>CAUJRU010000344.1:0-600000 GCA_963277665.1 Viscum album
GCACGCTCGTCACTGGGAGGGTCCGCTCCACGAGCTACAGGTCGATACTCCAAGTATCTCAAAGTCCCACGAAGAAGTGACCCAAAGGTCCGTCTCGTCACAGGGGTCTCAACGCAACAGACGGCGCGTCGATCGGACGCCCGGTCTGTGAGTTATTAGCCTTTTCGTCCCAGGGGCCCGGTTGGTTTCGAGAGCGAAACCAATCCCGGCCGTATCTCAACTTAACCCCGAACTCCCATAGGGTATACTAAAGGGACCGTTACTCAACGTAACCACCAACGCTGCTGACGGCTCGTCAAGCGGACGTCCTGTCTGTAAGATAACAGCTTTTCCGTTCCAGGGGCCCGGTTGGATTTCGGGAGCGATCCAACCCGGCCATACTCCGACTGCATCCAAAACTCGGGCGGAGTATGTCAAAAGTTCCGTCTCATCAAGAGGAAGTCAACGAAACAGACGGCGCGTCAATCGGACGCCCGGTCTGTGAGTTATTGGCTTTTTCGTCTCCGGGGCCCGGTTGGTTTTTAAGGCAAAACCAACCCGACCGTACTCCACCTGCGTCCAAACCTCGGGCGGAGTATGCCAAAAGATCCGTCTCACTAAAAGGAACTCAACGCGACTGACGGCACGTCAATCGGACGTTCGTGGCTCAAGATATGAGCGTTTCCGCTCCGAAGGCCCGGTTGGTTTCGTGAACGAACCAACCCGGCCGAACTCAAAGTAATCCGAAACCTTGAGTGCGATATACCGAAACGACCGTCTCGATCCAAGGATCGCGTTGCCGCAGACGGTTCGTCATTCGGAGGTCCGAGGCTCAAGTTATGAGCCAAAAACCGAATCTGGTTCGAAACGGGGGGGTCCGGGTCCGGGCCGACCCGGGCCGACCCCCCTCCCCCCCCGGGGCGGCACGACGGCGGCGCGGCGGCGCGGCGGCGGCGGCGGCGGCGGGCCGCGGTGGCGGCAGCGGCGGCGGGCCGCGGTGGCGGCGCCTGGCGCCGCTCGTGGGTGGCACGCGGGGGCAATCAAGCCCCCGCTTTTGGATTGGCGGCGCGACTAAGCCGCGCCGTTTTAACAAACGGCCCCCCTTCCAGGGGGCCCGCTATTTGGAAAACCGGGGGGCTGCTGCCCCCCCCCCCTCCTTAAAGAACCGCCCCCCTCATAAGAGGGGGGTTTTTAAGGGTTGACCGGGGAATTAAATTCCCCGGTTTTAAGTCATCCGGCCGGCCAGCTGGCCGGCCGGTTTTCTCAAACGAGACCGGAATTTCCGGTCCCCATCTTCGGCTTCCGACGCCGGCGGCCCGGCCGCCGGTCTTCCTTTCCGCCGCGGCCCGGAACCGGCCGCGGTCTCCTCGTCCCGCCGCGGCCCGGAACCGGCCGCGGTCTTCTCGTCCCGCCGCGGCCCGGAACCGGCCGCGGTCTTCTCCTCCCGCCGCGGCCCGGAACTGGCCGCGGCGTTCGTCATCCGGCGCGGTGCGTCGGCACTGCGCCCCTTCGCCGTGCTTTGATTCTTTTCAACGCGGCGCGACGGCGTCGCGTTCTTGAAGATTTTTCCTCGGCGTAGCGCGACGGCGTTGCGTAAAATAATTACACGTTCATCCGCGTGGTGCGACGGCACCACGCCACTTGCTTCCACCCGCAAGAACAAACAAGAACGTTGGAGGGGGTTCGGCCGTGTTCGTACGGTCCGACCCCCTCACGTTAAATTAATAACGCAACTTTAAATAAACAACATCCTCACGTTAGTCATACGAACCACGAGCAAGAATGAGATAATTAAATATTAAATCAACATCCCCTACCTCGGGTATAAGGTTCGAAGATCGTCCTACGTTCCGCGGAAGACGACGTCGCGGAGGTCGGGCGACGCGGTCGTCGTTCGTCAAATTCAACGACGAAGAGGCGCGTCCGAAGAGGCACGTCGTTGGCGAATCCTTGTACGCTGACGAAGGTTGTACGAGGAAGGTGCAGTGTTCTCTCTCGTTGACACCGAAGACGAAGAAGGGCGGAGCGGCGTTCTTCGTCGGAAACTTGAGCGTTCTACGTCAAGTCTTGAGGAAAGTCAAATAAAATGGAAACAACAAACTCAAGAACCCTTACCTTGATAGTCGCACGTTGACGGAGTCGTGGAATATCGGTGTCGATTCCTTTGACGTCGGAGGAAGAGTCGTTGTCGAAACTTCGTATGCCGACAAAGAAGGTCCGAAGAGGAAGCGGTGTTCCCTCTTGTTGACACCGAGGACGAAGAAGAGAGGCGTCGTTCTTCGTCGGAGTTTGAGCGTTCTTCGTTCTTCGTCAGAGCTTGAAGATGAAGAGGAAGCTCTCAAAAAGCTCTTAAGGGGACAATCCAACAACCCATAATAAAATAAGATAACATCTTATTTTATTATTACAAAACATAAAATAATTTCAAAAGTTTGAAATTCAAAAGAGTTAACCCCCAAAATTAATTAAGAGTAACTTAAGCCAATTAAGAGGGGGGTTAAGGGGACTTGAAAAGTCTAGGGGTTCTTGTGGGCCCCACCACACTTAATCCTCCCAAGGGAGGTTAAGTGGGTGTGGGTCCCACTTCCAACCTCCTTTGGTAGGTTTTTAATAAGTTAAAATAAAATTTGTCTTACACAAATTTTATTTAACTCAACCGAAAACCCCAAAACTAACTTTCAACTCGCAACAAACGCAACTCCCGAAAAGGTCTCTTTAAGCGAATATCGGCGCTGCGAGTTCATCGGTGCCCTCGGATTTCAATTCCGAGCACCGGATCAAAAGTTAGGAAATTCCCGCTCGTTCGTTCACTGAACGTACCCGAGCCAAACTTCGGAAATTAATTCCGGGCACTCCGGGCCTCGGAATCAGGTGCCGTCTGAAACCACGCTCTTGTAAAATTCTAAAGAAAATTAAGAAAAAATTTCCCTTGAATTTTACGGGTCTTTACAAATAATTTCCCAATTGAAAATTTTGTTATTATTATTATCCCTGATATTTATACTATTATATTATATCTGGATTCATTTTAGTCTAATTTATTGATAAAATGAAATGTTTTTTTAGTTATATGTTTATGTGTAGCATTTACAACATATAATTTCTTCATAGTTAAGGTATTTAAATGGAATTTATGATCAAAAAATTATCCTTCCCTATTTATAATTCCTTAACATTTCAACATAGTCAATTTTTTTTAAAATTTTATGTGTGTTCAGTTATTTACCATACCATGTTAATTATGCATCTAAATTAAAGATAACATATGTTGTGCATAATCATTTTTGATAATTTGAGCACACCATTATTTTCTAACATTACCAAGGATATTTGGAATAATTTTTGCAATGATTTCAATGATTTAAAATGTTTTTATTCCTAATTTTCATATTTTCATCCATATATAAAATGAATGTGATGTACGTATCTGGTTCTCTAGAAGTCATAAACTTGTATGGCCTTTTAGGATATGAACCTCTTTATCCATTTAAAATTAATAATACAATAATTTTATCTGAGTTACAAAGGTCTAGGTTTTTATAATTTAACATTAAATATTATTGGACACATTAACTCCACTAAAAATATTACTTTTATTGTTTTTAAAATAATTTTCACAATTTTTCAATTTAATGAAAAAGAACTATATTAGTGTTGTGTTATCACATAATGTAAATATTAAATTAGTAAAAATTATAAGTACATTTCAACAAAAAATATAAATAAATTATGGTCATATTATAATATGGTTTCTTACAATTTTTGTATTTACACATATACATGTCTTGAAATGTTATTTAATAAGTTTTTTTATAGCCTTATTCAAGCAATGTAAAAGATTTTGGATAATAATCTTTTTATATAACTCCAAATATATAAAATATTATTGAAAATAAAATTTATTCATAATATTAATTAACCATGTCCTAAAAACACTATTCATACTCCATTACCATCATTAGGATACAAAATTAGTCATTTATAGTGTTGCGAATGGATTGCATCAGTAGTGAAATTAATTTAATATTCATCATAAAATTATTAATAATTTATATTTTTATGAATGTTATTAAATGACATTTTTTGTAAATTATCATAAATTTTCTATTATTATTTTCAAAAATTATATAACAATTATTCCTTTAAGATATCATTCATTATAATATATTTCATTAGCACTATATTTTTTTACAATTGAAAAAAACATTATCTTATTTGAAGAGTTTGAAAAATTAATAATAAGATAAATTTTAATTTTTGAATTCCAGTAATAATTAAATTTAATGAAATAAAATTACTATAACTGATAAAGATTACTTTAAATCTAAATTCATGAAACATGTTGCAAAATAGTTTCGAGAAAAATAATCATTAAATCCAAAAATTGAACATTTAAAAAAAATCATGTTTGATGTTTATTATTTTTTCAATAATTATATTATTTCACACTAAATGAGTCACATCATAATTTTATATAAAATTAAAATCACATTGAAACTTATTAACAAAATTAAATGATAGTTTTAGATAAAATATGTTTTTCACTATTAACTAAATAATCTATATAATAAATACAAAAAAAAACTTCACTTTATTTTAATTTTGATATACTAATTTCCAAAAATATACTATTTTTATCAAATATAACTTCTACATGTAATAAGAATTTGCTATAATATTTTCTCAAAAAATGAATCAAAAACCGTTTCTGAAGATATATGATTTTTGAACAAAAAAATTAATATAGTAAAAAATAAATTATTATTTCTATATAATTAATAAATAATATTTAATCAGATCATTATATATATTTCATAATTATTTAAATTCCTGTCATGCCCTCCAATTTAAAAACTTTCTTGTAGATAAAACATTTGAATATTAATATATCATAGTTTGTTTGATCATGGTGTTATGTGTTGTATAGATTATCAAAAACAATATTCTTTTAAAATATTAGGATATTAAGAAAAAATTACTAAAAAAATGTACTGGGATAAGGGATATTGAATACTGTGAAGTAGGTCCCTATTTCAATGAAAATTTGGGACATGGTTTATAGGAACCTAGATTTATGTTATAACCCGATTAATTAGGGACCCAATTAAAATTTAATCCCATGTTTGTTGAATAATTTTGTAATATTGATATGCTAAGAAAAGGTATCACTAGAAAAAGGATTATTTAATACTCATCCTTGATATCCAAATGGTACTCCATATTGGTTTTCTCATTATCAACATCCATATCATCCGAGTCAAAACATTGTGTGGGATAATGAACAAACTATCATAGTTTCTACATATGGAAAATGTTATGTTTCCCAGATATCGTTCAGGATAATTATAAGTGACCCTAAAACTATCTCATCCTATAATGAATTTAGAATGGTCTACTGAACCTCAGGGATAACATTATTTCATTACTAAACCTCTCCATGCCATGGAAGCACGAGCATTTTGGAACATATTATAAAAATCCTAAAATCAAAAGGATTTTATTTCCTATCCATTATATAAATATTAATAAATTGGGTCATCTTTATAATCTAATATATCACCTATGCTTTATTTTATTAATAATAGAACTTATATACCCATGGGTAAAAAATCTCCATGAATTGTTCAGTGAAGGGGTGAGTTTCACAGTCTCCCAAACATTTCGTGGAATTATTAGATGACAATAGTATAATGCTCGATTTTTTGTCTTGAAAACTCTAAAAAATGTTTTTTATTATCCCAAACCCTACTTGAATCCTTAAATGAATCAATAAATATATATTTAAAAAACCAGATTGTCCCCTGAGTCTAACCTTACTTCTTGTTGGGAATTTTTATACACAAAAATTACTGGATCCTTGAAGCCTCATGAATAATATTATATAAAATAATAATGAATCCAAAATAACTATTAAATATAATCATAGAGTTCGGCCGATGAAATAATATTCACATAAAATAACATTTTTCCCAACAGCCTCAATAAATAGTTCAATTTAATTTCAAATAAATGTGTTTTCTTTGTTATCCTTTCAATGACTACCTAGACAACAATATGTCACCTCACAGAAAAAGGAAACCAAATCCCAAAATGCAATGGTATAATGTTTCACTCCAACTTTGGATCCTCATGTGGTTTGGTATGACTTGTGGGAATGTATTCATTAGACTATAACAATTGATAGGTGAGGCATCTGGATAAAAATTCTTCAATACTATAATATATTCATGGCCACTAAATTTTTGTATAATATTATAGTATATCTATTATTAGTTAGGGATATAATTCCAATATAGAAATGTGATGCTATCTGAATATCACTTTACAGATGTCAGCTATATTTACTCTATACCCTTAGATTAGAATCACATGGTCATCACATTTAGTGAATGGATTAGGTGTAATCCCTGATTATGTGTAATATAGAAAAAACCAATAATTGATGTCTTCATACTTGGACTAACAGTTTGGGTATTTTTTTGGTTTATGATATATTTTTAAAGTGATTGAAATATCTAGATGTTCATTCGTATGAAGTTACATATGGGAGATAACATATAGAAACAATTACACTATCACTATTTAGGATTAATTTCATGAAGTGGATGTTAGTTAAATATAATAATTAGTTGAATTATTAATCTCATGCTGAGAAACAGTGAGTGTTAAAAAGATGTTTAATAGATGCTATACATGTTATGATATTATATATAGGTTGTTTGAAAAGTCTTAATAGGATTTTTAATGGGAAAATATATATAGGTCAGTCTAGAGAATGTTTAAGAGGGCTTATAAAGTAAAAGTATGATATGTATGATCAACTAATGCATGTACATGATGAAAGAGTTTTGTATTTAATTAGTAAAGGTAGAAGAATAGAAAGGGATAATCTTTATAGTTGAAAATAATTCTAGTAGTTATGTTGGATGTAAGAAATTTCCCAATATCCACGGACTCTAAAGATGTGTAATTCATATTTAAAATAGAAATTCAAATGGGAATATTATTCAAATTCATTATAGTGATGTAGATATGTCATGATCAGTTCACCCAATATTGGAATTTATATTGGAGTATGTATTGGAACTCCCTAGTTAAACTTGTCAGTAGGGGAAAACAAAAATGAATGAGGGATTTTTTATAGATTGGACACTTATGGGAAATAATATAGATTTGGAAAAACCACATATGCGTTGTAATCATAATTTTTGAGAGCCAATCTAATGAGGCCTAAGGTTTAGATGGAGGAGTATCCACTAGGAGGGAACATTTAGGAAAATTTATAAGCTATATAGAAGAAACAGTAGATGATGTGGTTGATAAGGTGAATGAAAAGAGAATTATTTGAAATAGTAAGAAGATTCTATTAGAGGTAAATCTTCATGAAAAATTATCATAGTTGCTGCAAGTTGACTTCACCATGACCTCCTTTTATCTATTTTCAATGGAATGATATATTCAAATCCTATATTGCATAATTAATTTTGTAAAATAATCTAATGCACATAATAATGTTTTGTTGAATTTTTATACTTATTTCTATCATGTTTAAATATTATTTTTCAGCTTGGTCGCTTATAAGATAATCATATGGAGGATCATGAGGTGACTCTAAATAGAAGTAAGAGTGTGAATCTATATAATTTATTAGGTTCATAGACTTCCATGTTATAGATTTTGATGTCATGATGGATGGATGATGCAATAAGAAAATCTTTTATAAACGATATCCACTTTTAAATAAAGAACTATTTTATCAAGAAATGTAATTATATATATGAAATTCAATAATTTTTTGTTTCCTATTTTGAATTATTATAAAATATGTAAATAATTTTTCTTCTATGATTAGATGAACGTTATGTATCCTAAAAATTTATAATATATCCACTTTAAAATGACTATAAAGATTTTTATATATTAATGGTTTTGTTAAGAAAAAATTATATAGATGGCAGAATTGACTCACTCGGCTACTTGTATCATACCATATAAAGCACATCTATTATAGCTTCTATGGGAGATGGAATCATTAGGCATTTCCCTTAACCAATCCAAAATAATAATTTTAAAATTAAAACTAAATAGAAACCATTTATTGAAGAAGTTCAAGCGTATGAAAATCATGATCCATACCATGTTCAAAAGACCACCATGAGAGAGTAACACCATCATATACCTCACCCATAGTGTGTTTGATGGGGGTAATAACCAGTTATATATCTAGAAAATAGTAGTATATGTTTTTTCATAAAAAATAATTATATTTATCTCCTTTTAATTATTAGCATATATATACATGATTCTAGAATGAGTTTGATAGAAATTAGATTTTGTTATTAATATTCTAAAATTATATTGTCAGGAATATTATAATTTCAGTTGTAAATATATATTTGAAAAATTCATTATTTTTGGTATTAAATTTGATTTTCATGAAATATTAATTTTAAATAATATTAATTTATATATAAATGAATAATTAATTAAATGACCTCAAATTTAATTTTTATAAGGATCAGATAGAGGTTGGGGTTGTAAAAACTAGTATTTTCTTGAACCTATGGTTTTTTTTAAAAAAATTTGAATTGACATATAAATAGAATATTTTTTTAAAAAATAAATATTATTTTGAAATCAGTATTTTGAAATTTTCCAAAGGATTATTTTACATAATATATTCTATTATAGTTTATTTTTAGGACCAGAATTGAATTCATTGTGCATTATTACATCATAATACACCAAACAAAGATTAAATAATTATGAGAAATGGAAAAAAAATATTTCCCTTTTAAAATAATGTTTTTTATGTCATTTGACAAATTTATAAACAAGTAATGTTTTCCCAAAATAAATTTTTATATTTTAAGGATTTAAAAATATTTTGTTAGGAACATTAGTCACTTAAACACCATTAATGGTTTATTTTTAATTATTTTATTTGATAGAAAAATAAAATATTAAAAAAAAATATTTTTTAGATTTAGCCATGGGAATTTTTTTTAATGTGTGTGGTTTTCATTATTTTTTATATAAATTTGAATTCCAGTGTTTAGAAATTAATAAATAATTACATTCTCATTGGCTGAAAATACCCCCCAACAACTCCATCATATTTATTAAAAAACCACAAAGCATGATGTTTCTCTCCACACACCTCCCTTTGGACCCTAAGGTATTATATTTCTCAACATTATTCAAGTAATTTCAATTTATTATGAATTTTCACTTCCAATTGTTCATGTAGGAATATATTTCTATACACCACTTTAGAATCCTCATGATTCCCATTTAATGAGACACCTCATTTACTCTAATTAATCTATTCTATGATCCTTTATGTACTCTTGTTATGATACTTAAATAATTTGTTTATTATCCATGCCAAAAAAATTTATTTTGAATACACATCCACATATTCACTCATGGTAATTAACTTATACATTTCTAATCATTATTTATTAGATACATACATTCATATAACACATAGTACATAATCATGGTATCAAAATTGATGAAATAAATTCTCATTTTGTATAATATATGTATTAAAAAATGAATGTATGCATTATGAATTTTACATGTTGGATAAAAATTGCGTAGCTCTCCAATTCATTGGGTAATGTTTTTATCTCACAATATTCCATATATATTTAATGAGAAGTTAACTTAACTTCATTATGTTATTTTTGGGGTTATTATCCTTTAATTATGTATAATATGACTTGTTTTATGTTTTTTATACATCTCTATAATTTATTTATATTATAATCTTGTTCAATTCTTCAATATTCATGATTATGACTCTCACCATTTATGTCACCATGTTGTTACCCTAGAATATATTGTAAATCATTTTTTTATGAATTGCTATTATTTTTCTCATAATTGTCTCTACATCAATCATATTTCTTTTTTCCTTCCCTAGATTTTCTTGTGGAATATTAGATTTTATGGAGAAATTTATTATAATGTTATTGAAATTTAAATAATTTCTATATAACCTAATTTCAAGTCATTTTGAATTGTATGTAATTACATAAAGTCACTTTGCCTTTTGATCTTTTGGGATTGTATTATGGGTATCAATAAGTTTTATATTTTCGCATAAATTGTATAAAAACATAGGGTGTTAATTATTTTATTAGAGAAAAGTATTGTAAATTTTATCGAAGAGGATTATAAAACCATATTTATATATTTAGTGAAAAGACTAAAAATATAAAAATATCCACAAATTTCATTCATTTATAGATTGACCTACTTATAATAAATGAAATCCATGTTTAGATACTACGTGTTGCTGTATCTCCAGAATAGTTAAACTTAGAGGTAATGACCAAAAAAATGGTTCATTGTGTATTATGTCAATAATCACCTTGTTCATGAAAATTAAATATCTATGTACATATAACTTGACCCTCACAGGGGATATGATTTAGTAAAGTCAAAATCTCATTATGAACCGTAATGTAGTTAACGAAAATGATTATGGTATATTATTTTAGGATATATACTGTAGAAAACATATATTTAATCCTAAGAATTCACATATAATGTAATACAATTAATTATTGGGTTATCACATCAATATTAATTGTTTCAATTTTATTTGATTACTGTTTTGAAAATGTTTTATGATAACTTCCCCCTTATATCATTTAATGGATATAAATCGAAGCAACTGAGTCAACAACCAAGGTGATGAATATTAAAATATGATTCCCAACCCCATTAAAGCATGATTCATTGAATTATTAATAATAAATAATCAATTAATGAATATTTTTAATAGACATATGAGTCATGGTGTAAACCAACATCCCCATAAGAATGTTAAAGTATCGATTGAGTCCTCCATGTCGTAATGGAATCATACTTAGAGTGTATCTTCTGATCCCTAATTAAGGATCAATGGATCGTCTCTATTAAAAATATCAACTTCTATATTCAGAAATAATAAGAATGATATAGTCATTATATCTATATGTTACATGGATGGAGAATCTGATCATGGGGGAAATTGATCAAAAATACAAATATAAATTAATAAATCAATGAGATGGTAGTTCATTGGATTATTGAAAAATGATGAAGAATCCATCGAGGTGTACTAGGTGAACTTTACTAGACATGTGTAATGCTCCTCTAAAAATATCAAGGATGGTAATGGTAATTTTGAAATTTTATTTAGTGGGAAAAATATGAATTGCTGAAAATATGTGGTTGTTGAATTCATTGAAATCCAAAGGGAAATTCTCTAATATAACCTCAAAATTAAAATAGATATTATAAAATCTCATCGATATATAGATTCTATAAATAGAAAATGGAAAACATATTTTATTTTTTATGGGGTGATGGAAAAATATCATTGTGGTAAGAGAGTAAAATATGAAACTTTTCAAAAGTGTTGGAAGAAGAATCCCAAAAATTACTAGAAAGGAACAAAGAAATCGTTATTGTACTATAAAGAATGGAGCATAGTTAGTAAATTATGTTAGGAGAAACCCACTAATGTGATTTAATAATGAAATTCACTAGTAAAACAATTTCTTACTATCTATTGTGCCTGCGGTAAGAAAAAGTGACACTATACAAACAAAATCAATTGTACCTGTGAAATCGATGACAATTGATGAAAATCATCCATATCCTAGAGATAATGTGTGAGGTTATCCATTAAAACTACTGAGATGGATCCTAATAAGATTATGGTGACATATATGATGTTTATTCAATCATTTATACTTAATGTAATATTGGAATCTATTTTAAAAAATTAATTCATATCTTGAAATTTTCATATAACTTTCCCTGGAAGACAAAAAAATTGATGTCAAACTATTGATTAAAACTGAAATTCAGACAACATTTTATCTCATTAATATAAATTCTTCATGTAAATTTTTTTAGTATAATCATCTAGGTGAACCTTATGATACACCATTTAGTAAAATACAATAAAAATTTTGGTATCAATTTTATTTCCTTACTCAAATCCAATATAAATTATTTGGAGAAATAAATCACTCTCTATATTTCGAATATCCCTCCAAATATAATAATGTTTACGGGGTATAATAAATCTCTATTGGAATATTTATATCATGAATGGATATTATTAATTTATTATAATATTTATCTAACTCAAATAAATTACACTATGGAATATATTATCCGTGAGGAAAATCCAATTTTTTTAGAATATAAAGATATTTTTCCCTAATAATTTCATTTTCCTACACATTAATTAGTGTTTTTGTAATGAATCGAACATATACCTTATTCATGTCTAATAACCATATATCAATATATGATATCACTTATTTGATCCTGGAGAGATAAACATATACTATAGAATATTAATTATAAGGTTTTTTATGTATAAGTTCATTATTGTTGGTTTTATTGTTCCACTTTCTCAAAGTGAAGGAAGGATCAATTCATCTCTGCATTGATTGTCATGTTCTCAACATTTTTACAATAAATAACAAGTATCATCTATCATATATTGATGACTTGGTTGATTCATTATGTAGGACCTTTTACTTATCATTATCAGGTCATCAATTGGGATATTGTTAAGTTACTAAGATGTAGGTGTATATTCCCATGAATGATATTTCAAAAAATGATTAGACAGTATGAGTTTATAGGGATTCCTTGTGAATAGAAAATTTATATGAGATTTATAGTAAATTAATATTTTAGATACACTACTTAAAATATTGGGTGCATTTCATCACAAATATAGGAATATTTGTTGGCCCTCCATTGATAGAAGAAATTGATGTATTTCGAAAAACAACATTTATGATGAAGAAACACTGTTTAATGGGATTAGCTGGGTAATTTCATCAATTCTTGGAAAAAATATAAAGATTTAAAATACCAATAACAATGTTAAATCTTAAGGGAGAGATGTTTTTATTTAAATATTAATGGGATGAGAGAACTAAAGAGTTAATGAAGAGCCTAATAACAGTAGTTTTACTCACATTTCCCACAATTAGGGATGAATTTTTTTATCTATAGTGACACATAACATAGTAATTAAAATGTGTACTCCTAAAATATGACAATTGAATAGTATTTTCAACCCACATTTTAATTACCACAGATTAGAACTACCCATCATATTATTTTGAGTTGGTTTCAATCATAATCATAATGATGTATTGGTGAAATTATCTATCTGTGGATAATTGTGACATATATATGGATCATAAAATCCTATACTATATATTTCCAACATAGGATCTCTATATACACCAATAAATGTGTTTTGTTCTAATCAATTATTATTGTTGTTCAATATATTACCATCCTTTGATGAGGAAAAATGTGAAATATAATCTATGTTGAAAGGATCCTACATCACTATCCATGATGATGATTGAAATGAGTTCATTATTCTTAGAAAAGTAAAGGATATACCTGGGAAATCAAAAAAGTTACATCAACAAAATTTACACAAATTACTACTCAAAAATCCATTCTTTAGAGGATCAACGAGGCCCAAAAATAGGACAAGGACCTATAGTTAATGGTAATGATTATTCCATAGTTCTAAATTTTCTATAAAAGGAGTTATATGTTTTTGAACATGCATATGTGTCTCATAAAAACTAGAAATGAAGAGGGAACTTATTTTTAATGTTCATTGATCATCCATTCCTAGTCATCAATGATGAACTGTGAGGTTTAAATATATGATGAAAAAAATATGGTTGGATATCATGAAGAATTATATTGAAGAATGCATACCATTATGTTGTGTATGATAATAATTCAAGAATGGATGAAACAATTTAAGTGTAAGATGCAACAGTTTCTAATATACGAATGGAAATGGGAAAAATGTGACATTTGATTTCTTCATAGGGATCCCCGTGACTTCTAATGTTAAAAAATGATATTGGTAGTAGTTGATATCTATTAAAATTTTGTTAATTTATTTTCCATGAAGGGTGATATATCCTTTTCCAACACGCTATGGTATTAATAATGAATGTAGTAAAATGACATGGAGTACAACTCTCAATTATATTTGATTGATATCTTCTGTTTACCGTCAGGTTCTAGGGTAGATGTAAGAAATCCATGGATATAGAGTTATTTTTATGAACATCTTATCACCTTTAGATGTATGATCCATTTTAGGGAACCATTAAAACTATAGAGGATATGCTAATACAATTTTTAATGGATTTCCATTGATGAAGGGATTAGGACATTCCCTAAGTGGAGTGCTAATATAAAAACAATTTCAATTCAGAATACAAATATTATCTTATTATGCCTTGTATGGGAAGAGGTTTTAGACTCCAACATGTTGAGATACTGTTAGATAGAAGAATATTAAGGGACATTACTTTATTCAAGAGATGATTGACAAGTCACAAACCATTACACATCATATAAAATCTCATTAATGATGAAAAATGACGGTGTATATAATCATTAACATGATTAAGATTCTAGGGTCGGAGATAAGGCGTTCCTTAATACTTCACAATGTAATAAATTCATTATTTTTGGGAAGAAAGGAAATCATATTCCTAGATAAATAATCTCATCTATATTACTTGATCATATTACAGCTATGGGAAATGATTCCTTAAAATAAAGTTTATATTAAAATTGTTTTGGAGGATTTGTTAATTTTTTTCTGAAATTTTAAAATATTATGGTCTATACAAATTTGATGTCATGATAGATTCTATATATTCATCTATAAACATTGATATTATAATAGATTTTAGAATCTTATGACCAAAAATTAACTATAAGCTTAAAATATTTTTATTTTTAGATAACCATACATTTTTAGAATGTAGATTCACAAGTAAAATTAGATGTTATTTATTTTTATGTTTTCATGTAAGCATAATTATAGAATAAATTGTTTAGGCGCATATTTTATTTAAATACAAAACACATAATAAATCAGTAATTGTTTAGTTGTCCCTACAATGAATGTATTGCGTCACAAAACATACTCAGGAAGTTAATCAGTAGATATTTGGTATATTTTTAGATACATCAAATCTCCACTTTTTTTGTGAAAGTTTAATTCAATGTTATTGTCAATCCAACCACCCTATTCAATTTCATTTCTGTGTACCAGGTTATTTAGAAGCCAATTATTGGTTCATTATCCACTTCATGGAATTTTATTTCATATTTAAAAGCACTAAACTAGTCAGGTTATGTGTTCTGTTTTTTTATATCACACTGAAGGTACAACTATTATTTATCCACTCTAGAAGAACACCACTCCAAGTGGAAACATTATAGTCTTTAAATAGTTCAACCTACTCATTTAGATTTTAGAACACATTCTAGAACATGATGTAGGAATTTCCGCCTATTAAACAAATTATCATTGTAATGAAATATTCATAAAACTTATTTAGATTACAGAATATTTTATTTTTAGCATATTACAACTAAAAAAAAGTCTTAATCCCAATTAAATTGGGTTAGATAATTGGATCTAACCTCCACAATATCTCAATTGGACATCATATTTTCAATGGAACCCTTTACAAAAATAAAATCTAGAATGATTTATTTAAATAGATTAAATAGAGATAATAAAATTCAGAAATAAGAAATCAATACATCCAATCTATAAGATTATCATGTTCAATACACATATCTTCTATGAATTAAAAAATTATTCTTTTCACCACAGACACATGCATACATGTGTGCATGATTATGTGAAAATATATTCACCTATGTTCCAATTCACAATAAGAAACCCCTCGCATAAGGCAATGTATAAAGTAAATTAATTAGATTTTTCCAAATAAATGATTATGGGGCTCTCTACATTAGTAAAATGTACTCTGGTTTCATCAATAAAATTGTTTTCGAGAATATTTTATTCTAGAATGAATGCATCAACCAAAACAACTATTGTTTGTGATCCTTACTAGGATGCCTATCTAGTAACCTAGTAAATAGTTCCACCACCTCCATCACTATTTTTGATGAGATCTATGCTAACAAATCTATCCATAATTCCAACATTAGTTATCCATATTTAACTTGATTTGTTTTAACAGAAGTTGTTCGTGGATTTATATATGATAAAACATGGATTTTTACTTTGAAATTATTATTTGTATTCTCATACTAATTTTAAATTAGTATTTCCTACAATGGTTTATTATTTTTTAGGCCTAGTTTTATTTATATTGTCCAACTAGAGATAAAAAAATGGTTAGATAGACCAATAATTTGGTTGATGTATTTTTTTATACTTTTTCCCACCATTGTCATTAATATTTCCTTATCCAAAATATAGATTGGTTCGTATGATTCATGCATCTCTAGGATAAATATAGTAATTAATGAAATATCAATCATGTGATTTAGTTAATCATTGATGTTTCATCCATGGATAGTGTTCTTATTATAACATATGGAAAACTACAACCATTTCATGAAAAGAACCATTTAATGGTATAATTTATGTTTCTTTATTTTACATTATACATAATTGTACATGGTTTTTTTTTTGTATTAATATGGTTTCCTGTCGGAATTTTCATGATGTGTGCTATTTGTTTCTACATCATAAAAGGTAAATATTTGGAAGAATATGTAACAAAAATACAATTTTCATGTGTTAATTTTTTATTTAAAATTATTTAAAATGTTTCTGGCCATTATAGCCTTGACCCTTATTATAATCACACTAGTTAATGTAAAGAGTGAAAAGGTATATTTTTTGAACATCATGTTTTTCAAGTGATTTCCATATCAGTGGAAAGATAATGTAGTGGCAAGAGAATCCCAGAGTATAAGATAACTATGAAAATGTTTCCATTTATTTTTCTTGAATGAATCGTATTAGTAAATTGAATTTTAGTTTCATTTTTGGAAACGATTCTTATAAAATATTTTTTTAACTCCAAAAATTAATCTAGACATTATGATTATGGATGGATCTGGTTTTCTGAAAGGGTTAGAAGCTATTTCTATCAAATAGAGAACCACACCAATCCAAATGTCAATTATAAGAAATACCTGACATGAAAAATGTTTGAATTTCAGAAGGATGATTCTTCATTTGTCAATTCAAAGGTGAAAGCCACATTTATGGGTATTTTATTTTTTACCATTTTAATATGATTATAGACATTGAAGTATGGAAAGACAGAGGTAGTTAGTATAGGTCTGAGGTTTTAATGTAAATTGAAAATATAAATTATTTGAGAATCTATGTGTGAATTTATTTTATTATTTATTTAAGATTAAATGATTTGATACAGTTGCATCACAATTTTTTACGCTATTAAAAATTCAAATCCATATCGTAATTAGATCTTAAATTCAAAATTTATGGTTCTTTCTATTTTATTTGGTTTTGATTCGTATTTTTGGACATATAAATGTTATATATATTTACAAAAATGACAAAAGTTTAACTCCATTCTTATGTTCGTATCTTATTGGCCTTCCATTTGACAATAAGGTTCATTGTTGTCTATAACTAAATGATCATGTATCAAATCATAGGTCTTCCATTTGAATCATTGTAGAATAATAATTATATATACATTCCATACTCCTGATATCATAAAATATTAATTACTTTTATTTTTTAAGCACTAATTTTAACAATTATATTTTTAATTTGACACTTAGAATAATGACTAAAACATTGTTTTTAAATCCTTACCCATTTACTATGTTGAATGGAAGGAGATATTGACATTGACCTATCAAGTACTATCAAAATTAGATTGACACTATATTTGATAAATTATAGAAATCATGTAATGTTTTTATTGTAATGATTGTGGGGGATGGGTGGGAAATTAATAGTGTATAGATTTTCACTCACTTTTTTCATATAATCCATGTACTGTTTAATATGCCTGAATTATTTGTATTATTTTTACTCTTCAGGCCCTTATGTTTGAATTCTTATTTATATTTATCTTTTCTATTGACTATAAATTTATTAGTATCATTCAACATTTTAGTATTTTAGTCTTTTCATTGAGATTGTAGATGTAATTATAACTTTCTGCAATAATGTTTTTTATTATTTTCCTATTTTTAGGATCAAAAAATGAAATAAATTTATTTTTTCAGCTTCTCCTTACTAATTATAATTTATAGGTTTAATTTTTATTTATTTTTCAATTTTTTGGTATGTTATTTTTCAAACAATATCCCTACTGTTCCGTGGAAATATCAAGAGGTATTCCTTGTCCTCATTATTTTTATTTTATAAATTATTTTCATGAAAACACTCTTTCTTCACCAATGTTTACCATTTAAAACCATTCCATTAAAATATTTCATTGATTTATATACACATTGAATAAATTATGACCAATAAATTAATTAGAATTACCAAGTAAAATTTCATGAGTAAATATATAATTTTCATTCTGGTTTCAGTATGCCCTCAATTTAATAAAATATTTACTTAATATTTGGAAATATTTATTTTAAAGCTCACTATCATAACAATTAACCAAGAATTTTAGTTTATGTTATGTATTGGTAACCCAAAATGTGATAGAGAGAGTTGTTTATTACATTTATATTAATGTAAGTGTAGTTGTACCAACTTAATGATGAATAAAAACACTAATTTCTCAGATTGAGAGACTGCATGTTATGATAGAAACCATGCGTTATACTCTATAAATTCTAGAATTGTCCCCTATACTATTTAACAGACAATTAGTTGATTTTAATAATAAGATAATATTCATAATATATTAATTAAGAAAATTAGGTATCATTTTGTGGTGGGAATTTGATTCTTTCTTGACCCTTAACATTAGGTGGCATGCAGTTTTTTCACATCCATCCAATACTCAATAAGGGAACTACATAAAATGTGGGGAAACAATATGAATGGTCTAATGAGTATACTTATGTTGATTAATGTTTTGATGCAATGGATTCCCAAACTCATACTATTTTTGAGAACCGTACATCCCCTAAAAATTCTATATAGGTGGAATCCACATGACTAGTTATCACAATCCTCTACCAATTAATGAAATGGTTTAATCATACTTGTGTTTCCTTATATTTCTACTTTAGAAGAAAAATGGATATTTTAGAAAAGAAGGTATTTCCTTTTCTACAGCCACCAATGTACACCTTTTCTCATCCACCATTGTCATCACCAGCCCAGCAGATATCTACAAAGTATAAGCCATCTAATTTAACTGCATGATATCATACATAGCCAACTAGCCAGAAAATCCTTGAGGACCAATACATCCTTTATAATCTAGAGGACCACTCGGAATATGTCTTCAAGGCCCACCAGATTTTAAAGGTCCCTACAATGGTGATGGAAACAATGTTCCGTTTATTGATCTGAATTCTATATAAATAGAATCCATCCTAATAAGAGATTTTTCCACTTCCCAGTATATAGAGCCAACTATTACCGCTAATCAATTACCATTAAAAACCTGAACACACCGAAGTATTTTTTTTGGATTAGAACTATATTAACTAGTAGTAGACACCTATATTGGTTGCTAATATTCTCAATTAAGATATTATTAATTTTTTATATCACCGTACTGATACAACATCCACCATATATAGAGATCAGTCAAGATATATTGTATATATATAATAGCACAATTTGAAAGACCAATTTTCAAAGGATTTCATCAAGATAGAAAGACTCTATAATCCCCAAAATCAGCTTCCTGGGTTGGATTAGACCTGGTCGCACTGCTCGTCGAATGATCTATGGTCCAAGTAAAAGACATCCACAACGTAGATTAGTTGTGAATGCTTCTTGTAGAACATCTCAGCACGCTGTGCGAATGAATCAACATCATTATATATCAAGATTAACATTTTTTTTGCCTTCTCGTCCATGTACGTGACCGTGGATTAGAGCACAGAAGAGTATTTATGGCTTCTATGGATCTTCGTCCACCATAGCTACGACTGCTCCGTATTCTTCACTATTTACTCAATGTACTTTTATTTACATATTTTAATTTTTTTTACATATAATTGTTTTATATACATATATTTGTTTCATTAAATATTTGTTTTACTCCAGGTACTTATTGATGCATCAGATGTTTGCTCATTTTTTTCTTATGGTTATTATTTCCAAAGGTTAGATAATCCTCCAATTATGGTTACTAGGTTGTATTTTTGACCATGGAATTATAGGTTTCAACAACGACTAAAATGTTTTTGAATTTTGTTTATGCATTAGTAGTTTGAGAAAAAGTATTTTATGTTACTCGTTTAGTTTTTTCAGTTCATATAAATGATGTTTTATTAAATGGATGCGGATTGGTGTGAACCATTCATAATATATTCATGGATTTTTTACTTCATCCATGTTTCCATATTCATGATATTTCAATAGGGATGATTATAAATGATAACCATGAAAAAAAAATTATAATTATATTTATTAATATTTTGGTTTCAATTTATGCAGATATTTTTCAATGATTTGAGCTATAGAGGGATCAATTACATGGATGGGCTGCTGCTGGCTCGTTGGTCCAGGGTTTTTGGTGCCCTCTGGTCCCTGGTGTGGCATGGATGGGGTGTTTCTAGTATGGATAAGTAGCTTTGGGCTTGATGACATGGATTCACTACAATTGGACCCCAGTATGGCATGGATCAGCTGCAGCTGGTTCGCGGACATGAGCTACAACTAGAATAGATGAGCTGCTACTAGATCTCTATCATGGTCGGCCTACTATTGGACCAGGTGTGGCATGGATGGGCTCCTTCTAGCTTCTTGGAATTGATGATCTGCTACAGGCTCATTTTTCCTAGGTTTTTGGTGCTCGTTGGTCCCTTCTATGGGATTGATGGGCTGCTCCCAGGCATAGGGGGGAGGTGTTGTGGGTTGTTGGAATGTGTGCTATATTTCGTATTGATTCAATTATATTATCAATATAATTAATTATTCAAAAATTTGGAACATGTGAAAAATTTCATCACATTAATAATTCAAAAATATGTATTATATATGATAAATTAGTAAATATAATATGAAATTTTTCTAAAAGTAAATATTTATCATTTAATATAAATCATATGTTAGTAATATTTTTTCCACTAGAATAATTTTTCATCAGAACCACTTTCTAGAAAATTTAACCAACATATAAATTATATGTTGGGATTATTATAATTGTTTTAAAATTATTTTATCTATCACAAAAAAATTAGAGGGCTGAATTTTTATAGATAATAATGTGATAGGGGAATATATGTTGAAAAAAAAATTACCAACAAAAAATTTACTTTTAATAAATAGATATTCCCCTGTTTAAAACATTGAAATATTTTTTAGTGGTACCATGGAAGAAAAATATGTTCTAGAGAACACGGGAACCATATGTGGAGATGAAACAGAAGTTCCCACAATAATTTTAGTGAAATTTTGAGTGATAAATTTTAGAGTTTGGAAGAATGTAATAACTAAATTTTTTTCAGTAAAATTCCATTTAGAATGATTAAAATTACATTTTATGAAGTATGGTAATAGTTAACACATTCCCAACTTTCTCATTTTCCGTTTTGGAGAATTCTTAAATATATCCATAATTTTTCTTCTTTGCATAAAATATTATTAAACATCATAACCATTGGTAATATATAAATAGTATAGTGGCTACTATGATTATTATATATAATGGGGTATAAAAAAATATAAATTACATATATATATGGAGAGATGGATTTAGAGGTAAGGATCATACCTTATAAATCCCATTTGTTAGAGCATTTGAGGTAGACAGAATCACCTTCCTTTTTTCCTTAAAAAATTATAAGTTGAGATTAAAAAACATTAACTAGATGAAAACCATTTACCGGATAATTTCAAGCACATCAGGATCAAAATAAAACCTAGTTTTTTCTAACAATCCCATTAATGTACCACAATCACTCATCTTTCATTTAGTACATACACATGGGTAATTGGGTGTTATGTATCTAGACCCTCGTAGTATGAATTTTAAAAAAAATTCAAAGCAATTATTATATTTATCTCTTTTTAATTATTACTATATAGATATATGATTATACAATGGATTTTCTAATAAAATATATTTATTAAAATAAATTTATATTTTTATTTGTCGAATTTCAATTAAAATCATTTTTTTAATTTTACCAATATTTGAAATAAATGTTTTTTATGAAATAATATTATTAAATAATATTTTTTAATATAAATTATAATTTAATTTAATGATTCCCCATGGATTGTTTATATGGGTCATAAAATGGTTATTTTTCTAAAAGATAATAATTTTTAGTAATTGAGGTGTTTTATTAAAAATAACATACTTTTATAATTACAAATATATTTTGTAAAAATAAATATTATTTTATAAATAATAACATTAAAATTATCTAATTTTGAAGTTTATATATGTTAATTAGAAATATTATTTTTGGGTGAACATAAAATATGGTATATACATAGTATGTTTTATCAAAACATAATATCCCAAAAGTGATGTGATAAATAGAATAAATTTAATCCATGAACAAAAAAACATTTTAACCATAAATTAATGTTTTTTGAGTTATTTTATTAATTTTGAAGGCCTTTAATGATTATTTTGTAACCTATTTTATATTTTAATGAATTAAAATTAATTCATTATAAATATGAGTAACTTCAACATCATCAAAAGTATTATTTTCATAATATTTGTTTTAGAATAATAAATTATTAAACATCACTCATATAAAGAGGAACCCATTATAAAAACTATGGGATGGTTTTTTTACATTCACTCTCTTATTATAGGGTGTCTAAAACCTATGTTTAGAAATTAATAATTTATTCCCCATTTTGCAACAAATTACCCCCATCTTCCCATTCCTATTCTACAAAAACCCATTGAGCCTAAATTTCCTATCCTTATCCCTCTATAATTTCCTATAAATAATTTCCATATCTCTTAATATGTCCTCCCAAATAATTAAGCTAAAGTATTTATGGTATGGGATTCTCTTTCTTTTCCTCTTTATTCATGTCCATTCCTTGTATTAAGCCTTAAAATTTCTGTTTTTTCATGTTTGAGTATTTTTCACCCACCCTATTACTATCACTTGATTTCCTATGTAATCCAATATCACCTTACTCTCTCACTAATACCTTCTATAATCATTTATGTATTCCCATTATGATTTGAAAATTATCTTATGATCTTATATACCAAATATTTGTGTTTTAAATAAGAATTCTCATTTATAGTCAATGTGATTCACATAGTTGTAAAAAATACATTTATTGGGTACTTCCATATATATTATCCACAATACACAACCTCATGAAAAAAATGACAGAAGGTATTATCATTTTATTATCATTGTTAAACACAAATGAATGTACATGATATGAATATGGCAGGTGGTATTAGAATTATATAGCATACCAATTCATTTAGAAATGTTTTTATCTCATGGTATACTATGTATGGTGCACCAAAGGGTTTCCAAACATAGTATTTTATGGGTATGTATAGTTATCATTACCTTATTCTTATAAATCCA
This sequence comes from Viscum album, assembly GCA_963277665.1. Lineage (NCBI taxonomy): Eukaryota > Viridiplantae > Streptophyta > Magnoliopsida > Santalales > Viscaceae > Viscum > Viscum album. The sequence continues at coordinate 23,545 of CAUJRU010000344.1, forward strand.
TGTTTTGTGTAGGTTACACATTTAAATGTTTCCTTAATGTAATAATATAATTTTATGATTTGATATTTAATATTATTATTCTCTCCTTTAATTTCACTATTTTATTCCCCATGACACTATTTTAATACAATGAATTATTTTATGAAAGAATTATTACCTTACTAGTCTTTATAGATCACACATTAATTTTGTATTCCCCAGGTTTTCCCATGTAATTTTTGAAGATTAATTAAATTTAGGGGGATTGTTATGGAGTTTAGAATAGTTCCAATGTATCCCAATTAATCGTTATTTTGAAATGGAAATAATTACCCAATGACACTAGTCCTCTCCCCCTCTTTTTTTATACTTATCATTATCTATTATATCCTCAAATAAAGTGAATAAAATATATTTGTTTTCATTGAAAACTGTATGTTGACCTTCTTTTGGTTTTTAAAATATTTCTATATATGATAACGAGTAATACATACTTCCCATGATCATATAATACACTCCTTTTATACACGAAGTAGAATTCGATCTAAATTTTTATGTTTGATAGTATAAAATTAATTGAGAGTTTATTGTTAAATGATATTTTTAAACACTCAAAATGATATTTGATACAGTACTACTTCTTTTTTCATGATCAAGGTGTTTTTTAGGCTACCAAAATGATTTCACCAGATGATGGTGGTGTTACTATCGGTTTTTTGGAGATACTGTGAATCAAAATTGATGTAGGATTATTACTAAAAATAAATTTGTGTTGTTGAATTGTTAATATCTTTGGAGGAATATCATAAATTCGTATGGAAGTATTTAATCCCATTTTTATTAGATTCAGTGGGAGCATGCATTTTTATTGGAAATTATTTTCTTTGTTATGGATTGGGTTTTCTATATGATGGTGGACTATATAGATCTTGGATAGGAAAGGTGTTCCTAGTCATTGAAGGATTTTAAACCTAGTTAGATTTGGAAGTAATCCTAAATATTTTATGTGGATATGAATTAAAAAAAGAGTAATCTATTGTCAAATTAACATGTAATTTGAAAAATGGTGAATGATCCTAGGATGACACGTCCAATGGTGTCAAAGTGGTATCAAATAATTGCTACAATGTTTATTCCCATAAGTCTAATTTGGGAATTTTTTGACATCTTAAAACTGAGGTGGTGAATTATTATATTTCAATGTGTATACTATGATAATGTATTGAGTCTAAATCTAAGAATTAGTTTTCTTCAATCAACATCCACTAAAAGCGATTAAGTGGGATGTTTAAAGAATATCATTAATGGGATTGTTCAATAAGGATAATGTATCTAAGGATGGAAACATAATTCGTGGGAAGATGAAAAAATATAATCATGATTTTTTGTATATGGGTGTTAGAGTTTCAAATAGATGGGGTTCATAGAGGAGGTATGTATGGATGATTTCATGATAGAGAAGTGTGAGATTTAGTATTATAGGGATAATATGATGGAATGATGGATTCTAGGTTATATTTTCATGTGTGTGAAAGTTATAAAGAATGATATGATGAGAGTAAAAATTCATGGGGCAAATTTTTGAAATTCTATGCTAAAATTTTCTAGATTGAGGTAAAGTAGATCATAATTTTTTTCTAGTGGATTATCTATCAGGACAATATTAAAATTAAAATAAAAAAATTGAAAACCCATGCCGAATTAGATGGGAGTATCAGTTTCTCAAAGAATAATTGTTTGCACAATTTTCTATTTTTAGAGAATAAAACATCAAATAATACATGAATTTATTAATATTGCATGAAAATTTATATATTTTGTCAAATTTATAGAATTTTTGGTCTTTTTAAGTGTTTATGTCAGGAGAAGGAAACCCCATGTCATAGAACACATTTCATCATAGTGATTCTAGATTTTTATAAATAATATTTAGATGAATCATCATAATATCATAAGGGCGATCCTCAAAGGAGTACAACTAGTTTGAAGAGGAGGGAGAAAACAACCATTGTTTCACTAGTTGAACAGAATAGAAATTTTCCTTTCAGATTTCAATTTTTCGATGAAAATAAGAAATTTTGAATGATAAAGATTTTAAAGGATGTTCATATTTAATGATTTAATTAGGAATATATGTACCAAAAATGTCATTATAATAAAATCTATGTGGTAGTTCCATTAAAAAATATGAAAATCTAAAAGGGTAATATACATTGACAAAAAAAACTGAAAAATATTATTGATTAGAGTCTAATAATGATTGGGGATATAACCTCAATTCATGATTTCATTATAGTAGTTTCCCTAGTGAAATTCAGATGACGTCTATGGTTTCCTAGGATAATGGATGATCATGTGATGATTGAGAACTAGATTCCATCTAAAACTAGTACCTGACCCAAATTTCCATATACACGAATTACAGTAATGATCCCCAAAAGATAGAATCTATCACCCAGGCATCAACAACTAAAAGAGGATAATATTTTTCACAAACTAGAGTGGATACCATTATATATATACATCTATAGAATAAAATTTTGGAAGAAAAAATAAATAATAATATATGTGTCAAAATAGAAAGAGAATAATAGAAGAGATTAAAACAAAAATAGTATCAAAAATCTCTAAGAGAAAATTCCGAAAGAGAAAAAAGAAATCAAATATAAAAAACTAATACAACATTATCCTTATGATAGTGTGGAAAAAGTCACACCATCTCATCATATATCTAATCAAAACCAAACTAATAGAAAACCTTTCCAACTCATTATGGTGCAATTCATTTCCTTCTATAGAAACATAAAACCATGCCTACTCATAGCTAAAGAGGTGTGAAGGGTGTGAGCTAATAGGATTAGTAGGGTCCCGCCTAGGTGTTCCTTATCATGTGTCTAAAAAAATTCAATGAATTCTTGACATTATGAAAACAATGATTGAAATATTATATAATAGTCTAATGTCAGAATCATGGGGAATAAAATCATTTCAACATTTTCAAATTTCTAAATAGGGATTATAAATGAATTTCAAATCATTTTATAAACATATATCACTTTATATATATCATTTAAAATAAAATTTTACATCACATATCATATCATATCTATTGTAGTACAATCAATATGAGATGAACCAATAACACCCCAAATATTCCAAGAAACACATGTAACAGTACAACAAGGGACACATTAGGATCAGATAGCTAGGAAACTCATGCCTAATATATTAAATAATATTCACATAAAGAATCTAGACTTATTTATTGAATTTAGAGACGAGAAGAACAACCCAAAAATGTTAGCACCGAGCGGTCTTAAATGTCCCTAGACGAATATGCCTAGGGAGAAGAGGGAAGAACTAAAAGAAATCCCCCGATAGTCAATGAGGAATATTACTTCACATTACACATAAGTACCTAACTATTCCAATGTTCTCTATTTTCCAAACTATTTTACCATGTCCTACAATGAAACCCATTTCATAAAAACCATTTCACATTTTATTAAAAGACCCTTAAAATTAGAAAACCCCAGGGGAACCAATATTTTACTAATAAACCCACTTTAATACAAAAAATCATGTATTTAAATCATGTAATTTCTTATAATAATTTTTTTAAATTTACTAAATTAATTTAGATCACCAATATAGGATACCAATAAAACCACCTGATGCGAAATTCAAGACACACATGAATGCAAAGAGATCCACCAGAAGACAGAAACCTACAGCTTTAGAGGAGGCCTTAGAATCAACCAAAAACCCTTAGAAATCATCCAATTTTAATAAATGGTTTGCAGAAGAGGAAATATCCAAATATACCTCAAGAACGCACACCCACTACAAAAAAACAAAAAATGGATTGGCCTCTCGAACAATATCACAAAATAATATTGAAATAAATAAAATATGGACGTCATTACAAGACAAAAGATAATATAACAAAACAATAAAATGATACCTTTATCAATATATTCCACCATGAAAAAAGGGTTACTCACATGGAGAAATACTTTGCATAACACTGATAATCAAATTCCAAAGGAATATATCCAGAATTGTTTGATGTTTCTTAAATCACTGGAGGAGAGCTATAGGTCGAGATCTATGAATATTCACATTGTATTAATAAACATATAACTCCAATAGAACTAAAAAATAATTTTACAGCTCATTTACAAGGCATGTAATCCCTTTATATGTCATATAACCTATATGTCCCTTACCTGCTGAAAACCCAATTTCAATTTTATTAAATTCCGGTATTTTAACATAATATGGCTTGTCACCCTTAGAAAACATGTAATATTTCACGTCACATACTAAGATCAATATATGATCCTCGTGACAATTAAACATCGTGAACCCCACACATGATGTGAAAATTCCCCACGGTCGTAAAAAACAATAGGTTCTTAACAAATAACATGAGCCATCTCTGGTGTTCTATGATGCTAGGGAGAAACCTGAGAATCTACAACATGTTTATACCCCAACTCTATTATTTGAGACAAACATAAATCCTATAACATTATGTAGTTTTTATTAAAATAATGTTCTATATTTTTTTTAGTCCAATGATGCATGAAATTTAATATGAAAACATGTAAAGGGGAGGGAATTACCTGAATGAATGTAACGAGATGTTAAAATATCCCTACCATAAGACACTATATCCCTTAGAAATCATGTTGAACAATGAAGTACAATAAATAGGTGAGGAGGTTTCTCCCACATAAATTACTCACACTCCCAGGTCTCAAGATAATATAATTCATGTCACCAATGAATTTAGACTACGGTAATATAAATCCCACATATGACTTTTAGTTGAATGTCGACGATCTCTACTGGATACTACAATATATAAAAATTTGTTTCTAACTAAACATCTTTCAAACGTAGAACATGAGAGGTATTATTATGGTAATTTCAATGAATTGATATGTGTAAAAACATCTTGAATAACTATTAAATGAACCCAAAATTCAAAACTCAAATCTTATCAAGTTTCTGTGTGACATAAAATGGTCCATCATATCTTGGATCCATCATTCACTATTTTCCTTGATTATAGTGACCCATCCAAGAAGAGACATTCATGAAAATACAGTCGCCTATGGAAACCTCCAAATGATGATTCCACTGATCATAATAATATTTCTATAAACACTACAGTATAATAATATGTCAATGTATATCATGAATCATCACATACATCACCTGGAGAAATCATTGCCCAACCAAAAAAGCTTCCCCCGCTAGTTCTCAACAAAGTGGTGAAAATCATGGGAAACCCTACATAGCCTCAAATGGAACCATTGAAATCCATGAATCATATCAATTATTATTATAAAACATAAATAATAACAAATGTTCAAATTAATATCCCCCAAAATCCTTTTCATAGGCACATAGAATATCTTACAATATTTTAATAGTATACTCCATTGCACTATCTATCTTTTGATCAAAAGGTGTACTCAATATTACCTAATTCCACATCAATTATGGGATACTCCAAAAAATAAAAGATAACATAAATTTCCTATCTGATGAAAGGAAAAACTATAACCTCATGTAACCTTATAATATCAGGAACATAAGTCTCACAAAAATAATTAACTTTAGATGTGTCTATAATTGGAATGAAATGATAGAAGTGTTTTAATCTATCAATTATCAACTTGATAAAATTAGTCACTTTGGGAGTCCATGTTAACCATAACAAAAAGTATAATGATACCATGAATTATTTCTATATTATCTCTAGATGTTTTATAGTAAAACTAGAAGGTTTCAGATACTCTTCATTTATATATTTAAAGGTGTAATATCAGTACATATAATCAAAAATATCACATTTAATTCATAGATATCAGAATTACTACATCATATTATAATACATATTCATATTTATCCAATTTATAGACCATGAATAACTTTAAAAATCAAACAAAATTGGGATTTTCATAGATTCTATCATAAAAAAAGATCCCCAAAATTTGAAATACCATATGAGGAGAGAGACTAACCAGAAACTCCCACCCCACCATATAGGATTTCATGGAATCCATTAAAATAATTATCATTACTTTAAAAATATATATTAGACTCAAGAATATATGATTATAGCTAATAATTTTAAAATACCATACTCAAAACATCCTACTATGATTCCAAATGTAAATGAGGAAAAACCCCTATAATGTTACACACTTCTTTTGAAAAATGAATACCTTGTAATTGAACTATCCTAATTAGAGTTTCTAGAATGATATTCTCCCTCCCTATGGTAAATTTGATAACAATTTAATATAATGTAAGTTATTCCATGCATAATCTATGATTTAAATTCATGACGTTTTAAGAAAAGGCATGCTTTAAATACTTATAGTTATAAAAGACAATAATCCTCTTCAATAAAGAAAGGATGTTAACACTTATTTTAATTAATAACTATGAAAATACCTAAATCAGGATTAGGGTAATTCATCTCATTTGGTCGAAGTAATTAAGTATTTAAGAAACCACAAAACCATATTTCATTAATTATAAATTCAAACTAGTTCCAATTGCATCACATAAAATTATATCACCATTATCTGGGTCATGTATTATTATAATAGAATCCGATGTTATATTTAATTTTTTCTCATTGAAACAAGTTTGAAAAATTTCATCCCATTATAATTTAATAAATATCTTGGTAAGAGTATCAATGATGATTCCAAACTTACGAAATTGTTGAAAAAACATCAATAGTATCAAGATAGACCAAGGAATATTCAAATATCAATAACATTTCAACATTTTTTCAATGAAGAAAAATCACATATAAAATATTATGTTGCAAAAATATAAAATAAAGTAATCTCATTTGATGGTGCATTAAATATAGTGACTCTCACTATCCCTAAATCCACATCTACCTCCCTTAGAGGGAAAAATGCTATTTCAATGGGACTCACCACAAAGGAATATGTATATATCCCTTTATTAAATTAAAGCATATGAATGCGTCACAATAGCATGTTGAGCAAATGTTACGTAACCATACTATGGTTTATACATTTCTGGACAGAAATGATGAAAATGATACTAATTACCAAAATTATTGCATATCTTATTTGGTGGAGGATATGAACACTGAGTGTTCCAAAACATTATACAGTGATATTAATTTACAGGTAAACAACTAGTTGTAACTAGTGGTGATGAAGAGTCCTTATTCAATGAATCACCACCTACACTCCTATGAAGATCTTTCCACTTTTATTTTCCCTTGACACACCACTAGATCTGCCACTTGGTTAAAGATAAGGGGCAGAATATAAAACCATTCCTTCAATATTCATTTATTCCATCATATCTAGGTCATTAATAACTAAATCAGTTGAAATATTAAGCACAAATACCCATGATCATATATCTATTCATAAACCCAATAGGTACTTCTGAGTTATCAAATAGATGTTCTTTAAAACCTCTTGTAAAAAATGAACAAGCTCAGCAAACCTATTGGTGTATGCTGACCCTGAACTCTCTCACTATGATGATGAATGGAAATGCATAGAATACACCATCACAAATGAATCTTATATATAGTGGTGGAATAAGATATTTTTGTGACCCTTCTTATCTAATCCCACGTTCCAACCTACTTTTACCATAGAATCCCGTCATAACATTCTAGGACCCTCAAGTCAAAACACTATGAATATCACCCTAATACATTCATATATTTCATGTATGTGAAAAATATAATAAATTTTTTCATGAATTTACTTTGTATCTTTAGGTTCATTTGTACCATTAAAGGATGGTGACTTCACATGCAAGAACTCCTGTGGTTGATCTTTTTCTTGTAAAACTCCTTGTCATGCCTTAACAACTATTATAACATCCCTGGTAAATAAAGAATATGAATTTTTAATATTTATTAATAATAGTAAGTTACATATTAATTTTTATTTAAAGGGGGTTCTATGTTCCATGGAGTCCCCGACACACAACAATGGGTTTCTCTGAAATCTTATGTTTCACACAAGGGTGAGTCATAATCAAAAAAATATATATTATTATTATTTTAAATAGATGTTAACACCTACTCATTGTATTGGAACGAATGAACATGAATAACCATATTATGATTATTCTTTTTTGTTAAATGTTTTTACATTTTCCTTTAAATTTGAGAGGCCTAAAATGAGAATTATTCCAATTTCAAGCATAAATAGTCTAATTTTTTTAAAAGGTTTTTTCCGCCTATTGATGAAGTACAATTTATAAATCTACATTTTTCACTTTTATATGGTAAATTTCAAAAATAAACTTATTATTTATAATTGGGACATAAAAATTTACTTATGTTAATGTTTTGGTATTTTTTTGATAAAGTTCATTTTTAATGAACAGTGTAAAATACTGCATTTTAAGTAAAAACATTAATTTCATATTATTTATTTATATAGATAGATTATCTTTTAAATTTTATTAAAAGTTTAATTGGATTATATTTTTATAAATTAATCGAATTTTTTTTCATGTAATTTCACTTTAAAGTTGGACATATAAAGGTGACAATATTTTGATATTTTTTACTTCTAAAAAACAAGGTTCTTGGTTTTGACAATGGGAATTAATTTTAAATTAATTTATAAAAGTTTTGTGTATTGAAGTTGGAAAAATGGATTCAATATTTGGAATCAGTATTTCAAAATTTTGTAAATAGGTTCGTTTTATTTTTAGATATTACAAATAGTAACATCAGTAATTAATTTATTTACCCTAGTTATAGGGTTAATCTGGTAAATAAGGGTTAAAATAATATTATAATAATACTAAATTACCCTAAAACATTACCTCTTCCTATTTTATGGGAAATATTTGACCATGGGTATCCATGGGATGATTTTTGGACCCCACACAGCCACTTGGATGTGAAAATGACAATTTATCATAAATAATTTAAAGTAACAAAAAATATAACATAAACATATATCCTTTTTTAAAACAATTATTATAATGTGATATATAAGAGATATCATTGAATATAAATAGTAATTTGAAATCTAAAAATATTTCATACATCATTTTATCTTATTTATAATTTTTATTTATCAAATAAAAAAATTATGACAGAATGATGATGTAGTGATTTACTAATTAATGAATGATTTAAATAAATTAGATTATAAATATTAAAATAAGTTTATGTAAAATTTTATTTTTCTGTCATCCAAAAATTTTATGAATGATTTGGAAATTTAATATTTTAATTAATGATGGTTGTTAGAAATAATCATGTTTTTATGGTTTTTATAAATACCATGAAATAAATTGTATGTAAACTGTCATAAATGAGAAGAAATAATTTTTTATTAAATGATTTTATGGTATTAAAAATAAAATATTTGGAGAAATGATTTATATAATTTTGTACATTTAATTAATGCACCTCATTATGTTCGATTTTAGTTTTATAGTGACTATATTAACCATATAGTATGAATATACCTGGAGACATGGTAAGAGGAAAATTAGTTAACTAAGGTTTAAAGATGAAGGATAAGGTTAAATATGTGATCTATACTTGTCTAAAACCAATTTTAAGAGATAATTTATACTCAATATCATATTATATTTGAAATAAATGACTGTGAGACTATTTTAAACCAAATATTTGTAATAAAATAATACTTTCAATATTTCTTAATGCACCCCTCCACCCTCTTATAAAAGGGCATCACATCGACCCATTTAATAACACCACTAAAGACCCCTAAAACATCCAAAATATGCCAAAATAATATCTCAACATCCTTATATTCCACCAAGAGGCCTTACATTAGGAAGAAGGAAATTCATGAAATCCTTTTATCTCAAATCAAAGGGTGTTACCCGTTTTAAGAGGTATAAAATTCTCTAAAGTTCCATTCCAAAATTTTACATATTTACTCCCTATTATATTCTTATTCATTTATTACATAACAAAAAAAAGTATCCTAAAAATAATATTATGTTTTTATGTTAAGTATTCCAACTACACTAACACACATCTTCATATAATGAATTAAGAACATAATGTTTCCATAGACAATGAACTACTGCTTCAAGAAAAGAAGATTCTTCAATTATATTCTACCACCTCTTATGGAGGACATTATCATGGAACTATATTTATATTAGATATATATTATGTTTATATTTTATTAAATCTTCTTTAATTTTAATTTACAACAAACCTTTATGCATTTCATGATGTGTAAACACAATAATTTCATATGAGGATGTGCGGACTACTACCCCCTCAATGTGATATGACTCATTCATTCCATACATGGAACCTATAAAAGATGGTATAAAGGATATTATGTAACATATAAAAAATATGATATTATACGATAATTACAATATACATTTGTATCATTTACTATTCATTCCTTTAAACATTAAAAAGAAATGAAAGTAGTGTTCACGTGTATGTATGGATTACCGTCTACATGAATGGCGCATTTCATTTATTATCTCCAAATGTTATGAAATATTATAAATAAATATATATATATGATATATATGATATTTAAATTTATAATATCATTCCATAGATAATTTACTTATAACCACATGTATAATTTGTAATTAAAACAAGTTCATTTTGACTCGAGTGTCTAATATCGACAAAATGATCGATATTAACATAAATTATTTGGTAATGTTTATTTAATTGTAATAAGTGGTATATGAGGAATAATAAACTTGAAAAACGTTCTTATGAAAGTATAAAATAACTTATGTTTATTATTCTAATGAATAAAGAACATACGTGACGCACTAGACATAAGGCAAAGGACTACATCTCAATCTCCTTTCATTGAGGCATATTTTCTTTTTTTACGGTGAATAAACACATTTGATTTTTAATTTCATTAAAAGGGATTATTTTTCTATGAATGTTTTAGTAAATGAAAAAAATATTTGTTTTTATCTTACTCGATGATAATGACCTTTCTGTCATCGCGAGATTTATTTGATGTCTAGCTTCCTTAACAAGCAGTAACATTTTTTTAAAAATGAAAATAAATAAAAAATACACTTTTCATGTATTTTGGTATTGAAAAATATTTTCATAATGTATTTATTATTTCAATATCATGAAAAGTTATATTATGATTGGAATATGGAAATGTTATCTTTTCTTTATGCATGTTTTATGTGTTATGATTACGTTTTGGTTCTTGTGTATTATTTACATATACAGGTGGTTCCATGATAAACCAAGGAAGAGTGAGACTGATATATCTCAACATTTCATTGGTTAACGTGATATAGGTACACTATAATTCCCCTCATAAAATATTTAAGATATATATTATGTTGGATAATCCAAATTTAACACCCAATGTAGTTGTGAAAGCTAAAATGTAAGTATGTTATAAATTCCACATGTTACCTTTATGATTTATGATTTCTATGTGCTATTCATAAATCCTATGATATCATGAGGTATGTTATAGTGATTATGTTTTAGGATTGAATATTATTGTTTTATTGATTTATATGTATTGAGGGACTAATATTTTCTTTACTAATTTTACAACCATTACTGAGATTTTTATGCTCATCCCACGTTTTTGTAAAGTTTTTCACTGGGTATAAGGAAGGGTTGGAGAATTGAATATTTATTGAAGATCAATATCAAGAAAAAAATCTTATATTATTTAATTAGTTTTATTGGTGGAAAAAAGGATAGAGATTAATTGTCTACTTTGTAATATTTGGGATGTAATGTAATAGTTTTGGCATAATTCTGTAAAACTCTAAAGCTGAAAAGATTCTCAATGTTAATTATTGATTTAACATAAGATTAAGTAATGGTTTTAGGTAGAGGGCCTTATAGTTTTTATCACAGGTCGGTTTAGACCACTTTAGAAATTAGAATATTGTTAAATTAATATCAATAAATTATTTCTTAATTTATAATAAGAATTAAATGATATGAATTTGATTATTAACATATTGTTTCACCTAATATTTTTCTATGTTCAGAATATTTTTTCTCATAAATAACAAGGAAACTATGATGGAATTCCATCAAGAGGTAAACAACCTCCCAAATCAGCAACCATAGATGGTCTGAATCGAAGCACAAAAGTTTGTTATGGTGATTTTATAGTTGAATATTTCTATAGATGGTAGTGGTATCCATGCATGAGATCAGCCAGATCAACCATATAGGAACATGTCATCAATGAAGCATTTCATGAGGCAAAATTCTCCATCATTTAGTGGATCATCTGAGCCTATTCTAGTTTAAGGGTGGATTAAAGTGCTAGAAATGATTTTCAATGTCATGGGGTGTTCAAAACATCAAAAGGCTAGTCATGTTGTTTACCATTGTGATAGTGAAGCTAACATGTGGTGGTCAATGGTTAAAAATATCAGGTATAGTGATGATATTTATGCTCTTTATTAGGTTTAATTCAATTCTATTTTTGTTGATTTCTTTCATAAGACTTTTCAAGATAGGATTGAGAAATGATTCTAGGAATTGAGGCAAGGGCATGAATCAGTTATTTCTTATGATGAAAAATTCACTCGACTATCAACTTATGCTCCAAATTTAATATGAGATCTTGAATATTTGATCAATAATTTTTACTCAGGATGGAAGCCAATTTATTGGAGGTATTTTGCTTTTTTGTGAGTTTAAAATTTATGAGAAACTTGTTTTATTTGAAGAGAAGAGGGAAATAGAGTCCTCTAATGACCATTTGTTATTTAAAAACAAAAGAATAAGTGTTGAGGTGGAAAAATATAGGGATGAACTATTCAATATTTCTAATGGAAATAAACATAAGTTTATATTTTGTGAAAAAGGCATTAAAAGGCACACTGGGGATTGACTTTTGAATTTAGGTAAGTTCTATATATGTGGTAAAGTGGGTAATAAGGCATGTAATTTCACTGAAAAGATATTAGAGTAATGGTAATACAAAATATGATATACCATCAGTAAAAAATTTCAAGTGCAATGAAAGGGGATATTACAAAAATTCATGTCCAACGAAGAACGTAGATACGGGAATATTGATGGACTACAAGTAGAAAGGGGTTGTGGAATCCTTTATAACTACTTTAGCAGATGATGGGACATTAAATGATGTACTATCAGGTATATAGTTTATTTATTTAAATTATTCCATTGTGTTTTTTGATTCATGGTCTACCCATTATTTCATTTTTGAGAAATTTTCTAGTAAATTGGGAATTCCAGATCAAGATTTGAATTCTGAACTTGTGGTAGAAACAAATGTAGGTATTGTAGAGAAAAAAATAAATTATATAAACCATCATGTATTTTTATGCAGAATAAATCTACCTACACACTATATTATTTTTCCTATAGTAGAGTTTGATTTTATTTTGGGTATGGATTAGCTTTCTGTTTTTCATGCTAAGATTGGAAGTAGAGAAAAATAGTTTTCTTTTCATAAAGAATTTCAATTTACGTAGAATAATTATCCCCTAATTTTGATAACATATCATGAATCTGAGAAACTAGTAAAATATTGAAATGAATTTTACCTTGCACATATTGTTGAAAATAATGGAACTGTTCAAATTAATAATGTTCCAATGTTAAATGGGTATCATGATTTTTTTACTGATGAGTCTCCTAGTATAATACCTAATTGAGAAGTTTAATTTATTGTTGAATTATTTCATGATGCTAATCCAATTTCAAAACACCCTTATCAAATGGCCAAAATTGAACTTTTAGAGTTAAAGAAGCAATTTTAGGATATGTTAGATAAAGGGTTCAGTCAGTGCTCCTATTTTTTTTGTCAAAAATAAATATGGTTCAATGAGACTTTACTTTGATTATAGATCCTTGACTAGCATAACTATTAAGAACAGGTGTCATTTTCCTCATATCGATGATTTTTTTGAGCAGTACCAAGTAGCTCAATATTTTACGATATTTAGCTTGAGTTCATGGTACTATAAGTTGAATATAAAGGAAGAAGATACTATAACGAAAACATTTCATACTAGATATGGCCACTATGAATTTGTAGTTTTGAATTTTGGGTTATCCAATTCACCTGCTATATTCATGAATATTATGAATAGAAGTTTCTGTGAGTTTTTGGATAACTTTTTGGTTTTGTTTATTGTTGATATTTTTATATATTATAAATGTAAAGAGAAGCATTAAAGTCATTTAATTGTTGACCTGGAAACATTAAATGAAATGAAATTATACGTGAAATTCAGAATGTGTGAGTTTTGGTTATAACAAATTTCATTCCCCGGTCACATAGTTTCTAAAATTGGAATAATTATTTACGCTTCTAAAAAATTATGTCAAAGAATGGAAAAGAACCACAAATATAACCCACATTCAATGTTTTCATGGATTATAATGTTATTACCAGAGGTATGTTGAAACATTTTCTAGGTTATCTATCCAACTAACTATGTTATCTATAAAATGTGTTATGATCATATAGAAAAAAATTGAGATGAATTTTTTCATGAATTGAAAATAACATTGGAGAATTCTCTAGTTTTGGAACTTCCTTCTATAAATGTTGAATTTTTTATATATAATGACACTTCATTGAAAGTAATTGGTAGTTTCTTTATGAAAAATGAAGAGGTAATTTCTTAAGATTCATGTTAGTTGAGACCTCATGAGTTAAATTACTCTATACATGATTTGAAATTTGATGCTATTGTGTTTGCATTGAAAATTTGAAATAATCATTTGTATGGCGTAAACTATGAAATATATACTGATCATAAAAGTTTTAAGTATATATTCAGTCAAATGAAATTAAACATGAAACAGAAGTGATGGCTAGAATTTATCAAGGATTATGATTGTAAGATCCATTGCCATCTAGGAAATCCAACTAAAGTGGATGATGTTTTAATTCAATAGATTAATGCTACATTAACCGTGCTACATTTGGAATGAAACCCTTATGTTTTTCATTTGATCAAAATTTTATTGAATGTTTCTTGTGCACGAAATTCATTTGTTTTTTTTTTGGTTGAAGTGAAATCAACTCTATCAGATATTATTAATCAAGCACTGAAATAAAATAGTGAGATCTAGAATTAGGTAAAATTAGTTTTGAAGGGAAAGTTAACATAATTTATCATTGACAAACATTGTGTTTTGAGGTTTGAAAATAGGTAATATGTGCCTTGTGATTCACTATTGAAAAATGAGTTTTTATGTGATGCTCATAGTTCTCTATTTTCAGTTCATCCTAGTAGTACTAAAATGTATAGATATGTTCGGCAGTATCACTGGTTGTATGGAATGAAAAAAGATATGCTTACTTTATAGTGAAGTGTTTGAATTTCCAATAGGTTAAATCATAAAGATAGTTAAAAAAGGGATTCTTCAACCTTTTCCAATGCTAGAGTGGAAATTGGAAAATGTCTCAATGGATTTTATATTGGTATTACCGAAGGCTTCACAAGGAAACAATTAAATTTGGGTAATTTTTTATTGATTGACTAAATCTTCACATTTTATTACTCTTAGATATACTCTATATCTAGATCAACATTATCGATTGTACATTAAAGAGATATTTAGGTTACATGGATTTCCCCTCTTCATTGTAATTGATCAAGATCCTACGTTCACTTATAACATTGGGAAGGGCCTTAAAAATTCACTGGGAACTGAATTAAATTTTAGTACATCCATTCATCATCAATTAGATGGGTAGTCTGAACGAATAATTATGGCCTTGTAGTATATTCAATGTACTGAATCACTATATTACTTGGGAATTTCAGGCTAACATATTTCTATGGATAACTTTTCTTATAAAACAGTTTCCATTCTAGTATACATATGGAACCATTCGATGAATTATATAATAAGTGGTGTCAAATAATATATTTTGGGATGAATATGGTGAAAGGATGATTATGAAACTGTAATTGGTAGAAGAGAAGGAAGAAATCATTTAGTTACATCAGAAGCACATGAGAACAAATCAAAGGAGGCATTAATGATATGCGGATAATAGGAGGAGGGATATTTCTTTAGAGGCAATAGATCATGACTTTTTCAAAATTTCTACATAGAAAAGTTTGATTTGTTTTGGTAAGAAGGGAAAGCTGAGTCTGAGGATCATTGGACCCTATGTAATACTAGAGAAAGTTGGATCAATTGCCTATAGAGTGTTTTTACTTCCCAGTTTATCCCAGGTACACACTTTTTTCATGATTCAATGATGGGAAATTATATACCAGATCCATATAATGTTTTCAGTCAAGAGGTAGTTTAGTTGAAATAGAATCTTCTTTAAAAGGAACAACTAATCGAGATTCTTGATGAAAGAGATAATGTGTTGCGGAATAATCAAATCCATTATGTAATGGTTTTGTGAAAAAAACATTGTGGTTGACGAGGCAACATGAGAATCTGAGATTTCTATGAGGGATAAATACCCCTACTTATTTGATATGTAAATATGATTCCAAGGACTCAATTTCTAAAATAGGGGAAGGATTTAAGATCTCAGGTAAAAAAATATGAATTTTTCATATTTATTAATATTTTTAAAATAAATAATAATAATAATATAAATGATATTATATGTTTGATGTCATACCCGACATGAAATAATGGGTTCTCCAAAATCTTATTTTTCTCACAAGGCTACGTTATACAAAAAAAATCAATAAAATAATAATATTTTTTTTTAAATTATATGGATGGCCCAGTTGTTCTATTGGAGGGATTAAATATAACTATCTTTTTTATGACTAATCATGTTTGTTAAATGTATTTAAATTTATCCAATAAAATCTAGTGTCATAAAATGAGAATGAATCCAATTTTAATCATAAATACTCTAATATTTTTAAAATGTAGTTTTACTGCCTTTTGATAGAGAATAATTTTTAAATATTGTTTTTTTTCACTTTCATATGATCTATTTTACAAAATAAACACCTTCTTTATAATATTAAAATCATAATTTACTTTGGGTAAATTTTGGGTTTTTTTTTTTGAAAAAGTTCATTTTTAATGAATAGTGAAAAACACTAAATTTTATGTAAAAATAGTATTTACATCTAATATATTTATTTATTTATATTGTCCTATTAATTGGTTTTATTGTGTAAGTGGTTTATATTTTTATTATTTAATCCAATTTATGACATTTGAAGTAATTTCACTTAGAAATTGGACATACAAAGATGTCAATCTTCTGGTAGTTTTTATTTAATAAAAACACACTTTTTTGGTTTTGATAGCCTGAATTACTTTTAAATTAATTTCACCAATATTTTTTTATTTGGGAAAATGGTTGGATATTTGGAATCTAGAAGTCAAAATTGAGAAAATAGTTAACTTAATGTTTTTATACGTTACAAATAATAACTTTAGTAATTATATTATTTAACATGGTTAAAGGGTAAATCTGGTATATAATGGTAAA
Source organism: Viscum album (assembly GCA_963277665.1). NCBI lineage: Eukaryota > Viridiplantae > Streptophyta > Magnoliopsida > Santalales > Viscaceae > Viscum > Viscum album. The sequence continues at coordinate 41,013 of CAUJRU010000344.1, forward strand.
AAATAATATTATAATAATGTTAAATTATTCAAACACGTGTCCTAATCCAATGATTTGATATTTTTCCGACCAGGGGCATCCTTGGGATGGTTTTTCAACCCCATGGACCAACATTGATTTGAAAATGACAATTTAAAAGAACTAATTTAAAGTAATGAAAAATGTAACCTAAACAAGTATGTTTTAGTTAAACAATTTTTTATGGTGTTATATAAGAGATCAATTCAACAGTAAATATTTAGTATCAATATACAAATATTTCCTACATCATGGTATTTTATTTTTTATTTTTAGACATCATATAAATAATTTTTTTTACATAATGATAATGTTGTGATTTATTTATTACTTAATGATTTAAATAAATGAGATTATAAATATTAAAATAATTCCATTTTAAAACGTTTTATGACATAAAATAATTTTAGGGATTATTTTGACTTGATATATTTGAAATAGTGAAGTTTTTTCTAAATAATCATGTTTTTATGGATTTCATAAAAGTCAAGATAAGACTAGTATATAAATTGACATAAATGTGTTTCAAGAACAAATTAATTTTTTATTAAATGATTTAACAGTACTGAAAATATAAGATTAAAAAATATGACTTAGATATTTTACAATATTTAATTAATTAACCACATTATGTTTGATTCTCATTTTATTATAACTACATTAACCATATATTATAAATATACTAGAAGAGATGGCAAGAGTCAAATTAGTTAACTAAGGGTTAAACCATGAAGATAAGGTTAAATTTGTGACCAAGATTTGTCTAAACCCTATTAGATGAGCGATTTTAGACCCAAAATATTATTATATTTGAACAAAATGACTCTGGGACTATTTGAAATAGAAATTCATTCTATAATAAAATAACACTTTCAAATTTTCCTATAATGCCCGTCCTCCCTCTTATAAAAGAGCATCACCTCTACCCATTTAATACCACCTCCCAAGCACCTTGGCTCATCCATCCACTAAAAAGATAATATCCCAACATTCATATATTCCTACCAAAATCCTTAACTTACACATAAGGTAATTAAAGAAATCATTTTGGCTGAAATCAAATGGAGTTACGTGTTTTAATATGTTGTGTCTTCTCTACAGTTCATTTCCAATTTTTTACTTCTAAACTCCATAATATATTATTATTTATTGATTAAATAACGTAAAATAATATCCTCAATATTCTAGTATTTCTGTATTAGATGTATTAAAACTACAATTACTCACACCTCCATGTAATGGATTGAGAACATACTGCTTCTGTAGATAGTGAATTATTGCCTCACGAAATGATGAATGGCCAATTATATCATACCGCCTCTCATGGTGGCCATTATTATGGAAATATATTTATATATGGTATATATTATGTTTATGTTTTCTTTATTGTTCTTTAATATTTATTTACAACATAATGTTAGGCTTTTCCTGAGGTGTAAACATGATAATTTCATTCGAGGATGTGTGGACTACCGCCCCCTCAAAGTGATATTACTCGTTCATGCCATACATGGAACATATCATGTATGACATTAATGTACGTATGTAACATATATAAAATATTATATTATAATGGAATTATAATATACCTATGTGTCACAATGTTTTCATTCCATTAAATATGAAATAGAAATGAAAGTAATAATCATGATTACTTACAACCTATCATATCCATGAATGGTGAATTTTATTTCTTATCTAAAATGTTATGGAATATTATAAATAAATATATATACTGGATATATATGATATTTAAATCAATTATATCATTATTTAGATAATGAAAATTTTACCACATGGAAAATTTGTAATTATAACAATTTTATTTTTTACTCATGTACAGAATATCGATAAAATGAACGATATTAACTAAAATAAAAATGTAATGCTTATTATGTGGTATTAAGTCAAATTAAAGGAACAATAAACATGAAAAATGTTCATAATAAAATATAAATGTACTAATTTTTAGTATTTAGGATGAATAAGGAACACATGTCAAGATTCAGACTCAAGGTAAGGGACTTCACCTCAATCTCCTTTCATTGAGGCATTTTTTTATTTATTAAAAATTGTTTTATAATGTTTATACAAAAAATTAATTCTAATTAGAATTATTGATAATATTTTTCTACAAATAATTTTACCAAATTAATAAATCAATGTTTCTTTTTAACGTACGCGACGACAATGCCCCTTTCACCATCATGGGTATTATTTGATATTTGGATTCCTCAACCGTCCCTAAAGTTTTTTAAAAAAGAAAATAAATACCAAATACCATTTTATTGAATTTTGGTATTTAAAATTGTTCTAAAAAATTATTTATTATGTCGATATTATTAACTTTTATATTTTTACTAGAATGTGGTAATGATGTATTTACACTACGCTTGTTTAAGGGGTTATGATTATGTTATGGTTCCTAGGCATTGTATTCGTATATGGGTGGTTATGTGGAAAACCTTGGGTGGGTGATCCTATGATAGCTCTCCAATTTTATGTGTAATGTGGTATAGTTAAACAATAATGTTCCTCCTAAGATATTTAGGGAATATACAATGATTCTTATTCCCAATGTAACTCCATATGTGGTTGTGATAGCTACAATGTAAGTATGCTTTTGTTGAAACATTTTACCATTGTGTTTTTGGATTTCTATGAACAATTTATAAAACATGTGATTTTATAATGCATGTCAAATTGATTATGTTTTAGGATTGAAAATAATGACTTTTTTTATTTCTATGTTTTGATGGACTAATGTTTTATTTCTTTGTCTTATAAACCTTAATTATCTTTATAGGATCATCCCCAGTTTCTGAAATGATTTCCACTGGGTATAAGGAATGGTAAGAGAAAGGAATAATTCACGATGATTTATATCTTGAAAAGAATTCTTGTTTTATTTATGTTGTTTTATTATTTTGAAAAAAAATTTGATAGAGTTTAAGTGTTTCATTTATAATATTTGAGATGTAATGTAATAGTTATGAACTCATTCTATAAAACATGAAACAAAAAAAGATCCTAAATGTGAATTCTCGATTTAAGTCAAGATTATGCAATGATATATGATTGTGGAAATATTACAGTGTTTTGAGCATACAGTGCATTCAGATCAAAAACAAGAGCTACCTGTATTATTTCCATGAAAATATTTGGATCCATTAGAGGATTTACTTACAAAGCATCAACTACACACTCTTTAGGAAGTCATTGAACTTGTATCCGAGTTAAATGGAAAAAAAGAAGAAATACTAAATTAAAAAAATAACAACAGTTAAAAAATACATAAGAAAAAAAGGCATGTTAATGAACTAATAGTAGAGGTTTCATATCCCAATATCCCATGGTATCATGTGACATAATATGAAAAAATGAGTGCAAGAAATCACTGAAAATACCATTAAATTCCCTGAAATCAAATATCAAGTCTACCAAATTACTTAAGAAAATGTGTCTTAAGGATAGTCCTTCATTGACACCATAATATAATGAACTCAACATTGATACCTCTCTTAGATTAGTAATCGATCCGAATTTCCACATACAGAATGGGAATTCATGATCCATATAGGCTGGAATCTTACACCCATGAATAAATAGAATATAGAGGGTATGATTTATCACAAATTTAAAAATAAAAAAGGATATATATAAGTATATACACAATTATATAGAAATAAATTGAGGAAGAAAACAATAATATATATATATATATTAAAATAGAAATAAAACAACTGATGTTATACAACTAAAAAGTACTAGAATAATCTCTAAGAGACAATTATAGCTGGGAAGTACAACAAAACTAAACGGCTAATGAAACAGTCCCCAACTGATAGCATTGGAAAACAACCACCATCAGACCATACAACTACCGAAAACCCAAGTGACTAAAAACCTCACCACATCACTATAGGGCCTTACATTTCCATACATCAACAGACATGACCAGGTCTACTCACCACTAAAGGGGTATATATGTTGTGTGCTAACGTTCTTCGAAGGGTCACTCCCAGGAGTTCCATATCAATTATTTAACCAATAAACCAAGAATTTTCCACTTTAATGAAAACAATCCATGATAAACAATTTGCATGTTTTAAATAAAAAACATAAAAAAATAATTTTACATCCACTTTATCAAAATTTCGAAAGAATGTAGATAAATCAAATTCCAATCATTTCACATACATATATCATAAATGATATAAAAAATTAAATAAGATAATGTCTCACATATCATATCATATTCATAGAAGATAATTAAAAATAGTACTTTCTAACAGAATCCCAAATCATCAAAGAATCATTTATAACAACTCACCAAGGATCAAACTACATCAATATATATATATAGTGGAAACTCATAACTAACATAGATAAGAGAATGATCATGCATTATATAGATATCTGAATTGATTTTATAGAGATGAGGAACACCCCAAAATGTGGACCCAAAATAGTTCTAACATGTACTTAGAACAACAATCCTAGGGAGATGAGGATATCCATATGTGGAAAAACATTGATAGTGGATAAGGAAGATCACTAAACCATAAATATATTAACATAAGGCTTACCATGTGATGTATTTAACAAACAAATTCCTCAAACCATTTCATCATATCATTATTTCAAAATCATTTCATAAAAACAATTTCACATGTCTTTGAAAAAAGAATTTTATTTACCAAAACTAGGGGAACCACTTATTTTATAAAAAACCCTTTTCCACACACAAAAAATAAATATTTCAATGATGATTTTTTACATTATTACTATACTTACAAAAAATGAGCAATACATTTTATGAAGATATGCTTGAGATGGAACCACCTACCTCAAAACAAGGGTAACACATGTTTGGAATGGGATACACCATAAAAAAACAAAAAAAATAACATTGGAGGCCCCTGAATATAATTAAAACTATTATAATTGATCAAATTGAACACAATGGTTTGATGAATGGATAAGATCACAACATACCCCAAGAACACAAACCAGCCTCACTATAACCAATAAAGTATCACCCATCAGAATAAGATCGCACAACAGATATTGAAAAAAACTAGAATAACATTACCATGTGTCAAGATTTCTAATTAAACAACACCAAAATGATACCATTATTAATTTAAATGATTAATAAGAAATTATTACTCATTTTTTTTAAAATACCTTGAATAACCATGATGATGAATCATCAAATGAATCTATACAAAATGGTTTGTGGTTACCGAAATAACTTGAGAAGAGATCTAGGTTGAGAATATGGTGGTTACACATTTATTGATTTAAAATATAACTCACACAATTCCATAAATTCCATGTCTATGAAATTTAAATGAAATGTAATCCATTTAATCATCGTGTAATTTATGGGGTTTATAGATACAAAAATCCATTTCATTTTTATTAATAGTTGATCACTTTAAAATTACATTGTGTTTAGACATTAAATGGTGTGAAATATTCCATTCTATGAAATCATCTCATGAAATTATATTTGGGATAATTATATGATATGTACTAATTACATGGAAGCTAAATTTACTACAGATAGATAAAACATTAGTTTCCTACACAAAAACTAAAATAACCTCAGGCCTTGTCGGAACATTTCTATGCCATTACACGATCATTCCCAGAATATAATATTTAAAAAAACATTTAAGTCTATGGATTATGAAATTTTTCTTAGTAAATTTCTTCTATCCTCAGTTTTCCAGATATGCACTCAATTATTTATGAAAATAGGTCAGGAGGATAAAATTACCCTAAAGTAGTTAATATGAAGTTACAAATCAAGGATTGATAAATTCTGATTAGGTTATTATTTATGGAGGATATGGGATTAATATAAATAATCATGTATTAGTTTCCAATTTAGATAATTTGGCAATAAGTATAATTTATGATAAATGGAAGTACATTTCGTTGATATTTTGAATGTGATTTGAGTGAGTTAGACTTCAAATTGATCAAAAAAACTCTTATGTGGGATATTTTAAGGGATTTTTTTGAGAATTTATTTCGAATTCAAGTGATATATTATCTTTAAATTCAGTCACTATATGATATACATAGTGGAGAACAAACATATACCATACATAAACACTTTATTGGTCATTGTTGTGGAATATAAAGTCAGTTGAAAATATTTTCAAAAGGTTAATGAGTCAATTTAAAGTGAGATTCATTAGGATTTGAATTTATTTATGATATATAGTCATATTATTATGTCATAATAAGTACACATATTGATTTGGGTTCACTATATGTTCATAAAGAGTAGCTAGATGGGTCAGATAAGAGGATGGATCATATTGGATTCAGAGTAAAAGAATGTTGAGGATGATGTTTTGATTCATGTAATCTATGAAGTGATCATGTTTTTGGTGGGAGGCGATAGGTGAATATATAGTGCATCCTTTTATTTTTGATCATATGGTTATCTTTGGTGATGAAAGATAAAATTATTATGCAATCTATAGTTATGGTGTTCCGGAATTGATTTTCTTCATAGAAAATCATCATGCTAAATTTGTCAAATCCATTAGAGTTATGTGGATATGAAATTCAATATTTAGTATATGATGGAATTCATAATGGATCTACTACTAGAAATAAATAGTTTTATATGTAAATCGGAGTATTCCCTCAAATGGGGGATATTAGATTTTATTGTATGACTTAGTGAGAGCCACAATATAAAATGGGATTGAACAATACTATAGTAATATCAAAGTTTGTGAGATCCAATATGAAGGGATCTAAGGCTTGATTGAGGTGTCTTTATTTTTAGAGTCCTTCATGGAAACATAAAAATTCATTAATTATAAAAAATATATAATATGGTCAACGAACATGAAAAAGAATTGTAAAAAATCGACAAAAAAATAACAATGCTGGTATAACTTTTGGATAATTGGAATGGGATCATAAAATATGAATTTCCCCTAAAATACATGTAATCTATTTCTGATGAAATAAAATATATGATTCCATCAATATCTTATACACATATGATGGTTTTCCAAACACATAATCTATTTTCTCAATATGTTTCGTACTTTTTTTCTTATGTTTTGTGAATGTGTTGGGGGGTGGGTGATTAAAAGTGGAAATTCATCTATTTAGTTATCAATGTGTTGTCTAATTTGTGATTATTTCTAGTCTACAATATATTGGGGGAAGGATTATTGAAATCATATTTTTATTATTTGGGTGCATTTATAGTAAATTTGACAATTAGTAGTTTTTAGTTCCAGTGACTTGGAAACTTTTTCTACATCCACATCTCCTCCATCAACCATTAATGAATCCTTGGGGCTATTACTATGAAAAAAAAGTATGAGACATACCATTTCTCCATATAATTCAACTACAATGAGGATAACTACTCAAACGCTTACTCTATCAATTAATCATGATATTTAATATTATGGGCATCAACCATTAGGTTATATTTATCAATTGTATTAAATAACATGAATTTTTAGCATTTTAGGAACACCTAACAATGACCCTCTCTCTAATGTTGACATTATATGGTAGAAGATGTTCCTAATACTCTGGTGATTTGTGAATACCAAAAACATACCTCTAATAATGTAGTGTCTCAATATTAATAAGGAAAATTGGAATGTTGTGTGATCCATGACAGGAGACATTTAATTTCTATTAGGTTGTCTAAACTATATAGAATAATAATTAAGAACATCCCCAGTTACATCAATACACAAACTATTAAAATAATATATGAATCAATGTATACATCAAACTCATCTACATCCTCTAGTAAAATAAAATAAAACACTAATAAATCTCTACTTTATCTAATAAATGTCCTAAAAACAATTTATAGAAAAGGTAAATGGATTACCATTTCTGGTTGGTACCGTCACATGAGCTATAATATGGTATAGGTATACAATGAATCAATAATAAAATCCTATCAAATAACGGAAAATATATTTTGTGGCTCCTAATCTATCACAACCACACCATTCATGGGGTTAACATCAACATATCAAAATAAAAAGATATAACTTAGTAAAAATTATAATTAATTATAACATTTCACTTTGATATATGTCAATAAAACAAATTTACATATAGTAATTAAAATAATATATGGAAAAAGAATGACTGTTTCTCTTTTAATTGGTATAAAGAAGGATTACATCTTTGAAAACCACCATGAACTGGTCCATGATTGGATAAAAAATAATTATAATGAGTCTTATAAACATTGAAAAAGGGTTTTCAGTGATGAATACCATCATTATGAACTCTTAATTCCAATAAGAAATCCTAAACCCCACCATAAATTTAACATCATCTGAATCCCAAAGGTGTAGATTTCAAGAAATATGATTATTCTCATTGAATCACATTACTCCATTTGTCTAGTGATAGATATCCATAATAGCTACAAGATGATATTTATTTTTATTTTCATCTAGTTCAACCAGAGTTATTTAATAAAAATCATCATTTACCATTTACCATATTAGAGAAATAAAACATTATTTTCCCATAGGGGAAACTCTGGCTTCAAACAATCCATTCACTATATGGTCCTAAAATTATTCCATACTTTTGATGAGATAAACTAGGATCATTCCATATGTTGTTGGGGATATCAAATTAGTCATGGGTTGTAATTAGATATCAAAATTGAATTCTTTCTGAGGATAAAAGAAAAAAATGTTTTTTATGTAAGATATCAATATACATGAATATTGTTGAAAAATTTCCCTCAATTACCCCAATATTGAGTTAATATTAGTTAATAAATAGATTTTTATTCAAAATTCATCCCCAAACGATTGTATGAGATCATTTTCCTAGGGTTACATCTCACATGGGAAGGTGAATATTGATTCTTCTTATCAATAATATGTCACCCGAGATTGAAGAAAATCCTCTCAAGCATAGAATGTTGATAATCAGTATATGTTGATGATTACAACATAACGTATCATCTCAATAAAGATTATATAATTGGAAAATATATACCAGTTGTGGGTTTATTAATGTTGTTTGAAAATTATTCAAAGAGGATAATCTCCAATGTTAGGATTCTATTTCAAATGTGGTTATTCTAGGGGATTTAATAGAATCTATATATCAGAAATAAATAATTGAACCAGAAAGAAATGTTTTTTCGAGTGATTCTTTGTAAGAGTAACCCAAAAGAAGACACGAAAATCATTACATGTAACACTCTAGTCACTACCTTCTTAATGTGTTTCATTTCCTCGATCTAACATATTCATATACCTCCTACACCCTGGTTCTGATAGTGTTTTTGTAGAGGTGGTGGTGGTATTGGTCAATTAAAGTGTCATTCACCAACATATATCACAAAACCACAATCTTCTATACTATTTCAAACTCTAGGAGGTCAACTTATCCATCGTAGAGAGGAACTATATAATTCCATCAATATTATCACACTACCATTCCTCACATGCCTTGATAGTGCGATAAACCTCAACAAGGAATTATATTCCACAAAAATCATTGGATCCTCTATCTCACACCTAGTAGTATTATGTAAGAACACCCCTTAAAAATATATATGAATAGTATCTCAAATGGTCATATATATGATGAATGAATCTTGAAGTCTGTTTTCAGATAGCTTCTAATAATGATTCCACTATAAGAAATCCCATACCCTCCCAAATATTTTTTTGAGACTCCACAAAAAAATACCATGATAACTAAATTTATCTTTTGAACTCTAACATATTTATGAATGAACAAACATATATTCCCATGAAAAATCACACACCAACACCCATGATTGAACATCCCTAAAATATTATATATATAATGCACCATTTCTCATGAGTACCTTATTATATCTCTAAACATAAATAAATACTAATACACTTTTATGTTCTCCTTCATGATTTATAAATTATTATAGACCCATAACATCCGTTGTATTTATATATTGTACTACACATTGATATGGAAAATAAAAATCACCCACGTTTGCGAAAATATTATATTTGGTTTTTTCAATTTGAATCTAATAGAAACGTATAATTCCTTGAGGAATATTCATATCGAGGGAAACCATATTATTGGTGAGTATCCAAACCTAGTTTAAAATAAGAGAAATAAAAAAAATCAAATACTCAACTACCTTTGTATCCTACTCATAAATGATCCTAGGATATTATTGTCTTTGGAACTAAAGATGATAATTCATAGTCCAATCCAACACTAGATTGAATGAAATTTATTCTATAGTTTCATCTTCTGCCTTCCAAATAGGTTAGGAAAAAAATCTTTTAACCAATATAATTGAAATCTTCTTAGAACCTAGTTATGAATTGTATCTTGAATATATGAAACATGTGAGTTGCCTCATCCATCTCTATAGGGGATATAATTTTTTCTATTTTTTGTTCCCTCCCTTATTAACATTTGGTGAGTCATTGATTTACACCAACGGTGGGTGTAAAGTCATATATATCTTATCACAATATATAATCCACATTACTAAATTATTATTTATTGGAGGATAGATTGTTGGGACATGATCAACATGAAACATTCTCTTAAATTTGATTTGACTATTTTTATAGTGAAGTCTTTACTGTTGACTCGATCCATACATTTTTAGTAAATATTATTTAATATATATGAGTCATTGAATATATGAAGGAATGTGTGACATGATTCACATACCATATCATTAAACACTTTTACTACTTCCATAGTGTCCAATTTTAATGAATGTATTATAACAATATCAATGAAATGATACATTTGAAACCTAGACCAATCACTCAATTATAAGGCCTATTTTACGAACATCAAATTACTTATCCTGAGGTACGTAAATATCCAAAACATACCCAAAAATACAATAAACTCCAAACTATTCCCCTATGAATCAAAATATACAAATACAATTCTAACAAGACACATCCCATCGATACCGAATATGGAGTGGTAGTTATTTGGGTGTTCCAGCTATGTTATACTCCAATATTCTAGGACATGGTTACTAAAACCACAAAGGCATATAATTCAAAAATATATGTTAACCTAAATAACCTATATAAAACCACATGTCTCTATAACTTGATAAAATAATGCAAACAATGTATATATATATAATGAATTATTCTAAGGATACATGAAAAACATACCAATATAATATAATTTTAAAATATAATAACAATTTTGAAAATAAAAGTCACAATAATTCATAACAGAGAAAAACAATGATCAACAGAAAAAATTCCACCCCTGGACTATCCCACACCTACAAGATCACAAAAAATGACAATAAACCTAATAACCTTCTACACAATAACTCGTATATTATCACATAATCTAATATCAACTCCACTCCATATGTTTTCTTCAAAGATAAAACATTTGTGTGCATGGGGCTTATACATCGCTGAAAATAAATATACCCAGTTGGATGTATTTATAATTTTATGGATATAAATATAAGATGAAAATCACATAATTATATAAATTAAAATATATTGAATGACATAATGAAATATATGATTACAAGGGAGAATCAGTCATCATAGAATCGGTACTCATTATTCATATACTGAATGGAACCTAGATTACCTTAAATATCACTAAACCTAATTATTCCAAAAATCATATTTCATCGAATTTTATCCACACTCTTTCATAAAAATAGAGGTAACCCTCATTTTACAAAAGAGTAGACAATGATCAAGGGGGTACTAACCCCATAGATGACCCTTTTATTATTTCATCAAATGCTAATCACCCATGGGTGTCAGCTACTCAATATATTAAATACCCTTTTCTCATCATATATGAGGTTATAAGTACTCCTAAATGATATTTTGATTGGGTCTCTAGAATTGGTTTTCTCTATATGATGTTTCCAACCCCATGCCTAGTACAATAATCTATCCCACTATTCCTCATCATTTTATAAAACTAAAAAACAAAATTTTCTCAAAAAAGTTGGAAAAAATATCCAAATGACTAAGAAATATTCAAAATAAAAAAATTTTATGAAAAAACTCAGAATAGACTGACCATTTTTCAAATTCATACACACATGTGAGAACACACCAAAAATAATCAATACAATCAGCTATATTACTTATAATATTTATGTGTGATTCATATAGGCGTTGATTAAAATTACTCTATTTACCACCCTATCCCATCTCATGTTTTTTTATTCTATACATATTTTATTAGAATGGTATGTACTATGTGGGAAAATGGACAAGATTTGAATTTACATCGATTGGAATTTCTGTTTTGAAGTTGAAATATATGAAATTTAGTTTTTTAAAAATATGTTTGATTCTATTGAGAAATATGGGTGTGTATGAATGATATTTTCTATTATGTTCACATTATTACATGTAATATTAATTTACCCCCAAGAATTGCTGGGCCATGGTATGCACCTAAAATATAATCAAGTATACACTGAAGAAAATAGGTCCATAATGCATATAATGTCACCCAAAAACACCATATGTATAATATTTACAAAATAAAAAAAAATCATACATTGTTAAAGAGAAGTAAATATAATGTTCTTCCTATAGGATTACATGTTGTATAACAAAATTTTTTGTAATCAATAAATTTCATATCATGATATTTAAGTCCTATGAAATCACCACTACCTCCATATCAAAAAATTTATCCAATTTTACAAAACCCTAATATGTTTTGGGTCTTTTAAAAACTCATAAATTTTTTAACTATCCGTCATGGTTATTATTCATATTTTCCATTCATTGTCACAGAAAAATACCAAACCAAAGCCACATCAAAAGAATATATCATGCCACTACATCGCAATATAATTCAAAATTAGCTAGTCATCCATTATTGATATATCACATGAACATATTTGAACTATAGTAATAAGGATGAAAAAAGGTGGTTTCTATAAAATTTGGTTCATGAGGTTTCATACAAAACAAAAATGAGTTAACATTTCTAACTACTAACAGAAAGAGGTAATTGAAAATCTATTAAATAAAAACTTATTTATAAATGTAATAGATTGTTCTATGAAACCTTGCTTCATAAAAAATAAATCAATAATGAATAAAATAAATCTTCTGAAAAACTTTTGTCTACAAGGATCCAAAATTCATCTTAGTAAAATTACGAAACCCAATAATATTTCATCGATAAATCATTCCAAAATGTGTGTAAATAATTTAATACTTGAATTTGGAATAATAAAAATAACTAACAAAAACAAATTTTAAAAAAAATATTGAGTACAAATATTGTACAATTAAAATTATGACCATCCTCATAGAAATATTATATGATTAGATAAAGTCATTAAATTAATCAATGATTAAACTTTAATTACATTTGAGAATTCATTTTGAAGACACCATCAGATTTCTATTATAATTTAAAAAAAATATAGTTAATTGATTAAAAAGAAGAATGATTCATGAATCAATAATAATTTACATGGCTGATCATTAAGTTTTTGTGTATTAATGATTCTAGGGTGATCTACAAGCAGTTTCACTACCACTATAATGATTTATCCCCAAAATAATGAATAAGAGTATGAAATATCGTCTTATGGTCTCCCAAATTGACATTGAACAATATTAATGGAAAATTTTAAAAAATAATATTTATAAATAAAATTCAATTTATGTCAATTTTTAGAATATAAATTTATAAATCCCTGGCCTTAAGGATTGAGTATTGACTAAGAAAATCATTCCATTCCTAGTTGATAAATCTACTTCCAAAAACAACTATCGTGTCATAATTTCAATTTAAGATTCCATTTTTATGATCATTAATATTTTAATATTCACCAAAAAAATAAAAAATTTAATATATTATTTACTTTTCAAAAAATGGTCCACATAAGTAAAAAATGAAAAATAATATTTTAAACTTCTCAAAATAAAAATATAAATTTTTAATGGAATTTAATAAAATAATTATTCTCTATAATCCCTCATCAGATTTTTCATAGTAAAAATATGTATGCATATAGATGTAATTATTATAGTCAATGAAGTGAACGTAAAGAGTAATGTAACTGTTACTTCATGTTAAAAAATATTCCCCCATGACTTTATTCAATAAATGATATGGTAAATTTTATTCCAAATTTAATTAACTAAAAATAGTTATTAAAATAATTATAATAACAAATATTTATATTATTTTTATAAGAAATTATGTTCCTTTTATGATAAATTTAGACACATACACATTCCACATTGATCCTTGTGTAAGGAAATTTCTATAACTCATAAACATATGAAATATAAAATAAAATAATAGTAATGAAATATTGTCCTTTTTTTATTCCCTTATAACATGTATATTCACTATATTTTTGATGGAGAACAAGATTTGTCACTCCTATCTAATGTTTTGAGTTTCATATCCCTGACTATCAGTAACTAAAAAATAAAATTATAAAAAAATGGTTTTGAAATTAATTTTTATATCCCCATATACATGAATGAACCAGAATTATTGATATATGAAATAATATGTAAATATAAGAATGTCTTACTATAATATAGAGGTTTATAATTTTATAATATGGCCAATCATAATCATTGGAGATATTGTACCATCAATAATATATGATAAATCAAAAATTAAAAATTGAAATATGTAAAATCATATTGTGAGATAATGATCTATGGAAGCAATCTCATGGCTTGAATCAAAATTTAAAAAGTCCTCAAACATGTTCCCAAACCACCATTGAATTGAAACTAGTTTCATGGAATAAATTTGACCATATGGTGAATGAATTTTTTCCATTTTTCGAAAGTAATAAACTATCCATATGGATGAAAAAAATTAAATAAAAAAAATAAAAAATATAGCATGTACTAGAATACTAAAATATTAACAACAATCATAAAATTATAAACTAATTCAAAATATTATATGAAAAATTTGACTCAATATTATAGAAACTTCTCCCCATATTTTAACAGTAATACTGATCCAATGATCACCAATAATGTAGATTAAAAATATATCATTCGATAAATTATGAGCATTAATTCCTACAAAGTTTTTGAGGTGAACAAATAATGTTTATGTTTAATCTTAATATGATTATTCCAATGACTCTAACATTTTCCATGAAAGAAAATATTAAACATAGAAATTCGAATAAAAATGAAATGTTTAAAAAATATATCATAAAAAATTAATTTACAAATCCATAATCCATGATCAAACTAATGTTTTTGTTCCTAATATCTCCTATTAGGATAAATGGATAAAAATTATCCATTCCATAGAAGACATGAATCTATGATAGAGAATTACTTATAGAGAAAAATGATATAGTTATTTTAAAACATTTAGTGGAAATCCATAAATCCAAGTAATTGATTATTTTAAATAATGAATAATAATCTAAAATATATCCCAAATATATCAAAATATTTTCTCACTATTATTAGACAGAATAATATAACAAAATTTATGATTTTTTTAGAAAGTGAAATCATGTAATTTAAATATGTATTCCTCATAAGGTTTCATAGTGTCCCAAACCATATAGCTTAATATATTCATTTTTAGAAAAGATAGAATGGATGAGGAAAATAATTTTTTTCCCTTAACAGTGTAACAATCCATGAATTATTTACTAATATTAATACCAATATTTATGATTATTATATATTTTTTTCCAAAAATGGGTAACAAACTGTATAATCATGGTAACATTCCATCTAACCTCAATTCTGTATTTTATTTTCAAGAAATATTTTACCATATTGTAAAAAAATTAAATAAATGGAATATTAATATTTTAATTTTGAGTTCACATTATTCACAATTTCCTATGATTAATTTATTTTTTTTTAAATTAAAATACAAAAAAATATTTTGAAATTATAATTATCACCACTATATGAATTTTGTTCCTTGAAAATTATAAAAAAATTCCATCTTGAAAATGTCCTAGACATTTTGGTCATATTTAATCTTATATTACTCATTTATCATGATAAATGATTTATACTATCAATCTAATCAAAACTAAGGGAACACACAACCCTCAAAATAATATTTTATATAAAATTCCTAATCTACACTAGTATATCCATATAAAACACATAAGAAATTATGTCCAATGTTTCCCATTTTAATACATGAGTTGGTTGTTTTTTATACATTTACTACTAAGTAGCAATGGGAAATTCTATTATTTTATTAATCAGATTCTTCATTGAATCATATTAAACCGCACAAAAAATTATTTCCAAAATATCAAAATATTTCATATAATATTATTTAATTTTAGGTCCAAAATATATATTTTACTTCTTTTTCCAGTCAATAATCATGAATATTCTATGGTTTGAAAAGATAATAATTTTAATGAAAAAATAATTTAATGTGGAATATATTAGGTCATTATTTTTAATGGTGTGATTAATTGAATCCATTAACTGATTACGGGTAATTATAATGGTTGAAAATGATTTGTTTTTGTTTTAATGAATAGATGAAAGAATAATGGTTGGTTGAAACATTGATAAATTGAATACAGATTGAATCAATGGGAAGTATAAATGTTTAATTGTTTCTTGAAAATTATGTCATTATAATAAGTCAACGCATGTACATTGGAAATAGGATTCAATATATAGCTATATTGATATATAGGTAAGGAAAAACATATTGAGTGATATACATATAAAAATATTTTTTAATATGAGAGAATATTTATAATATGACATCAATATATCATACTTATAATAATGTTGAATATTTGAAACACTATATGGAATTCTAGGTAATAGAAATGAATAATCTATAGTGAATAACATAATTAATATAAAATCTATAATCTGGGATAATGACATAGAATTTTCACTACCCATAATTGAATTGTATCATGTGAAAAATTGATATCAATATATGGAAAAGAGTCACTCAATATAGAAAACTAATTTTTTATTACATGGAAATTATTTTCAATAGAATACATGAATGTATATAAAATTAATCAATAGGTATCACAATTATGATGATGAAATATCTTATGATAGTGAATATCAATGTTTAATTACAACCCTTTGATTTGTTTCATTTTGAATTATAACAGCTATATTTTAGGATATCAATATATTTTTTATGATTATTGATGAAATGTTTTTCATTATGGATATGACTGGGTGCTATCTCCATCAATAATTGGGTAGGAATAAAAACAATTTTTATATAACCGAATGATATGAATAATATAAATAATTTTTCATTTTTATAGGTGAGTAGTTGAATGTCTATCATAGTGATAGAAAATATTATAGAATAAGTGTGTTTTCACAAGTTCAATATAGATAAATTGTAATCAATCACTTATGTTGATGAATATTTCCTTCTCTATGATAATTTATATCATAGTTTAGTGAATTTAATTGAGAATCAATTTATGGAAACAAATTTATTCTCTATGATTCTTAGAGGTCACAAACACTCAACCAAAATGAGGAAAATGGATCTTCATGGGATATTCATGGAAATAATATTATGATATATAGATATAAGAATATTTAAAATTCTACTACATAAAAATCACACAGAGAGGGTATATAGGACATTTTTTATGGATGTATATCTTATGAATTTGTAAATACTTTTGGTATAATCATGAATATTCGATTGACATATTTAAATGTTCAACAAACAATTGTACATAAAAATTTATCCTTATATAAGGGAGTTTTTATATAGAAAGTAGATATATAAATGGGGAAATTATAACATTTCCTATAGGTTCAAATATTTAGTATGTGATCATCACATTTTAATGATATAAAATTAAATGAGTTTGAGATTTATTGATACACATAAATATCGTTCTTTACACTTTATTTTATATTTAATAACAATAGTAGTTATTGTTTTACAATTGGGTAATTGGAGGTATATGTAACCTCCAACTAATATTTTTAGATATTCTTAAATATTACTATTAAAAAACATTTGGTGGGGTTTTGTTTGATTTTTTTGGGTTGAAAATTTTTTAATCTTGAAATTCATGGCAACTGCACAATTTTCTCATTGTTGGGGCATGGTTTTCAAATCTGTGTGCCCTACTATAAGAAAATGGAATGTATTGGAAAGAGGGATCCATGTGGATTTTTCATGGTTATAATAAATTTTTCTTCTTATGAGAATCAGTGTGACCCATTTATAAGGAGCACCTAGCTTGTACATTGTTTGCCCAAAATGTTCATCATTTCTGATGAAACCAATCAGACATGATTTTAATTAATCCAGATTTTTTCCTAAAAATTATTGAACCAAAATTATAAATATAGAACATAATTCTTATTACCAATACTATATTGTCTTTAACCAAGAACTCCCTTGAATTATTCATAGCACCTAAGACACCTCTTGTAAGAAATATGAAGTTAGGATAATGTCTGCCGATCCTTCTCAAGTTTGTTTCCTCCTCCTGTTCATGATCACCATCGATCTCCCATCATCTCCATAGGAATTTATATATATAGTTATGTTTTTGAAGGATCTAATACCCACTTTTATTGATCTAAAACTTGGCTTGAATCTTTTTTTCTCCCAGATCATGTAGTTTTCATCTTTCTTTGAATAATCCTAACTTGAGTTGGTGATATGATATTAGATTATCCCATGGTTTGTGGTTCCCTTAAAATTCCCAATTATTATTATCCATAATTACTCTAATTTAATTTAACTTCTAGTAATTAATGTAATTTGGTATGGTTTGGATTATAATGACTTTCAATCATTTTGATGGAAAAACCCAATTTTTGGTGAATTGCAGATTTAGAGAAAATGAGTTTTCGGAACGAAATTTGAAAAAACCAAATTCTAATGAATTTAGGTTTGTTTATAGGAATTTTGGTAATTTATATTTTTCTATTTATGTTATTATTTTGATTTAAATTTATTAAATTTAATGGTGTAATTTAATTGAAGGAAATGTTTTGATCAAAATATTTGTAAAAACCAAAATTCTAGTGAATTGGGGGTTTGTGATAAAATTGATGGAATTAATCAAAAATTAAATTTTTTGAATTTAATTATGTAATGGAATGTGAATTTTTTTGAATTGGTTTGAAATCATCGTTTACAAAAAAAATGGATTAAAATTGATTTTATAGAAACCTGCTGGTTCCATTCTTTTCTGTTAAAGGCATGTTTTTGAATAAAAAACCATTAAGGTTTTTAAAGGGAAATTAATGATATTGAAAGGAGTTACAGAATTTAATAATTTTTTAACTAGTATTAAAACAAATTTCCCATCATTTTGTACTAGATCGCATGAAATCCTTAGGTAGTCAGTGAGTTATATTTGAAAATTCATAACAACTTAATACATTATAAAACATCATGTCAACACATACCATTCCGTATATTATGGTGGTTAATTACCTTTTCCTTAGTTCAAGGGGCATGTATATACTTTTCTATATTCACAATATTGGGTATATATAGATTGGAACTATCATACCTATTTGGAACATGACCATGTTGCTCAGTTGTTGTTTTTTTGAATGTATATGCTATTGTTATGAATTTATTTACATTCAATGGGAATTTATATAAACAATTAAATGTAATTGTATACATTTAAGAAATTTTATGAAATGTTTAATTTATGTGTAGAAACCTTTTATTGAATGTAAATTCCATCTTTTGAAATTTATTTCCACTAATTTAAATGTGATATATGATTTCCAAAAGTATTTCCATATTCTAAATTATAAAGGCATGATTTGATTAAATGTTATTTTGTAAATTCCAAACATGTTTATTTCAAAATTAAAAGAAGATTGTAGGTTAATTTGATACTGGAATATTGTTATGTAATTTATTTGTGAAATAATAATGGGAATTATATCACACTTTAATTGTACCTTTAGGTTTTTGTAGTTTATCTCATTCTTAGTTTGAGCAAGGGGATAGGATCCATTACCAATGGATCAAGTTGTTGAACCTTATACATGGTGAGTGGTTTCATTAGGGAATTGAGTTTTTTTCCATGTTTATTAATTTGGATTTTGTAACTTGTGGTTTAACAGCTTTT
The DNA here is from genome assembly GCA_963277665.1 of Viscum album. NCBI lineage: Eukaryota > Viridiplantae > Streptophyta > Magnoliopsida > Santalales > Viscaceae > Viscum > Viscum album. The sequence continues at coordinate 61,153 of CAUJRU010000344.1, forward strand.
TTGACTTCTCTTATTGTACTCCCATTGGTGTTTTATTGGATATTCATACTGTATTTCTTTTTTTTTACTTCTGCAATGTTGTTGTGAAACCATTCACACTTCTTGTTCGTATGATTCAAGGTACTAATCACTGACCTATGTGGATTGGGAACTCCCTTCAGTCTATGTCAAGACCATTTCAATTATCGAGTAACCATGGTTCCCTGGTAGTTTTAGGAGAATGTGGAATCAAAGGCTGAGGATCAGATTTTATATTGAAGTTAGTATGAATTTTTGAAATCGTTTTGGTGTATATGAGTATTTGGAATTCAGTGATTGGTCATCTCACACCGTAATGACCCTTATATATCTAGGGGTGGTTAGGGAATGAATTCTTGTGAATTAGTTATAGTGATTTTCCTATTTCTATTAGGATATTGTGAAATAAAAATCTTATTCGTTCTATATTTTTAGATTAATTTCAATGTTTCACTGTCTTAGTGCTATATGATGTCCTTCTTATTCCCAACTCATATTGTATATCATCATTCCACTAAATAGGCATGACTGTCGGATATAGAATGATGTGGCTACTGAACCACAGTGTAGAAATCCTATTGTATATCTAAACCTGGATGAGGTGATTGTGCGCATTTTCCAAGCTCTGGAAAATGAACCACCTCTTGTATCCATTCATGCTCTAGATATGTAATCAAATAGGGACATTATAAAATGCAATTATGAAGAGTTTCATCACCAGATTCCCAATCCATTCAAGGAATCTAATGACCTTCAGGAGGCTGGGGAGTGGTTGAGTATAATAGAGTACTTATTTTTTTTTCAACACACCCAATGAGATTCAAGTGATGTGTTCCACCTTCATAATAGAAGGAATTAGTATGATATGGTTCGACATGATGATAATGAAAATGAGATAAGATGGATAATAGTGTAAGGACTTCAAATTTCTTTTCATCGACCATTTATTTTCTATAGTTGAGGCTTTTTTCAAAGGGCACTGAGTTTTTCAAACTCAAACAGGATGACAGGAACAGTATAGAGTATGAAAACTGTTCTGCGGAGCTCGTGATCTTCACACATAAGATAGTATCAAATTAGTGGATGAACGATTGATGGATCGAGTTGGGGCTTCTTTAGAATATTCATTCTCTAGTTTTTATGATAAACCATCCATATTATGTTGATGATTATAATAGAGCACTTATAGTTGAAATGGACCTAGTTGGAATGTCATGCTTATTGGGAGTTTCTTTCTCTCCCTGAGGTAGTGTGACATCCTTCAATAGAAATTAGAATCATGATGTTTCTCATGTAAATTCTCAAGAACAATGTCATTCGAATCCTCCTATAGTACCAAGAAGTGGTCCATTGGTTTGTTATAAGTGTTCTATGTCAGGACATTTGAAAAACGTTTTCACTAAGGAACTTAATAACTATGGATTCTAAAGATGTTCATGTCACTCATAGTAACTTTTTCATACTTACTCCACTCCTCAAAGTGGAACGGATCATAAGATCCTCATAAAATACAAGATAAATCAGATGATTCAATTGAAAAAGGGTCCCACCGATAGACATAAAAAATGAAGATTCTTCACATGGTGGATGATATTCTAGAGGAAGTGGAAATGAGTCCAATGACTGTGAGAGGTACCAGTACAATAACTTTATCATTATTTAATTCTGTATTTGTTACTGGTCCATCTCATTTGTTTTTTTCAACACATGTTGTTAATCTAATAAATAATCATATGAAGATTTTTTATTGTCCAACGGATCTTGATACACCCTTGGAACAAAGACATATCAGCATATCTATAGTACCAATTGTGTTTTCTCTCAATAAGATGTTGAGCAAGCCTGGAATTTCCTAGTTCTCAACATGAATCCAAAATATTTTATTTTTGAAATGCATTGAATCATCCCCAAAAAATCATAGATCAATAGTTATTTGTGATAGGTCCCCTATACCATACCCAATGTTATGTCTCATACCTTTTATGTAGAATGTGATCCCAGATCAACCAAAGTGGGGAATTTTTTTAAATTCTTGGTGAAATTAAGATTTTTGTTTTTCTTTGATATAGAGAATGATTTTTTTGAGCGGTGATATCCCTCTATTTTTCATTGACATTAATGATGTGTTTCATTCTGAATTATATGGTTTCCCACATGTGAGGGGGGTTGATATTTTCATCGAATTTATGATTGGTAAATGACTTGTTTCTATTACCTCTTTCAACATGAAAATAGTTGATCTGAAATCGTTGATGTCCCATTTGAATGATCTTATTGAGAAAGGATTTATACATATGATTGTTTCTTTATGGGGGTTCATGTTCTCTTTGTGATTATTGTTTATTGTAGACTTCACTTATGTGTTGACTGTCGAAAGCTAACTAGAGTGACCATAAAAAATAATATTTGTTTCCAAAGATTAATGAACTATTTTATCTTTTTAATGGGAGAAGTGTTTCTCAAAGTTTGACCTTATATATGGTTACAATCATTAAGGATAAAAGTGTACGACATTCTGAAAACCTTCATTTGGTGAAGATATGACCTTTATGAGTACCTTGTTATTCCCTATGGTTGAACAAATGCTTCTAAAGTATTCATGGAATTAATTAACCAGATTTTCCATGAATATATTTTTATATTCGTGGTATTATTTTTAAATGACATTGTTAAATACTCTATGACCAAATAGTATCATGTGCATCATCTAAATGTAGTTCCTGTGTTGGTGAGAAATTACTGAGTTTATGCCATATTTTCTAAATGAAATTTCTAGATTCAAGATGAGAAATTACAGGGACATGTGGTGTATGAACAAGGAATATTAGTTGATTTTAAGAATTTAACGGAATTTATAAAGTGGGAGAAACAATGAAATTTATTCGAGATTCCGATCTTATTTTTCAAAGATGTATATTATCACCAGTTTTTTATGGACTTCCTGATGTTGACTTTTCTAATTAAAACACTAACTTAGAAGGGAGTAATGTATTTATGGTATGGTAAATGTATGAATTATTTTTTTGAGTAGAAATTCATTTTGACTACTAATTGGATGATGAATGATCCTGAGGCTGGGTAGTGTTAGGTGGTCTTCAATGATGTATTTGGTTCATGATTGTGTTTTGTTATTATTCAAGGTAACCATTTTATTTAAATTGGATCTAATCATCATACTCCTCAAAAGAAGAACTATATAACCCAAAACCAAGAAAATGCAGTTTCCGTGAACACATTTAATAGCTGATGACACTGCCTTTATAAAGAATGGTATGCTATGTATTCTGACCACAAGTTATTGAGTTAGCTCCTCTATCAAAAATAGTTGAATATCTGTCTGAGGTGTTCTGTGGAATACATATTGAATTATGAATTTTACATCGACTATACCACAGAAAAAATAGAACATCATAGAAGTTTCATTAAGTATGAAGCTTCTAACTGATAGATTAAAAGAACCACTAAAGTAGTTGAAGTTTATGGATATATATTCACAATATCATAATGGATTTCAATAGAAAGAGGATAATGATTCCTTGGAATTTTTTCATTTTTCATCCACCATTCCTGAATTTAATATATATGCACAAAATCTTGATGATGAGTTCCATAGAATTAGAGACTCTATTTAAAGTGGGGAAGTATTTTTCCTCTGATCGTTCTACAAAGAGGGGATTTTATGCTATGAAAATCTTTTTGTGGTATCATCCTTGTAAAATAATGTGGTGATGTGGGATTTTCATGGTTCCAAATGGGATGTGCACCTGAGAACAATAAAAAATGTTCTATGACAAGTAGAAGTAGTTTTGGTGGCCAAGAATGTGAGTGGGAATTGTTCAGTTTTTTTCCCATTGATTGACATTCCATCAATTTAAGGTTGAGCACCACAAACCATTGTGTTTTCAATTGCCACATCCAGTCCCTATTTGGATGTGTGATGAAATCTCTGTAGACCTTCCAGTTGGATTCCACATAGCCAGAGGATGAATAATTTGATATCAGTTATGAATGATATGATGATAGAATCAACTAAACTAATACCCATTTGTGATACAACCAATGTAGAGGATATGATAAATATATTTTTGAAAGAGATTGTTCATTTTCAAGGAGTTCATTATACTATATTCTTTTATAGGGATTCTAGGTTCACTTCTCGATTTTGGAGGGTCATTAAAGAGGAACTATAATCTCATGATAATTTGAGTATGACCAAACATCCTCAGTTGTAATTCCAAAAAAATAGCAGTAATGATTCTTGAGGACATGGTCCACACTTATGACCTCAAATTTTTGGAACATGGGAAGACCATTTATGGTTTCTTGATTTTTCTTATAACAATAGCAACAGGTCTAAGATCAAGATGGATCCTATGGAGGCCTTGTATGGACAAACTTGTAAATATATATTACGTTGGTCAGAGATTGGTGAGAGTTCATTGGTTGGATTTAACTTAGTCTAAAAGGTGACATCAAATATTCAAGTGATTCGTTATAAAATTTTTATAGCACAGATTCAATAAAAGTCTTATGATGATTTTCGTAATTGACATTTGAATTTATAACTTTTTGACTAGGTGTTTTTGATAGTTTCACCTTGGTTTGGTTATCTATAACCGGGTAGGCAAGGGAATATTTCACCCCATTTTCATTGACCTTGTGAAGTTTTGAAGTCGGTGGGGAATGTTCTTTGTTGTTTTACACTACCACCATAGCTAAAATAGATACATATTTTCTTCAAGTGTCTCAGTGTCAAAATTACTTCTCTGATTCATGTTAATATCTAACGTTGCATGATCTTGATGTTGAACTATATTTATTAGTAAATAAACAAACATTTAGTATTGTTGATTATAAGATCATATTACTTCATGGGTGGATGATTCCACTGCTTAATGTTCTATGGATGCATGGTTTTGATTCTCATGGTATGTGGGAGAGATATGCACTGATGAGAGAGTTGGGGCCTCATCTTATTTATGTGGATGATTTTTCATTAGATTTATGGGGAGAATAAGTTCCTACAGTGGTGTGGTTGAAATATCCTTGTACTATTATAGGCAATTCAGAAATCCTAATTTTAATTATGCAGTGGTTTGATTTTTTGGGGAGGTATTGGGTTGAAAATTTTGAGGATCTTGAAATTATGTCCCAGTGCATGATTTGTAGACGACTATCACACAGTTTTCAAAAACATGTGTCATGATATAAGGAAATAGAATTTTTTGGATAGATAGCTCCAAGCGCATTGTGCGTGGTTAGTCATTTCATCTTCCCACATAAGATAAACCATGTGATCGATTTCTAACATGTTAACCTCTTATGCATGGTTTATCTATATGATGCACCATTTCCTAGGATATCATGTAGATAATATTTTAATTAATTTGATTTTTTGTTAAAAATTAATGAACTCCCTTTTTGGGAATCATAAAATCATCCAATGAACCAAACTAGTTCCTCTCAACATTGGACCTCAAAATAAGAATCCAAGGCCCCTCATTCCCTTATAAGATGTGATTTGATTCTAGAAAAACTTTAGTCGATCCTTCTTCTGATAGTTTCCTATTATCATTTTTGACCTCATATGGTCTCTTTATTTCTCCCTAGTGTTATATTGTTCTTATTAATTTTTAAGCATCTAATAACCCATATTATATATCAAAACATAGGATTGAATATTTTTTCTACTAGATCCTATTGTTTTTTCCAATCATTTATGAATCCTGGCTAGGGTGTGGTGATATGAAATACATCGATAACAAAGTAAAGATTCCATTGTGATGCCCGATTTTTATTAACACTTATTTAATAATTTATATTCAATATTTTAAATAAATGAATTTATTTATGTTGTATTAGAATGGTTTTAAATAATTTTTATGGAAAACCATAATTTCGGTGAATTTTGGTTTTAAGGAAAAATGGGTTTTTGGAATGAAGTTAGAAACAATAATTTCCATTGATTTAGGGTGTGTTTATGTTAATTATGATAAATTAAACTATTATATTTAAATTATTTTTTGTGTGGAAGTTAAATCAATTGAATTGTGGAATTTAATTGATGAAAATTTTTTACTGGAATGTTTTTTGAATAACATGAATTCTAGTGAATTGGTGGTTTATTATGTAATTGACTATTATTTGAAAATTAAATTTTCTAAATTTTATTGTGTCATGGAATGTGAAAATGAATGAAATTGTTGTAAATACATATTTAGGAAAAATTTCATAAAGAGGGATTTGATGGAAACCTTGTGGTTTCCTCTTTTTGAGAAAGAAATTTTTTTATTATAAAAGTATTACAATTTTTGAAGGAAAAAATCTCATATTGGAATGAGGTTCAGAATTTAATTGTGTTTTATGAATTCTTAAAGTAAATTTCATATCATTGTTTAATAATAGGGAAGATGAAAGAATTATGTAGTTAGTGTGTTGTTTTGGACAATAAATCTCGACATAAAACATTCTAAAACATCATATCAGCACATCGCATTCCATAGGTGATGGTGATGAGTTATCATTTCCTTGGTTGAGGTGAATTTGTACATTCATTTTCATATTCATATTTATGGGTCCCTATTTCATGGAAAAATCATACCTACTTGGCACACAACCATATTGCTTACTTTTTTATATTTCAATTGAATATTTCATATTTATGAATAGTTTTACATTCCATTGGAATTTATATAGACAAATTTATTAAAAATCATACATTTAATCCATTTTTTGAATAAATAAATATGTGTAAATCAACATTTTATTGAAGATAAATTCCATATTTTATTATTTATTTGAATAAATTGAAATGTGAATCATGATTTACAAAAGTATTTAAATATTCTATATTGTACAGGAAAGGTTTTTTCAAATATGATTTTGTAAATTTCCAACCTTTTTTTAGAAATGGAATCACATTATTGGTATTTTCATATATAGGAATCATATTATGGAATATTTGGATAATTCCTACTGGGATTTGGTTCACAGCCTATATGTACCTTCTGTTTTTTTAGATTATCTTCTTCCAGGTTTGACCATGGGGAATGGATCTCATGAAGGTGTATATAGATATTGAACAATTGACTTAGTTAGTTTTATTATTTTGGGTATTGGGATAATTTCCCTATTTATTATTGGGATTGTAGTATATTATCCTTTAAGTACCTTTTTGAATTTTGGTAGTTTACACCTTATAGAGATTTCATTGATATGCCTACTGTGTTAATTTTTATTAACTTCTGCAATGTTGTGGCCAAACCATTCCAAATTCTTTTTTGTATAATGCTTGGTGCGAGTCGCTGGCCCATGCAGATCGAGAACAGAATACGGGATATGTATAGACTATCTTAGATATTAGGTTACCAGGGTACCTAGGTGGGTTCATGACAGTATATCTTTATAGATAATTATTTTCTATTGAATCCAATATTTCTATTAATGGAAATATTTAATAGGAATTATTTGACTACTTGATCAACTATTGAATATATTTTATTCAATGGGATAGATAAAAAGTGAAATATTAGATTATGTACATTAATATTATACATAATATTGTTATTTATTATTTATCCATGGGTTTCAAAAGAAGCATAACCATAAAACATTAATTAAAATCATAATTAATATTGGACAAGATATATTCATCCGAGACAGTTGAACATAGTAGAATGTACTAAAAGAATATGATATTATGTACAATATTAACGGTTCTATTTTATAAAAAATATATTGAAGAATAAAAAAATATAATGTGTAAAGTGTAGTTATATTTTAGGGAAATACAAGTCATAAACATTAAAAACATACGTAAATAATAGAAAAAAATATAGTAATGTAATGATTTATATTTTTCAGTGGTGGGAAAACATTCACATGATGAGGGGCCCTGAATTCTTATTTCTCATAATTCATAAACCAAAAGGTATACATATCTATTACAAATAGTGGGGATAAATCATATTTTAAATAGAAAGAAAAAAAATATTTGTCAATGATTATTATGTAACATTACCTACCCATAAAAATACTTTTTCCATTGTTACAACAATAAATTTTCATCTAGATACCATGAGTAGATTATTGATATGAGAAAAATACTTAAAGAGGATATTTAAATAAAATAGAGACTCAATAAATGGGATTATCCCAAACATATCTCCCCCTTAATTTGAGGTGGAAGATATACCTATAAACCCTTATTTATGTTCATCTTCTCTTTTAGTATAAAATTTGTTATCATCTATTCTCCATTATAAATCATGATGATATTGTAATAATTCATACAAATCATTATTAATTCTAGGATATTTATCCACTATATGTTCTAAAATGTAAAGATGTTTTGGGATCCTACTGATATGTATAGTTCCCCAAATATCATAATAAATAATGCAATTCTTCTAATTTTATCCCATCTCTTTTAGAAACTTATAATTCCATATTATATTCATAGAACCATAAGTTAGTGTGACATATTCTAATTCTAGAGAATATTAGGAAATAGGCATTAGAATGTTTTATTTCTATGATTCAGATCCCCTATAAATGATATCATTTATTTGAATATGTATTTCTTCTAGTATAATTCGGAAATTATACCATCATAAATACATATCTGTCAAAAAGTTACATCATTTAAAAAACAAATAAATGACTATTCACACCTCAATGATTCCTAAATAAATAATTGGATTATTTCCAAGACTTATTTAAAATATTTGATATGAATATTCAACCAATTAATAAAATTTGAGAAATATCATATTCATTATACACCATAGATTAAAAACAATTAGAAATTATTCACTGATAAGGAATTTTTTAATCTCATCATTATCCTTTAATTTTAATCAACCATAACATTTCATGAGAAAAAAATATCAATAAATATGAGCACTAAATAGGTTCACCTTAATCATGTGGAATCAATTTAGGAACATATCAATGTTCCATTTTAATGATAGTTGTTTTTTTAGTTTCCTTTTATCATGACTAATGGTCTGGAAAATGATCTTATTTCCATTATTTCAAAATTATTATTTGCAAAATTATTTAAAAATTAATCTGTAAGACCCCAATTTTGGGAAGGGTATTTTTTAGTTGTGTTTTGGTTGAATCCCTTGTTTTGGGCTTCAAGGGATGTCTTCTAAATGTACGAGAGGTCTTGGGGGTGTTTCAGGGGCTCAGGGCATTAAATAAAGAAATGCATGGAAAGACAAGCCTGGGCGCATGGCCTACGCACGACCAGGGAAAACTGCGCCACCTGCCATGGTAAACCGTGCAACACCTCCTCCTCCAGACCGTAGCATGCTCACGATTTGCGCATGATTTTTTCAGACTGTGCTTCCAAATGATGCAACCACTTAAAGTTGGGAAAAATTAAAAAAATTCCACCCCTATTTTTTAAGAACCCACTCGGGATTTCTTATCCATTCCTCCCTCTTCAACCTATAATGAACCAAATCACCCAAAGGCTCCAAGAGGTCAAACTCCCTCATTTCTATCGAATTTTTAGTGCTGTTGGATGCGGATCGAAGCTCTGGGTATGGTTAATCCCATATTTTCTTCTTTTTTTGGTTTAGGGTTGGTATCTTCTATCCCTCTTGTTCCGAAGCTCTAAAAACCATTATTTTGGGTGAGTTATAGGTTGAAGCTCCACAGGATAGTCAGATTGGGGTCTAAGGACATGATTGAGTGTGCGTTCAACCACGGTTTCGAGGTAGGTGGTCTAAAAACGTTATCCCATAGTTTCACGGTTGATTTATGCATGCGTTTCTTTGATCATGGTTTCCTTTTGACGAGCTTTGATCAAAATGGATGCGTTTTCTATAAAGGATTCTTAAAAATGGTAAATGGGAACCCTCACGATCTCCCATGTGATGCATTGAGAATAACTTGACCTAATTGGGGTAATCCATGGGGTGTGTCAGCTTTTCTAGAGCATAAGGATTGTTATTAAACAAGTGACCTTGTGGTAATAAATGATGGACCCCTTGATGAATATGTTCACTTGATTGGTTGAACATGGAATAGAAGTTAATTGTTGCACTTAGTCATGGCAATAACCTAAAGGTTATTTTGAATGGGTTGAATGGTTGATTCCTGGAAATGATGAACGGTTTAAATGGGTTAATGTGTAATCTTATTAAAGAACATAATGGGATAGGTTATGGTTATAGTGTTGAATGTTTACTGAGATGTGCATAACACATCGGAATTGGTTGAATGGTTAAATGATTTTTATTGGTAATGTGTTAATGGGCTAATGAATAATGGGAATTCCCGTGTGGTTTGTTGTTAATGGTGTTTGTCAATGGGAAATGTTTTGGTGGGTTGATGGTTACTTATATAAGCATGTGAACATGGATTGGTATTTTGGGGTATAACATGAAGATCTGCGCCATGGGTCGACTGAAGACTGATGCTTTAAACTCCACCCTAAATGCATGGGTTATGAATGGGGACTGAGGATCTATTCTCCTAACTGTTGCATCAACTCGAATTGGTTCTTCGAGGTGAGGAGATTGTTGTTATGAGGATGCTAGCCCTAGGGAGATAGGATAACGACGTGTTTACCCTCTTGCATGTGATTTTTGGCCTTAGACACATGTAACATAATGTATGTGATTAACCCATGGAAATGTGATGAAATGGTAAGTGATGATAATTGGTGTGAAAAGATTGGTAATGGAAGTGGAAATGGCTTTGGCTCTGAACTGGTTAATGGAACCTTAAAAAATTACTTGGAAATCATATTTCATATTCATTTTTCATGGACTAACTATTCATACTGGATATTTTGTAGACACGGTTTGTGGTGGCCTACTGAGTTGTACTCACACCCTACTTGGGCCGCCATTGGGTACCCAAGAAGACTTCCTGTTTGAAGGTCAGGAAAAGTGTAGGGGTCCTTGCTAGGTAATTGAGTGGACATGAGTAACACTTGTTGGAGGATCCAGACATGGAGTCAGGACCATTTTTTAGATTTTGGACGTTGTCTTTATTTTGGGCTTTTGTTCACTTTTTTCTTGTAGTAGGAAATGGAATATTTTTTGTTGTAAATGGTTGTTATACATGTTCCTTGTTTATTGATTATTGTTTTCACTGTTGGTTTAGTTCTGTTGTGGCTTACTTTGATAAGAAATGGGGTATAGTATCCCCACTTGATCACATAGACCCCCACTACTAGTCCGCAACCATTGGCGTACGGGGAGGCACACTTAAGTTTATGTAACTACCTGACTCGGAGCACCAGTTTAGTGGATTCTGGGTCGGTAACATTGCCAAGTTGTATCAGAGGTCGTCTTTCTTCTCCTTCTATGAGGTCTTGTCATTTGGGATAGGTTTCCAAGGGTTAATATGTGTCGGGATTTTGAAAATGAGCTCATTCTTGGGAGTAGCTAACCCATGTATGAGGGAAAACCAAAGTCACCCTGGGTGGGAAATGTTGTTCTTGGCTGTGTGTTGTTATAGTTGATGATATTTCACCATTTGTTGATACACATGTTGGTTGATGTGACTATTTTATGATATTTGTCTCATGTCCTTAATGGCAATAATATTTGTACTCATACATCATTATAGGAAACTAGAGAGATATGTGACATGCATTGTTTTATGCACATGCACGGGGTGGGTGTGTGAGGCAAGAAATTAGGGTGCATCATGCATTTCATGAAACCATGAAGTAATGTGAAGAATGAAATAAAACGAGTGGGTAAATGATGTTTAATGAAATATAAGGGTTTGAAATGAAGTGGAAAATATTTTTGTAAAATGTTGTGTGAGTTTAGTGGTATTTCATGGTTATTTACCGCATGTGGACCATGGCCTGCAGTTGGGATGGTCGGGGTGATGAATTTGAGGTGTTAATGTTGTTGAATTAGTATATGAAATTGGGTTTTTGTAGCTAGTAAAGAGCTTTTGAAGATGTTGTGAAAGATTTGTGGTATGCGTGCTGAATCTTGTACTTGGAAATGTAGAGAAATGCCACCACGACGTCAATTACCAGTAGGGAAACGATAGGATGTTACTGAGAACACTCCTCCGGTAGAATATAATAAAAATATGGTGATCAATAAAGGTAGGGAAGACCATTTCTGGGAGAACGTGGCTCGCCTTATGCAGATGATGGATCGGGACCCAGGGCGGGTTGAACTGAGTATGTTTGAGTTGACCAGGGAGTTCCAGCTGCAGCACACTCTGACCTTCATAGGAGTGGGAGAGCTAGAGGGAGTGGAGTTCTGGTTAGAGTGTTTCTAGAAGATATTGGATAATCTAGAGAGCCCTGTTGAAAAGAGAGTAAAGATGGTTGTTTATTTGTTACGCGGCCAAGAAAGTTATTGGTGGGAAATTTAGTCTTAGACTGAGAAGGATGAGGGGATGTCGTGTAATGTTTTATAGGAGAAGTTCCCTGAAACTTTCTACCCAGAGACTTTGAGGCATGAGCGGGCTGTAAATTTTATGACCCTGACTCAGGGATCACTATCGGGGATGGACTATTATAGTCGCATCACGAATTTGCGATGCTTTTTCCCAGTGCTAGCAGGGGATGAGGCAGCGGTAACAAAGCGTTTCTAGGATTGGTTGAGACATGAGATCAGTTCTTATGTAAATGTCTTTCTCATGAAGAGTTTTACAGATTTGATGGATTAGGCACTCATCTCTGAAGGGAACCTGAAGGGAGATTCAGATGGTGGGTTTGTCGTGCTGGCTGGGCGGACAAGTGGTGCATTTTCTGAAGGTCGGAAGTGTCATTTGGAATGTTTCCAGTAAGGTGGTCAGAAGAGAGGGTCAGCCTCTCAGAGTGGGAACCAGTTGTTCGGTTTTCAGTGTTTTAGGTCAGGGCATATTCATGGTCAGTTTCATCAACCTCTAGTTGAGTGTCGTTCGTGTGGCAGGATAGGGCATGTGTAGTGGTTCTATAGGAATCCTCGGCCGACGGGTGATCATGATGATGGAAAGTAGGTACCGGATACGGGAAGGGGATCAGTTGCCCCATATTAGGCCAGTAGTTGGAGCTCCATAGGCCTTATTGGCAGGGGCGGTGGATGTGGAACTCCAGGGGAAGATCACACTCACCAGTAGGGTAGTGCGGCGTAGGGTGCTCAGGCTGGGGCCAAGGGTAGAGGGGTAGGTTGGCTTCAGGCAGTTTAGTTTGTGCCTAGTGATGGTGAGGCCATACCGTCAACTATTCAAGGTACAATCCTTCTAGATTCTACATTTTCTAGTGCATTGTTTGACATAGGTGCCACAAAATCGTTTGTTTCAGCTCAAATTGTGGTTGTGTTGGGTTTACCAATAGAGGGGGTGTGTGGAGTTATGTTAATTGACACCCTGTTGGGTGTGCGGGTTGAGGATATCATGCAGTGCAAGGGATGTGCCTTGGATGTTGGGCGGTATTGTTTTCTGTGGGACTTATTCATTCTTGAGATGTTTGGTCTTGAACTAATCTTGGGAATGGATAGGTTTGTGTTGTATCGAGCACACATAGACTGTTATTGTCGCAGAGTATCATTCAGGTCACTTGAGGGATACACTTATGTCCACCATAGTGAATGTGATGTTCGAGTAGGGTATGTGGGGCCGTTTTCTCAATAGATGAGTGGACTCACGGTTCATGTGGCATCTCTCATGCTTGATGATGATGATGGAGGAGAAAAATATAATTTTCCTCGCATGGTGGATCCTTTTTAGGATTTTATTTTCTAAGGATTTTTCAGGGTTACCACCCAAGAGGGATGTTGAGCTCACGATCGAGTTGTTGTCGGGAGCGGAGCTAGTTTCTATTCCGCCATACTGAATGGCACTGGAAGAACTCCACGAACTGAAGTTTAATCTTTAAGAGTGTGATCATACGAGGTTTATCTGTCCTAGTATGTCTCCTTGGGGATCTCATGTTCTTTTTTCTAAGAAGGCTGATGGGTTGTTCAGGTTGTGTGTTTACTATCAAAAGTTTAATTAGATGGAAGTGAAAAATCTGTACCCTCTTCCTAGAATTGAAGAACTGTTTGATGATTTTAGGGGTGCATTAGTGTTTTCTAATATTGATCTGATGTCATGTTATCACCAGATGAGGGTGAGGTCTTCTGACATACCGAAAACAGCTTTCCAGAGTCGGTACGGGTTGTTTGAGTTTGTGGTAATGCCTTTCAGCTTGACAAATACACCGGCGATGTTTATGGCATTGACGAACCAAATATTTCATCCCGATATAGATAAGTTTGTGATTGTCTTTCTTGACAATCTCCTAGTGTACTCGAATACTCATGATGATCATGCCCAACATCTTGACATCATCTTTGCTATGCTAAGAGAGCATCGGCTATATGCCAAGCTATCAAAGTGTCAATTCTGGATTGGTGAGGTGCATTTTCTGGGTCACATCATCTCATAGGATGGTGTGTCAGTGGATCTAATGAATGTGTAGGAAGTTTTATATTGGAAGAATCCCAAAAGTGTTTCTGAAGTTCAAAGATTTATAGGTTTGGTTGGGTATTACCGAAGGTTCATTTAGGATTTCTCTCTCATGGAAGCACCACTCTCGGGCTTGACCAGGAGAGGAATCAGGTTATAATGGTCTGAGTATTGTGATAAATCCTTCCATGAGTCAAAGAAGAAGTTGACAACCACACCTATCTTGATCTTACATGAGCCGGGTAATAAGTACATCGTGTTTTGTGATGCGTCCGGAGTTTGACATGGGTCTCTGTTGATACAAGATGAGCGGGTTTTGGCTTATGGGTCAAGTTAGTTGAGACCCCATAAATGGAGCTATCCCACTCATGACCTTGAGTTAGCTGAAATGGTGAACGCCTTGAAGTGCTGGAGGCACTATCTGTTGGGAGAATAGTTTAATGTGTTTACTGACCATACGGGATTAAAGTACATCTTCACACAATGGGATCAGATCCTTCAGCAGTGAAGATGGTTTGAATATCTCCAATATTTTTAATATGAGTTAGTGTACATTCTAGGAAAGGAAAATAGTGTTGTTGATGCTCTGAGGAGGAAGGTTCAGAATCAGGTGGTCAGGAGTCCAACTCCGAGTGGAAGGTGATGGTTTTGTTTGCAGTGATGCACTTGGATGTATAGGAAGAGAGTGGTCAGGTCAAAATTTCTTCCATAACAATAGAGTCAACGCTTTTGAGTCGAGTTAAGGAAGGTCAGCATGATGATCCTGAGTGTTTGATCATGAAGGAAAAGCTTAATGGTGGGGAGATACCATCTTGTAGGGCCATCGGCGTGGAAGTTGTTGTCCGTGTTTGTGGTCATTTGGTTGTGCCAAAGTGTGTGCAGAAATATTTTATGCGTTAGTTCCACGCATCAAATCTGTAAATGCATCCTGGTTTGACCAAGATGTATTGTGATCTCCGAAGGCAGTTTTGGTGGCCTGGAATGAAGAAAGAAGTTGTGGGATTTGTGGAAGGGTGCCTTACCTATCAGTAGGTGAAGGTCGAGCATCAAAACCTAGGTGGTTTGTTGTATCCATTGACCATTCCGAAACGGAAGTGGGATTAAGTAACAATGTATTTTTTTCATGGGTCTTTTGAGGACTCCATGGAAGAATGATGCAATCTAGGTGGTTGTGGATCAGTTACTAAAATAGGCTAATTTCCTACCGATTTCGGAGACCTTTACAGTCGACCAGTTGGGTGATATGTATGTTTGGGAAATAGTCTAGTAGTAGGGTGTTTCACAGACTATAGTTTCATACTGAGATCAGCATTTCACATCACGTTTCTAGAAAGGGTTGATGATGGCACTGGTTATGAAGTTTTTTTAGTATGGCTTTCCACCCGCAGACAGACGAGTAGTCAGAGTGTACGATCCAAGTGTTGGAATACATGTTAAGAGATTGTGTCTTGGACTTTGGTGGTTCTTGGGAGATGCACCAATCGTTAGTTGATTTTTTCTACATAACACTTTTCATGATTCTATTCATATGGCACCATTTTAGGCACTATATGAGATGCCATGTAGATATCTATTGTGTTTTATAGAGGCCGGTGATTCAGAGATGTTGGGTCCAAGTATCATGCAGGGGAGTTCGGAGAGAGTTAACTTGATCAAGAAGTGGATGGCTACGGCTCAGAGTAGGAAGAAGTCATATGAAAATTGGAGTCGTAGACCTCTTGAGTTTGTGAATGGTGATAAAGTGTTCCTTCTGGTGTCGCCAAGGTTGTGTCACCATAGGATTCGAAAGTAGGGTAAGTTGGCGACCAGGTATGTGGGACCTTTTGCGATTGTGGAGAGGATAATACTAGTGGCTTACCGATTGGATCTTCCACAGCGGTATGGTTGGATGCATGATGTGTTTCTCGGGTCACAGATTCGATGGTATCACCCTGACCCTTCTCACATGGTTGATGTTGAGGATGTGGAGCATGATGCTAGTGCGTCCTTTGAGGATCATCTGGTTCTTATGGTGGACCATAGTTAAAAGGTCTTGTGCGGAATGGTTTTTCCATTAGTGTGAGTACTATGGCAGCATGGGAAAGTTCAGAAAGAAACTTGGGAGCGGGAATTGGATATGCGGGCTCAGTGGCCCGAACTCTTCTCTTCGGTGGATCAATGACGCTGGGAAACTCGGCTTGAGGAAGAGCCGTTACAAGGTGGGGAGGTTGTAAGATACCGGTTTTTGGAAGGGTTTATTTTTGTTATGTTTTGGTTGAATCCATTGTTTTTGGGTTCTTGGTATTTCTTTTGAATGTATGAGAGGTCTTGGGGGTGTTTCGGGGGCTCAGGGCATGAAAGAAATGAAAGTTGGGCAAGAGAAGCTTGGGCGCATGGCCTGCGCATGGCTAGGGCAAACTGTTTGGCCTACCTAGGTAAACCATGCTACCCCTCATCCTCATGATAGTAACATGCACACGGTTTTCACGTGGTTTTTCAAACCATGTGGCCAAATAGTGTGGCCTCTTAAATCGGTGAAAATTACAAATATTCCACCTCGGGATTTTAAGAACCCACTCGGGATTTCCTCCCCATTCCTCCCTCTTCACCCTAGGACAAACCAAATCACCCAATAGCTCCAAGAGGTCTATCTCCCTCATTTATAAGGCATTTTTGGTGCCATTGGATTCAGATCGAAGATCCGGGTAAGGCTAATCCCATCCTTGACTATATTTTTGGTTTATGGTTTGTATCTTCTCTCCCTTTTGTTCTGAGGCACCAAAACCCTATCTTCTGGGTGAGTTCTAGGTTGAAGCTCCAAAGGCTGGTCAAATTGAGGTCTAAGGACTCGATTGAGAGTGCATTCAACCACAGTTTTAAGGTCGGTGGTATACAAACGTTATCCCATAGTTTCATGGTCGATTTATCCATGTGTGGCTTTGCTCATAGTTTCCTTTTGATGAGATTTGATCAACCTAGATGAGTTTGGTATAATGGTTGCATAAAAATGGGAAATGGGAACCCTCATGATCCCCCATGGGATGTGTTGATAATGACTTGACCTAATTCGGGCCATCCAAGGGGTGTGCTGGCTTTTCCTAGGCACGGTGATTGTTATTAAACACGTGACCTTGTTGTAATAAATGGTAGAGCCCTTGACTTATATGTTGACATGATTTGATGAACTTGGAATAGAAGATAGGTGATTCACCTAGACATGGAAAAAACATAAAGGTTATTTTGAATGGGTTGAATGGTTGATTGATGATAATGATGAACGTGTTAAATGGGTTAATGTGTAAACTGATTAATGACCATAATGAGATAGGTTATGGGTTTAGTGTTGAATGCTTATTGAGATAGGCATAACACATGGGAATTGGGTGAATGGTTAAATGAAGTGAAATGGTAATGTGTTACTGGGATAAGGAATAATGTGAATTCTCATGAGGTTTGTTCTGAATGGTGTTTTTCAAAGAGAAATGGTATGGTGGTTTGATGGCTACTTATATAAGCATGTCCGCATGGGTTGGTAGTGTGGGGTATGACTTGAGGATCTATGCCACAGGTTGATTGAATACTAATGCTCTGAACTCCACCCTAAATGCACGGGTTAGGAATTAGGACTAAGGATCTATTCTCCTAACGGTTGCATCCACCCAAACTGAGGCTTCAAGGTGAGGAGATGGATTCTATGAGGGGGTTGGTCCTAGTGAGATAGGATAATGATGTGTTTACTCACTGGCATGTAATTGTGGGCCTTCAACCCATGTAACATAATGTATGTGATTAACCAATGGAAACATGATGAAATGGTAAGTGATGATAATTGGTGTGAAATGAATGGTAATGGATGTGGAAATGCCATTGGCTTTGAACTGGTTAATGGAACCTTAAATAATTACTTGTAAATTATAATTAATATTCCTTTTCCATGCAATACCTATTCATACAGGATATTTTGTATACACCGTTGGTGGTGGCGTATTGAGTTGTACTCACACCCTTCTCGGGCCGACGTTGGGTACCGGTGAAGATTTCATGTTTGCAGGTCTGGAAAAGAGCAAGGGCCCTTTCTAGATAATTGAGTGGACATGGGTAGCACTTGGTGAAGGATACAGACTTGGATTCCGAACCATTGTGGGGATTTTTTCTGTTGTCTTTATTTTGGGCTTTTGTTCACTTTTTCACTTGTAGTAGGCCATGGAATATTTATTGTTGCAAATGGTTGTTATACATGTTCCTTGTTTATTGATTATTGTTTCCTCTATTGTTTTATATCTATTATGGCTTACTCTGATATGAAAGGGGGTATAGTCTTCCCACTTGACCACATAAACCCCTGAAACTAGTCGCCAGCCTTTGGCGTACGGGGAGGCATGCTTAAGGTTATGTAACTACCTGGCTCGGAGCACCGGTTTAGTGGCTTTAGGGTTAGGAACGTTACATAATCCATAGTTATATATGGTATAATAGATATCATATCATCCATATAAAGGAATAAAATAATGAATTCACACTTGGAAGACAATTTTTTATGACTATATGATATACAATTATTGTATTGAAATAATCTTTCATAATAAAAGAATCAAACCTAATATAATATACCCTTATTTCATACTTCAAAACCTAAAAAAATTTCCAATGATTACATACGTTGATTTTTTTTACTTTCACTTGAATACCTTCTAGTTTACCAATTCATATGTTGTAATTATGATCACCTTATATGATTGTAATAATTACACTGAGAGAATAAAATTTTACCAATGGTTAAAAAATATCATAAAATTAAATATGTTTCTTATAATTGAATCCATTCACAACAAACCCATCACTATAGAAATGTTTTCATATGTAACAACACAAAATATTAAAATATGAACATCATATTTGATAGAATGTATGACACACAAAACCAAGAATGAAAATTAAAATTATGTACCGATACCTTACTATATATTTAATATTTTGAATAAAATCAATACATTCTATAGATATCAATGTACATAACATAGTTTTTATCTTGTGTTACATGAAACAAAAAGTAAATTTCATAACTTGCATTATACAAAAGATTGAGTTTTAATGAACCACAACATATGTTTAATATTTTAATTGAATATGATAGTTATTAACCACATGTGGGAATATATGGTATTAATAGTATTCGGTAACTTCTAATATTTTTTCACACATTTTATCAGTTATATATTTATTATAAATAATAATAAGTATCACTTAAATGAAAAAGAAATATTTTTAGAGATATAATATTTTTATAAAATATAGTTCCATCACTCATGGTGGATATAATTTTAAATTAATTTTTAAGACATTATCAAACTAGTTAGACATATTAGTTAGGATTATTGGAATTTGAACAGAAAATAATACCAGGGAAATTTTTTTTGATTCTTCTGAGAAGATTAACCTTTTGGTAAATAATGAATATTACTGGATATTAATGGAATACTTTCTTTTCATCTAAATTTTCTTAATGATTATTTATTTATTGAATTGGGTTTAACGTGAAAATATATTAAATATAAATAAACTAATCCAATATATTTAATTTTAAAAAATTTCATATTTATTTTTAACGTAATAATATTTGTAAACATTTGAACATTTTTACTTTAACAGATTACTTTTTTGGTGTGCCAATGTAATTAATATTAAATTATATTATACCACTATCAAGGGTTGAATGTTTCCTAATATATTTGTTATTTTTATACATAATAATTTATATTATATAATTAGGTAATACTAATTTTTTACCTTAATGAATAGTGAAAATAGTTATAAGTATATATAATTATTAAGGTGAAGATGAGTTTATTGATCTGTTAAAAATAGAATCTTAGTTTTAGAAATGTCACAAAATTTCTCAAAAACACATTTTCAGAAAAAAAAAATTAATTTTATTTCTTCTAGATTGAATAATTGTTAATTGTTTGGTAATTTTTATGTTTATATCTTCCATTGGAAAATTATTTGGTATTTATATGTTAATACCAATATATTTTCATCCCCTCAAATTAATAAGAAAAAAACCCATTTTTATCTCATTATAAATTAAAATATTTGTTAAATTTTATTACGAAAAGAATACATTATTTCTCATTTCAATCGAAAATTATTTTTAAGGAAATTCCTTTATTTTCTAGAAATAATTTCTAAAATATATTTAAAATTCTCCAAATAAATTATTAAAGTTATTTTAACACATTATTTAATTTTATCTTAATTTTTGGGAATATATTATGATGGATTTTTTTTGAAATAGTTATGTTTATCATTTATCAAAAATGTGATACGAGTAATTCTTTTAATGTGTACATAATTAAAGGAATTTTATACCCTCATTAATAATTACTTTTTTAAATATTTTGTTATGTTCATCAAAATTTTATTTTAAAAGAAAAGTATTTTCAAATATCTTGTAAACATTTAGTTTTTTAAAATAAATAATTTTCATAATGGAATGTTAATTTTCCACATGAATGTTTTGTTGATATTTTTGTGGTATTCATATTAGTCAATAAAAAACCCCTTATTTTATATTTTTTCCATTGGGAATAAGTTGTAATAACAACATCCTTTTTATTTCTCAGGATGGTTTATGATCTGCATGACTGGGGATGTACAATTTTGATACTATTCACCATATTACTCTAGATGGATAATGAATATGTTTATTTAATGGGGTTACTATTAACATTTAATATAATATTTTAAAAAAATATTTTTATATCTATTATGTTTCAACTCAAATAACGAATCAATTAGACTAATTAATTTATGGGTGTTGAAAGAATTACCTAGCCACCAAATTCATTAGTATTTTTCATGACACATATTGGTTAACCAAATTAACTAGGGTTTTACACATTATTTTGAAATAACATTTCAATAGTATTAATGATATATTTATTATTTCTATAATTATGTATTCCATAATTATGAGTTTAGTTACCAATTTCCTTCTGAGTATTCAGTTAATTAAAATATCCATGCATAATTTTCCAGATTATGTGATTATTTATATGGAATTAATTTATCAACATATATTTCTATGTTTTTAATGTGAATATTAATATTATTTATTTAATATATTTAGTTTTAGTTATTTGACTTTGCATATTGATTATTGGTTATTTATTCAATCCAAACACTTAGCATATTTTATGTTTTAAAATGAAATTTAAATTTCATGTCAATAAAATGGTTACAAAAGTAATTAATTTATTTTGTTATTTAATATGTGACTTATCATGTATATTTAAAAACTATTAATGTGACCACATAACAAGGGATACAAGGTTCAGGGTGTTAAAAATTAATCTATTTCAAACCAAAAAAAATTAATTTTGATTTTTGATTTTAATTTTTTTCAATTAATAGAGTTTGAGGCCTAAGTAAAACATAAAAATAATTAAAATTAAATTTATATTCCATGGAATTGAATCATTTTTTTTGGAAATAAATTTATATCCCCATCGCTAGTAATTTTAATTATTTAATAAACCAGATATCACTGATTGATAAATTCATATTTTGGTGGAAACAACACATCTTGGGAGGGAGAAGAAATAATATTATTTTTAATGATACAATCCACTGAATATGAATTAATTATAACTACGATTGTTCATGGAATATTTTTATATGAAATGATTGGAAAATTGGTGATAGATATATATTGGTATCAATATATTCACAAACACTAGAAATAAACAATGTCATGATGGTGATGTTGAATTTCCCAAACCTATAATAGAATTAAATCAATGTATATGATGAAATCTATGTATGAAAAATCATAATCTAATTTGAAAATTTTATATAATATTATGTGCAATTGGTTTGAAAATGAATTAAAGCATGACAGTAATTTTTATTGAAGGTTATTATATATAAGAAAATATTATATCTTTCAATGAATTAATATCCCTATTAGTTAATAGAACTTTTTTAGAATTATTTTGGGAAAAAATTATATAACATGATATATATATTTTTATTATGATAAATGAAAAATAAAATTATATCATTGTCTATGATAGTGTGATGAGAGAAAGTACGGGGAGGAGAATTTATTAACACTAATAAAAATACCTAATCGTAAGTACAAAAAGATAATTTAACCTAATTTCAATATGATAGATGTCATTTGTTTACAATAATTAGAATATATAATATCCATTTACCTTGAGTTTTCTATTTAATATTTTCCATTATAATATTTATATGGGATTTTTTCTAAATTATAGTATAGTAAAAAACTCTTCCTCATATAATAAAATTTAACAATAAATTTTCATAAATTCAGAACATTAAATTTAGATAATATATATATATTATTTATAGAGAATATTATAATAATACAACCCAATAATAAACAATTTTTGTTTCATTTGAATATTCATAGGTTCATGGTTAATGACAATCATCTCATTCGTGAAAAAAATCTAAAATGAAGAAACAAATTATCAAATAAGATTATAATTTTTGAAAAAAAATAGATATATGTAAGAGAAAATTAACTAAATAATACTTTTTATATATCAATAGTATTCATCTGATGTATAAAAAAAATGTATACTTAAAATGTATCCTTTCCATTAGAATAATAATCTTATAATTATAATATTAACCTAAACAATTAAATAGTAAAATGACTTGTAAACAATATTTTCTATGATGAAAAATGTTAATATTAATTTCAGATTTCAATAATATAAATTCACCAATTAGAAGACTCAATTTTATGTATAACTGTAGATGTTTTGAATAGTGTATCTTAAATATTTTATAATTTTTTTAAAAAATTAACATATTATTGATTGAAATATATTTTTATTTTCTAAATATAGTATTTTGTGATAATATGTTAAAATTATTTTGAGACAATATGTTAAAAGTATTTTGAGACTTATTAAAAAACCATCCCACCTTGAACCCCTTCCTAGCCGATAGAGAAAATGAGAGTAATGCACAAATCCAATATCCAATAGTAAATGAATTTTTGAATAGAATATATGTTATAAAATAATAAACATGTAGAATTTCCCTTATAAATTTTATGTAATATAATGTAACCAATCTACAAATATACTCAAAGAAATTTCAATTCATGAAGTAAATCACTAGAAATCTAATATTAATCATATATAAAATATAAATTTATTAATAAGGAATATAAAAATAATATCATGAGATCCAATAATCCCAGAAACTCCACATCAATTATGTAAATAGTAGACTATATAAGCCTTATTCTATCTAAAAAACATACAAATACATTGTAGGGTGAGAACATGGGATTACAGAGTAATATTATCCTCCCAATCAATATTAAATACATGTAAAATAATGATGAAATAGTATATGAGATTAATAAAAACCAAGTGAAACATGATAACAAATAGAATAAAGTCATATAGAATCATATAACCATTAAACACCATGTTCCACCTTATTTAATCAGTTTTACACAATTTCCCCCATAAAAACCTTAAAAATTTTCTAAATAATAATCCAAACTAACTCCCAATATAAGAAATAATATAGATACCAAAATATAACCCATGAAATAGGAAATACCTTCACCTTTATAAACATAATGAAACAAATGATTATATGTTTCAATAAATTACCACAACATTTACATGTCAATTTATATATGTCTCAAAATAAAATAGGTAGATTCCTAATAGGGGAACCTGAGACCAACTTACTGTGCACATGGGTAAAAAACCATGTCATACTCTATCAAATCACACCATAAACCGAAAAACCCTCCATATATCGACACACTACACATTTCCATACATAATTACAATACCATTACCACAAATCCCATTTGAACATTCTCACATCAACAGCCAAATATAAATAAGGTAATGTGAACATGACTTATATCATCATGGTTCCCACATAATTCTATATATATCCCCAACACACTTTTGTATACCCACTCCCTCCTCATCATAAGAAGTTATCATGAATGTTAAGGGAATCAAACTTGTTCCCTCTTATAATATTCATGAACCTCCCATTTCTGATTATCACATTTATATAACTATGTTATTAACTATGTCACATGTGACATGTTTAACCCATTACAAATCGAATGCTAAAAACCACACTGATCTATCATATCCCATGAAAAACCTCTATAATCCCCCTTTACCCCTTCATCCTAAATTCCACATTCAAAATATCATGAGAAATCATAGAAACCAATACCTGAACACAACCTTCCATAGAATGTTAACACCAATAGTATAATCAAACACATCAGGAAATTGGGCCATACAATCCTAAAATTCACATTTCTATAATATTAACAACACATTTGTTTAACATTTTATATTCTTATTATGTTCATTGTTGATATTTTTAATAAGTTAAACTGATTAATCATCCACTTCCCACTTCATCCCATTAACCAAAAATTATTAATAAAAAGTTTATCCTTATAAATATCCCAGAAAAAAAATTATTCCTTTCGATTAATGTAATGCTTTCATAATCAATTAATTATTTATTTAAATCAGAATTCATAAAAAATTATAACTTATCATCAAAACCAACATCATTATTTAAAGATATTAATATGTAGAAATATTTAATAATAACACCATATAAATCCTTATCCATCCCCACTCCCATTAACATATCTAAACCATAAATAATTTTACCAATTTTTAAGGTAATTGACATAAAAAAACACAAAAAACCAAATTTTACAACCTAAAATGTATCATCAATAAATTCATCCATGCAGAAAATATTGGAAAATATAAAAATATAATGAAGAAAATTAAATAATAACAATGATATCTCCTTAACCTAGATATTTCTTCAATCCCATTTATATTTTTATACATAAATTGTTAGTCTATAATTAATGTGATAATGCTCATTAAATATAGATTTATAGTTGTAAATGGTCCATGAAAACCAATATATAGTAATTCCTTTAAATCCATAGTAAATATGTTTTTCTCTTTCCTGATCATAACACTTTATTACTTAGTAATTATCTATATTTGATTCATTTATTCCGTAAGGTAGTTTTCTCATAGGATTCCACTTTCAAAAAAAATCAAGAAGCTATATTCATCCATGAAGAAAAGGAATACCTGAATATAAAAGGAATAAATCATTGATATATTGTCAATAATTTACGTTTGATATATAAAATATGGTATTATAAATACCCTACATCAATCTATGATGTAACAGTCACTAGGTCAATATAAAAAATAATTTTATGACAACATGATATAAAATATCCATGAAATCCCATAAAAAATACAATATTTAAGGATCCATAAACATCTCAACAAATCATCTCCCTTTGGAACTAGTAATACATCCACAGAACCCTGTGTAGGTAGGATAATTGATAATGAAGAATTAGAGTTCATAATTTCATCTATGGTGAAGGATTCCAGATCCCATAAGGACAAAAAGATATTAATGTCAAAGACTTAAAAGTATTCTAAATACACTCCTTCAAAAAACAATTACATAGGTAAAATGATTGAAATTTTAAAAATTATGATGGTCTTATAAATTTATAATAAAACTAAATGTATAAGGCCCTATAGGGTGACATGTAAAGGTCTGCCGTGATGGGTCCATATTGAATGAATACCTAAAATTTTCACTATGGTCTACCTATCATAGTTCTATTTAAAATATATCACACCACATAATTTTTAATTTTCTTAGTATGTTCATTCCTAGAAAATAAAACCCGGATGCAATGAATCACAAAAAGGTAGAACCCATGAAACATCACATTCATTCTAAATAATATAACATTTTTATATTTTAGTAATTAATATTTATTCTTGAACTATTTAATTTAAAATATATATAGGTCTATTTATTTCATATATTACCAATAGAAAAAAAAATTTATGAAATTTAATGAATACGGATATATAAGAAAATTAATATGATTAAAATTTTACAATGTAAAAATTCAATATTCTAAGAACATTTTTTAGAAAAATGATTATTTTATCTAAAAAATTATATTTATTTATTTCAAAATATTATTATGATAATATGTAATATTTAAAATTTATAAAATATCAAATTAAAACTAAATTAATTAAACATTAATATGAAATAATATTAAGAAAAATTTATTCTTAAAAGGTTTATTTTTTTTAAGAAAAAACATTTTTATTATACATTTTATTTTATTTTAAATGTAAAATTATTTATCTAGAGATTTTTTATATTATTGAAAAATATTATTTATTAATTGTTAAAATAAAAATTATCCTAAAATTATTTTTATTTATTTTTATGAAATTATTTGTTTTTTGATGAATAGAAAAAAAATATAGTTTTTATAGATATTGTCACTTTTATGAAATCACCATGATATAAATATAGCTCGAATGCCTATAAATTTTTTTAAAAGGACCAAATATAGATTTAAAAACTATTATATTTCCTTTAAAATGATTATTTAATTTTATAAAACCTTTTTTAATATTTTAGAACTAGAGTGATGTTTTTTTCAAAAAAAATTATTTCTAGCTATTTTTGTTAATTTAGAAATTATAATAAAATATTTTGTATTCAATTTACATTAAACAACGATTAAACTATTAAATTTAATTATACGCCTACAAATTTCTTTAAAATCAATACCATGAAATTTTTTATAATTTAATTTTTATGCTTAATGTGTATTTTTCTAAAGTAGGTTTTCATTTCATTATGCTTATTTATATTAAAAAATATTTACCATATACATAAATTTAATATTATATAATTGAATAAATATTCTTAATCATCATATTAACATTTTATAAAGAGTTTAATATAATTTTTATACATAAAATAAAGACACCATTGTAAATGTTTGTCACCATGATAAAGATTATAATGGGTTTAAAGGTGATAAAAAGATAGGTAAGGCCACAAATATTTCAAAATATTTTTATGATTTCATTAGAAAAGATTATTTTATCCCATAATGCCAAATTTTTTAATATAGTTTACATTGTTTCTATATGGACATTAAGAATAAATTTATATTATTTAAAATTTATGAGTATTAACAAGAATTTCACTCCTCTCATCTATAATATAATCCCCTCACCCATCACTTATCCACAAAAATTGACAAAATTGTTCTACCATGTTCTTCCCATATCAATAAAATATA
Organism: Viscum album; assembly: GCA_963277665.1. NCBI lineage: Eukaryota > Viridiplantae > Streptophyta > Magnoliopsida > Santalales > Viscaceae > Viscum > Viscum album. Next base: position 88,787 of record CAUJRU010000344.1, read on the forward strand.
CACATATAAATTTCATATTGGTTTCATTCTTCCATTAATATCAATATAAGAATCTATAATGTATTTTTCAAATCTGGTTATTGAGGTGGGGTGGGGGTGTATTTTGAACAACCAATTACATTCATGAGTATTATTACTAATAATATCTAAAACATATATACCGATACTAATATACTAATATAATTATAATTAATATACAGAAATTATATTATTCGGATGGTAAAACCTTTTTTATTCTCTTTTAAATTATTTTAATATTAAAAATATCATATGTGTGTATGTATAGACTACTGCCTCCATGAATTATTTATGTATTTTTTTGTCACTATTTCATATGGATTTTTATAAATATGGTTTTTTTGAAAAATAATTATTCTTAAAAAATAAATAATATTATATATAAATAAATTAGTATCTACCTTCTTTCTCATTCATCCATTGTAGAGTGAACTTTTTGCTCCTGTGTACATGTGGGATATCACCTCCATGAATTGAGTGTTTGAGTTTTCATCATGAAATTAATTCCAAAGTCAAAAAATTGTATTTATTTAATAAATAGGATATTTATGAAATTATTAATATTATAAAAATGTGATGTAACCATTTAATTATGCCTTCTGCCCTAATTAACATACTGATATTTTTTTGGAATGATCAATTTAAAATATCGGTCATTAACATAACTGGTTTAGTAACAAAATAAAAAATAGTAAAAAATAAATAAAATTTAACTAATAGTAATAAAAAATGGTTAAAAATCATGAAAATAAAATGTATTTGTCTTTTATTGTAGACGATGAATAGATACATGATGTCTTCTAACATGATGTCTTATGACATGATATTTATGGCATGTGAAAAATTGTTTTTAATTTAAAAAAAATTAAATGTTTCAATGTTTTCCTTTGAAATATTTCTTGTCCATTTCAACATTTCATGATTTTTCATCTCTATATTTAAATATTTTATGAAATTAATTTTTTATTATATATTTTTTTATGTGAAATATTTTAATTTGGTCTATTTTTAATGTTTACTATATAGGTCATTTTGGAAATTCTTTATAAATGTGCAAAAAGAATGTTCATTTAACTTTTAATGCTTTAAACCCATTTCCCTCTTCTATTTTTATTATTATTTTTAAATATTAATCTTAATTTTTAGTTATTTTCCAAAGTAAATTCATTTACTATTTTCAATTTTTTCATTTTTAAAAGATATTAATTAAAGGGATATTCAATTTTTAATTTTATTTGATAATTGTGTAGGCTTATTTTTATGGGTTCAGATGAATGTTTTTATGAGTTTTGTGATATATGTACAAGACCCTATGTGTTTTTTAATGATATAGTAATTAAAATACATCAATGACGAAAGGGAACTCTGGTAAATCCAACTAATGCATTAGATAATGATGAAAGATATATCTCGATATAGTTTTGTTCTACCTAGATGATAAAACCTTTGATTTAGGTGATTCCATTAATATAATATGTCAAAGTAAAAAAGGTATGCTATTTTATTGTAAATGATGCTAGAATTAACCATATAGGTTATTCCATTGTTATATATATATTTATATGAGGTCTCATGTATCCTTCACATTTATTCTTTTTTCCATTATGCTTTAAAATGATATTTCAAATGAAAATATTTAGGAAATGAATTTCATAAAATGAGTATAAGATTATATAAAACAGAAATTATTCTTTCAGGTTCTCACATTTTGCAAGGGACTAGTGAGTTACCTCTATTTTTTAACACTTATAGAGAATTATTTTCTCATTCAATATTATAAATGATTTTATAGGATTTAATATTTTGTTAGAACTATACCACTGTGAATATATATATCATGAAGACTCACCATGAGTGAAGGAAGTGTGTTTTGAGTGAAATTGTTTTGTCAAATTTTTTTATTTATTTTAAAAAATGTACACTATGTGAAATTATCGAATATTTAATATAATCATTTTAATATGATTCTAAAACATTGAACCTAGAAAATAATTGGATTGTAATAATGATTATTCCTTTTTATTAAATTCATTATTATGTGTTTGTTAGGAATATGTTTTATTACCCCAAAAACTAATCTCAAATTTTCACACTATGATAAAGGAGTCCATGCCATTATCGTCACTCATAGAAGTGTTAATAAAATTCACTTACTCCTTCATTCCTTGAAAAAATATCATTAAACCATCAATTATTATAATATTATATTAAAATTTAAATATATAGGAGTCACTAATATAACTAAAAATAACATCAAATATCCTGACACCTTCTTATCAAAGAATACATCATGAATTCATGATAAGATCTCATGAAATGAAAAACAAATTTAATGCACCAATCATGCCATGACATGGTAGACCACACAAACCCCATTCTACTTTATTAATATCCATAACATGAAACCGAAGGCCATGCTCATACACACTTTTACCAACTAAAATCATCTCTCAAAATCAACCTCCCATTTGCAAACCACTTCACAAAACCACTATTACTTCAAATTCATTAGGTAATTTTTTCATAAATTCTAGTAAGATATATACGATTCATTTTAAATTATTTCCATTACTAGGTATCAATAAAAAACCATAATTGAATATAATAACTCTTAAAAAAAATCCAATTTAGATTACTATTGAATATATTAATAAAACATAAAATAAAATTATAGAACATCAACAACCCAATATCACAACATTATACTCACATGTTACTCTCTTTAACTAAATGATGTTTTAAAATATGCACACGTTGAAAAAATCCATGTAATAGTATAAAACAAAATAAAAATTACCTCCAAGAATATTTCATGGAAAAAAATATACATTATAATATAAATTTGAATAAAAAAATACACAAAAAAAATTATTTAAAATTATCCATGATGGTTTTATTTAATCTGTTAGGATCCCAATGACATATAAATTTTATATATTTCCCTCCACTAATGAGTGAGATTCACATTCAATCTCATGGATGTCAAAATGATGACACCACAAAACATTTCTATGGAAAAATATCATTTCACTTATTTTATGTATCCTCACAGAGAGTAACCATAATATTCAATGTCAATATCATTCATAAAAGATCATTTCACTATCATATTCCATAAACCATAAGTCTCCCAACATAGAGAATTAATCCAATCCTTTTAAATTGTTTTAGATAGTACTTCATTAGTATATTAATTCACAGATAAAACCTTTTCCATGTTCCCCACATGATCAATAATCGCCGTCCAATAATTCAACATAATGGCCTCAATATATAATGAAATCTTGGGAATTATAGAAGGCTAAAAACATTATTCTTGTTCCACTTCATCATGGAGTTAACATATAAAATAGTTTTATTGGTCCATAAAGTTACTCCCAAATCTATGTACACTCTCATACCAAACTAAATCATCTGATGATATTTTAAATGATCATTTATATATACTCAATAAATAAAATCCTTATTAAACTATTCATGAATATATCTAGTGACATCTCTTGTAGGTTTCCATGCTTTATATTTGACAGTCATTGATTGTACTTCGATAACAATCCACCACCATAGCATCTCCAAATTGATACAAATTATTTTTTAATAAAATGGAAGAATCAATATCTTCCTAACATCTCATTGACATGGGTAAATATATTTCACAATAGAAAATGGGTATTTTTCATCCCTGCCTCATTAACAATTAAAAATCCCATTATTTTTATTTTACACCCCATTATTAATTTCTCAATATGGTTTTGATGATATATCATCAAAACAAATAATAGAAATTTTTTATTTACCACCCAAATTAGATAAAAATAATTGAGAGAAAGAATTCATAATAATACACATCATCCCCTATAATATCATTCCTAAAAATGTCATCTTCCCAATATTTCACACAATCTATCTCTATTTTCCACATCATTGATAAACCATTCATCTTTAATAGTAAATTTCATCCACAACACCAATCAATCTATATGAAGAACCACAAAATAAATCTTTTTTCACATCATATTTCGTTCCCCATACAACCCACGGTTAACCAAACACTAGATTAAAAACATATCAGTGCTCAAACAACCGAACCATTACCAAAAATACATTTCCCTCCCACACAACTATATATTCCTAATCAATATTATCCTCACAATTTACTATCTTTTCTAAGACCCCCCAAATAAAAAAAAATATTCAACAACTATATACCATTTATTATTTAAACAATCAAATAATAATAATATAATTAAACACTCATCATTAATAATGAGTCAATTAAATAACTCTTTTTTCAAAATAGTATTAATTTAGTATTTTAATTGAGATTTTTCATCATAATTATTGGTTCACACAACTGATTCATTCCTATATTTATATTATTTCAATTTTTAAGGAAGGAGGTTCTATAAAATCAACCAAAAATACCTCACATAATCACGACAAATGTAAAAATTGTTGAATGTTATTAAGTCATGATAATAAAAAAATGTGAAACAATCTCTTTGAATTAATCATCTTTATATGAAAAATTACATTAACAATATTTTAGATTATTAATTTACAATTCGTAAAATTGATATTTCATAATATATAACAACACAATGAAGATATATCATCTAAAAAAATTCCCAAGAATTGTTCTATTTTTATTTATGAGGGATCTTTTTATATTTCACTATAATTATATCAACAAAAATTTATTTTCAATAATAAATGTGAAATAATAAATATTATATTTGGATGCTTCACTCATGACTTATTCAAACTAAATATTCATGAATCATTTTTACCACTAATGATATATTTTATAATATTATATAATGGATAACATATTGTTTATCCTATATTTAAGGTGTAATTTGATAAAAATACATAAATAATTGATAAGGCACATTGTTGTAATTTCATAATAATTCGTGAAATCATTTTTCTACTTTAGAAATACTTCTTATAATAAGAAATCCACATTTTATGCTTTATCTTCTATAATCTCATTTCTAGTTTCTATTTCCTTTTACTAAATCCCATCATTATTTTAGAAAAATATTAATGTAATTGAATTTACAATTCAACCTATGTCAAATAAATGTTATTCCATTACAAAATATTAATCATGATTTAATAATAATGAAACAATTTCATTTAGGTAAATATATTTATAATTTGAATGTGTAATCAATAAGAATGCACAGTATCATCTATAAACAAAATAATTAAATGAAAAAAATAAAAGAAATAAATGATATAATAACATAATAATATTATCTAAAATATGTTATGATTTTATATTATAATATCATGTAACATTAAAAAGAGAAAAAATAATGTATGATAATGTGGTTATAGAATAATTCTTACTACTTATCAATATATAATTTATTAATTTCAAACATTATTTGAAAAGATCATATCTATTGCCAATTACATTGAGTAACGATTCCAAAAAAAAATATTCATTATAACCAATTCTATACATTATAGGATTTTACAGGTAATGTTCATTTTCCAATGTTAATTGAAGGGTAAACATTTGGTAGGAAGAATGGGAACAAACAAATAAAAAATAAAAAATGGTTTATCTAATATATATATTCTATATAATTATAATTATACCACACCTTATAGGAATAAAAAATTTTACATAATAGAAATATATTTCATCAATAACTATAATAGAAAAACTTATTCATTGAAATATTGATAATTCCATGAGTAAAAAATGATAATGATGTTAACGATAGTGATACATGAATCTATGAATGATTTCTTTTATAAAATAGTTACAAATTAACACAATCATTCTATATATTTTTAACAAATCATAGATTTGTATAATATTATTCCATAAAATGGTATTTAGGAGCTCATCTCCAGGGTTTACATGACAAGATATGATCTTGATTCACCCCTATCCTAAAAATTCCACGAAATCGACACATATTACTCACTCTAAACACCATAATAAATCTCATCTAAAAGATCTAATAAAACATTTTCATAAACTAACACCATTAATAAACTTCTTGGGATGAAATTTAATAAGTAGTAACATATAATGAACTTATAAGGTAGGAAACATATTTGAAACTACAATCAATATTATTAAACAATTAATTATGATGTATTACCTTTAGAACTCCCTATGAGTGGTAATTAGAGAAGTCGAAAAATATAAAATAAATTATTTACATAAAATAGTTAAATTATCATAGCCAAAATTTTATTTATATTTTAAGAATATGTGCATTAAAAATGAATATGAAAACAGGCTCTTGGGGCCTTGATAATCCATAAAAATTAATATGGGATACCTAAACTATATCCCCAATCACCATTAAACTATCTTAATAAGACATTTTAAATTATTTAGTGTTTAACAAATGGGAGTTATTAGTAGGATCGTACATTTAATTAAACCATTATCAATCGTTAAAAATTATTCAAGAGTTTGTATCTTTGATAACAAAATGTAAAATTAAAATAAATAAATATATGTAAGAAGACCATATGAAGAGGATAACTAAACATCATGTTTGATCTTGTTGTCCACACTTTCAATATTTCCCCACAACATTATAAAACATTTCTCAAATATTCTTCCAATCCATATCCACATCCTACCATGATAATATTTACCATAACATAAATAAAAAATATGAAAAATAGGAACAACTCTATAAATATCATCAAAAACCATATTACAATGGACAAAAAATTATCAACACACTTACATGTCAATTTAGAGATTACTTTAAATAGAAATTGTATTGTACTTGTAGAATAACCCATCAATAACAGTACAAGAGTAATATATTGAAATAAAAAACTATATCTTAAATTTTCGATTCACATCATAAAAAAATCGTCATACAATAAATCCACTACCCACAACATTCTACACATAATGACATTTCCATCACCATATAAGAACCTAGAAAATCTTATATGTATGGTGTCATATAGAAGATGGACATCAACCCCATTCTCGACACATTTCATGTACATTAACCACTAATTTCTTTATATACATATACCCCCATAACAATATAGTATTATGAACATGACTGACATCAACCTTGTTTTCTTGTACAACCCTGCATTACACTACACATCTTAATCATCAAAAACACATAACACTATTCACATGTATGTCACATAATATAATATTTATTTATTGAATTCCATAAGATTCTAAATATTTTAAGCTATCACATCCTTTAAAATCCCTCCCTTAATCATCTTTTCCTATATAAAATCCCCTAAACCACATTCACAATATAATGATTACAAGAACATAACCACACAACAAAACATAATCTTAAAAAAATAAAAATTTAAGGCATGAAAAAAAATGAATGAAAATAAGGGCTTATGTTTAATAGAATCAAAATTCCACATCACTATTATTTCATATAGATATTCTTTACTTTCTTTATTATGCTCATTATGACATTACTTTACCCATATAAAATTGTACATCAACTAATTTCCATTTTTAATTTTGTTCATTCATCATCAATAAAATTTATCACAGACATGTTCATTTTACATCTAACATACCTTCCCTTAATTTGTTTTTTAGTTATAAGATCACCATCCTTAGTGGTCATAATGAATTATATAGAGGATATTTTCTAAAAAAATATTTATCATTTTTTAGCAGGTGTTTTTTATTTTATTTCTTCATTCAACATACAAAAAAATTTCTAAAAATGATAACATAATAAATAAGTAATCCTACAATTACTAATATGATATTATTTTACTATAATGGCTAAAATTCATCTCCACATTCTCCAAATGGAAATATATTCCTCACCCATATGTAAGGTAGACTACCACATCACGATGAGATGCAATTTGTTTCCATAACCACCTGTAAAGATTATTCATATTCATGGAATTATGATATATATTATATTCATAAAATATTTATCAATATTAAAATATAATATATAATTGACATTGTTACCTATCCACGCACCAAAAATGGTAACTTCGTTCGTGCGTATGTTTGTACTACCACCTCCAAGAAGTGATATGAATCATTTTCCCCACTACATAAATTTAATGACTTATATAATTATATTTAAATATGTGATCTAATATTTATGATATTTTTATAATTATAGAGTATATAAAATAATACTTATTTTTTTCAGAATGATCATTGAAAAATAGAAATGTTATGCATGCTTATGTACATCCTACCATCTATATGATTGTAGCATTGTTCATTTTTAATTTCATTTTTATGGATTATTTGATAATAATAATTGATTTTAAAAAATTATAGTAATTAAATTTTTACTATTTTTGTGAAGATATATTAATATAAAAATTTACTATATTCATCATAATGAATTTATTTTGGACTCCAGTATCAAATATCATCAAAACATAAAGTGTTAACATAAATTATAAAGTAATTATTATAACATAGTAATAATTTATAAAAAATTAATAAAAAACATGAAAAAGTTTCTAATAAAAGTAAATAACTAATAGATTTTTATTATCATTGAATATTAATGTCATACCAGACAAATCAGACTCAAGGTAAGGGACTTTCATTTAAATTCTATTTTAAAATTCATCTATAAAATATATTTACAAAAGTTGAAGGGTTTTTCTTAACTTATAGTACATGCGAATCATTTCCTACATTCCTAATTACATAATTTTGTTATTATTCCTTTAGAATATTACATGGTTATTTTAAAATAATTTTTTTCATTTATAGGTGTGCATATTTGTATTGAAAAAATATGTTTTTTCCAAGTAGAAAATGTATTTTTCCCCAACATGTAACTAACAATATATTCATAAATGAAAACTTTTTCCACTATTCCTGGGATTTTCTAATTTATAATGGATTTCAAATTCAATTTGTATTTTGATATCAAAAAAATTTCACATTATTTTTTTAAAGAGTTCTTAATAGGTTTTATGAAGAATGTTGCAAGTATAGAGTGTTTTAATCATTATTTGGTACATCAGCATTATATCTGAAATGGGTAAGCCAAATACAACTTATACAAAGGTTTTATCCCCATTATATATATTGGATGATTCTGATATTAAATATTTAAAGGGACGATCCCCATTATAACTCATGAAAAATGGGTGATCATGATATAGCATAAATGATGGGTGAGTCCCATTATAGCTCTATAATATAATGGGTAATTATTCCATTCTCTATATAATTATATTTGAATTCATTCCAATGGTTATTCAAATGAAAATGTGTTTGAAAGTCCTTAATGAATATGGGGATCTATGATACCAAAAGGGGGGTTATTTTTTTGGGGATTAATGTTTTTATTTCATCAACCTAATTCTATTTTTCTGGTGGAAATTATTTACATTATTTGCTCATGGAGCATTACATCGATTTTCATGTTTTCACTAGACTAATGTTTTTATTTCATTTTGTACCTTAAAATGATTATGTAATAATCAAATTTTTTAAAAAAAAATCCATGAATTTATATAAGATTAGGGATAGGGTTAATGTTAAGATAAAAATCATCAAGATGGGTTAGTCAAAAGAATAAAAGTTATATTTTAAAGAGATATCATTGGCTAGAAAAATGGAAATATTATTATAGGTGTCCTATTATAATATATTGTTTTACCATTTATTAGTTTTTAATAATTCATTAATACTAAAAAAATAAAATATATTTGGGAAAGTATTGTGATATCTACATTAAAAATAACCAGAATACATATTTTATTAGGATGGGTCATTACATTTGGTATTAGAGTAGGGTTTAGACCACATTAGAGATTATGAATTTTTGTCAATCATAGAATAAGTTTTTAAATATATTCCTCTTATAAAATACATCTTTTGTAACATTCTTAGATAATGAGAAATTAGTTACAAATAGAAGGATAGGATCCTCAAATAAAATGTATATCTCTTAGTGATTAACTTTTTGCAATAATTATTTTAATGGTAAGTTATAATGATTTGGAAAATTTTCAGACATAAATATCCTTGAATAACTTTTTGATATTTAAAAAACCTCTTCTGTACCTCAATACCAACATAGTTCATTGGTTATTTTTAATCGAATCAAAATTTCAAAATATTTACATCATTTAAAAATGCTAAATATCATAAATGAATTTTCAAATATTTTACCATATCACATGACTTTGATTTATATTAAGCTCCTAATATCAATTTTGATGATGGACAATATCATGCAGTGTATTTATATTTGGTTTTAAATTATAGTATATTGTGACTAAATTAGGATTTTTTTAAAAGGATCCTTGATTGAATGTTTTAAAAAAACATGGTCTGAATTATTTATAAACATAATGTTTTAGTAGTTGTTTTTGAAAAAATTTCATACAAAATGATTTCCAAAATCAATTTTCTAACAAAATCCATACATACTAAGTTATGCAGTGTGAATTTAGGCAATAGAGGAAAGGTACATCAAAAAATTTTAAAAGAACTATATCAAGGCATCCACTATTTATCTATGTTAAAATAATCAAAGTGAAATAGGGTGTAAAACATGATCAAGTTATGAATTTATTTATTTTTTTTACATTTTCTAGATAATTTTAAGCTGAAAGTTCAGTGGATATGATATAGAATAATTTTATTATTAGTAATTTTGGGAAATTGTTGGTTAGGATGACAAATGAACGGTATACGACGACCATTGGGGTTCGAAAATTCTCATTAAGGTTGAATTCCTCCATGTATGTATATTTCCTTATATTCTTACTATTGGTAGTAATAAATCCTAAACTATAGAAAAAATATTTTTAAATTTTTTTCTCTTTACTATTTATACTAAGAAAACAATTATCTTTTAATAAATCAGAATTTTTTAGTTTTAGGATTTCAAACATTCGCATCACCATGTACTCTATAACTTGCTATTAGTACTAGAGTTTAAAATTTTCTCTTCCATTTTTATGTTTTCATACATGGAAAATTAGTTATGTTTAATTCTATATAATCATTGTACTTCTATTTCTTTTTAAGTGGATATTTTATTATTCAATTTTATGATGAGTGATTCGAAAAAATGTACTTCGAAGAGTGAAACATCATTTATTGTTCCTAAATTTAAATTATCTATGCTCAAATTGAAATATGGGGGTAATCTAATATCATATTTTTTTAAATGAAATAGTATATAAGATATACAATAGGGAAAATAAAAAAAATTAAATATTTTTATTATGTTACCATTATAACCTAACCATTATATTAGTGGAAATGAATATTATTATCTAAATTATGAAATATTAAATATTACTTGTAACATCCCAACCAAGTATACCCTCTAACGAGTAGCCAGACCAGTCTTCACATTACTTTATGCGTATCTCCCTGTATTCCAGAAGCTGCGGACAAGAAATGAGGTTCTATAGATAGTCAGTGGTTAGACTACGCAATCATATTTAGAGTGCACAATGGTAAAAAAATAATGAACTCATATTTTAGTAGAAGTATATATAATAAAATAATAAACTGTCTACAAAATGGCTAACACAAGTTTATAAAATGAATACATATCATGTTGATACATATTTGAAATTAGTATACAAAATAACATGATTTATATCTCAGTACAAAAAATAAGGCAAAAACTCAAATCCAAAAGGGAGATCTCCATCTACATCCTGAGCCCTATAATGGTACTTATCTCTTAACTCCTAGGTATAAGCAAACAACATCAAGCATTCTCCTAGGTCATTTAAAAAGGTAGAGTCTACTTGGGTACCTAGTGAAATAGAGGCCCAAATATGGTGTGAGATATCAATCTCAGTAGTTCGGGGCCACTAGTGTCTAGCCCAATTAATACAATTCAACAAAATTAATCATCCTGCAAGTTTATTGAAGGAATATTTGAATTTAATAAATGGCCTATAAGCTTCGCAGGTTCCTATTAAACACCTGAAGGTGATACCGGTTTCATCCCATGGCTGGTAAGTATGATCATGTCGATTATGTATATATATATATATTAATAGTGTATATGTATATCTATAAATAGATTGATATTATTATCATCATCCTATATGATCTAGTGTTTACCAATGAAAAAAGAACATAAACCATGGATACTATTTCTGGTTGGACTAAGATGTTATTCACAGACATTGCATTCTATTGGAAGCAGTCATGGCCTTTCCCCTTGTCCAAACTCTAAGAGCTCTTATTGTCCCATGGAAAACATAATGGAAGTTCACATGTCCATCCAACCCCATGATATCAATACCCGTGGTAAAATTATGTGGGATGGATCAGGACCTAACACACAGACATTCATCTCCATCAGTAGCACAGACAGTCTCTCCCTTGGATCAACTCCAGGAGCTCTCACGTTCTCTAGAGGATCAACACAAAAACTAACTAATTATTTCTCTCTAAGGTCTCTCATGGTCCCTTGGCATGTCACGACCTGTCCTCGGGCCCCGTGCCATGACTACCCCAAGCACGCCTTCCATAGGCCAGGGGCTGGAGACTAGCACCAAAGGCATAAATCCCGATAAAAAGGGGAAGGCATTTCCTTATAAGTGAACAAACACCACAGAGTAAGCCAGCAGAAGTAAACACTAACTAAAACTAGGTACAATATTAAGTGTGGAAAGTAAATGGGTCAGAATTCAAACCCAAACTGATAGTAAAGTACAATTGGAAAGAAAGTATAGCAACTGAACGTAAAGCAGCAACGTCGAGCCGTCCAATGGATGTCCCACCTGAAGGGTGGGTACAGATAGCCTCATCACCTCCTCGGGTCCAACCATCCGCTCCGTGTACATTCTGCTCAGTGGTCCACCTCCAGGTACCGATTTGCTCCACAAGACTCACCCACGATCAGCGTTGTCCGTCGTCTGCATCCAACACAACGTAGTGCGGGCATAACCCATGTAGGGGTGAGTATACGCTACTCAGTAGGGACCTCGAGACCACCCGAAGGTCTCCCATAATCCACAAAGGATAATCCACAAAGGAATGATACAACCACAAAGTAACATCCAACACTACTTAGGTATATTCCCATACATACGCCCAAGTCATCAATTCCAGTATGGCTCCAAGATCCGAGCCCATGTTCGATCACATCCAGAGAGTATAGTACAACCCAATCCACACAAGAAATCACAACACAATCCACATAGAAATGAAAAACAATCATATCGAAGATAATGATTGAATGTCAATACTCAACTCACATAGGTATACGTCTTTGTAAGGTGATAGAGATGATCAGATGTAGCCATTAATTCTTCTATGTTGGGACCCACGTAGGATACAAAAACCAGCTACTCTGCTAGACCCATGTAGGATAAAAGAACAGAGTCAAACACTGCCGGAACCACGTAGGATACATGAACAGTAGTACTGCCAGACCCACGTAGGATACAGGAAGAGTAGTCATCACCATCGAACCCATGGATGATTTCAGTACGGTCTTCATCATTGCCGAACACCAGGAGGATTTCAGTGTAGTCTACATCTCCGTCGAACCCACAGAGGATTTTAGTACGGTCTTCATCACTGCCAAACCCATGGAGGATTTCAGTGCAGTCTTCATCATCGTCGAACCCACTGAGGATTCCAATACAGTTTTCATCGTCGTCAAACCCACGGAGGATTCCAGTACTAAAGGCTTCGCCGTCGAACCCACGGAGGATTCCAATACAGTTTTCATCGTTGTCAAAACCACAGATGATTTCAGTACGAAATCATTCACCGTAGAACCCACAGAGGATTCCAATATGGTTTTCATCATCGTCGCAACCAACTCTAGGGTTCCTGCACACAACATGCTCATTTCCCGAAGGGTCCGCTCCACGAGCGAAGGGCTCGATATATCAACTGACACGTAGTCCGGAGTTTATGTATCCCAAAGTTCCATCACATTGATAAGAAATCAACACGACAGACGTCACGTCAATCGGACGCCCAGTCTGAGAGTTATCGGCTTTTTCGTCCCAGGGGCCCGGTTGGATTTTAAGTCAAAACCAACCCAACCATTCTCCATCTGCATCCAAACCTCGAGCGGAGTAATCCAAAAGGTCCGTCTCACTAAGAGGAATCCAAAAAAGTTGACTGCATGTCAATCGGACGTCCAGAGCTCATGTTATAAGTGTTTATGCTCCGAGGGCACAGTTGGTTTTGTGTTAGAACCAACACTGCCATATCCAATGTTCTCTAAAACCTTGAGTTTAATATAGAGAAACGACCATATTTTTCCAAGGATTTCTACGCAACTGACGGTGCGTCGATCGGAGGTCCATAGCCCATGTTGTGGTCAAAAATACTGAAAGTGGGGGGTCTGTGCCTGGTCCAACCCAGCACAACCCCCATAGGTCAACCCGAACCGGTTCGACCGGACCCGGATCTGGGTCCGGCCCATTAGGGCACGACCCAGCATGGTGGGCACGGCCTGGTCCGGTCCGTGCAACCCTGCCCGGCCCGGCCGGGTGGCATGCTGGCTCGACCAGCGGCCGAGCATGGGGGGCTGTGGACCCCCCCCCCTTTCCTTCGTGCTCTACCAACACGGAGAGTGCAGAGTCCTCCCCCGGATCCCGCACAACCGTGGGATACTGGTTGCATGTCGCCACCTCCGGGCGGCCGGCCGCTAGCGACCCGCCTTGCCGGTGAAGTCCGTGGGCCACCGGAGCCGTTCTGGTGGTCCATTCTTTCTCTCGTCTGCGCCTAGGGTCGTCTCGGGACCCTTAGATTTCTGTGATGGCCTCCAATCACTCAAAGGTCCCATTTCATCGTCACCCAATGTTCCGCGCATCAAGAATGGAGAATAGGTGGGTTCGGACTTGTTCATTGGTCTGCACCCACCGCGTTTGTGGCTCAAAAGACTTCTAACAATTAAAACCCATGTTGAAGATATAAACCACATAAATTAAATTAAACCAAAATGCCCTACCTCAAAGAAGTTGTTGAATGAGGATCATCGCGGGAAAAGACGTTGCAGAAGATGGAGTTACGGAAGAGGATCGTGGGCATTGCGGTACACGGTGTCACGGAGAAGAGTATCGTCGGCATCGCGGTACACGGCATCGCGTCGCCGATCTCTGAGGAACTTGCGTTCTTCGTCATCTTTCGTCGTAGGCCGGTGTTCTTCATCGTTCTTCGCGTTCTTCAATTAGGAAGTACGTTCATCAAGGCTAGAGTAATTTCTCCCCAAATCATCTCGCACAACACATCAACAATAATAAAATAAGGCTTTTCCTTATTTTATTACTCATGCCATCCCTTTCTGAAATTCATAATTAAATCACAATTTATAACATGTTTTGACCAGTTAAAGAAGCGTTTAATTATCCAATTAAACGCGAGAGTTGACTTGACATTTAAAAAGGGTGTGTGGGTGTGTTATAGAAAATGTAATGGGGATTTTCCAACTTAATGGGAGGTTTGAGTAAGTTGAATAGGTGGGGCTCGTGTGGGGCCGACCACTCTAATATCCTTTCAAGAGGGGTTAGGATTTAGTGGGTCCCACCTCAACTTCCATACATTGGTTTAAACAACTTAGAATAAAAATAAAATTTGTAGCACAATATTTTATTTTATTCTTTAGTTAACCCATTTATTTAATAACCTCAACCGAGAAAACGCAACTCTGGAAAAGGTGTTACTAAGAAATTACTGGTGTTGCGGTTTCATTGGTGCCCTCGGATTTCAATTCTAAGAAACTGTTCAAATGTTTGGAAAACCCACTTGTTCGTCCACTGAACGTACTGGAGCTAAACATCAGAAACTGATTCCGGGCACACTGGGCCTCGAAATCAGGTGCTGTCAGAAGCTGCGTACTCGTAAAATTCCAATGAAATTAAGAACAAAAAAATTCCTTGAAATTTCCGGGTATTTACATTACACTCACATAAGGGATTTACGTCCCCGTAAAGCTATAACACAAACTAGAGAAACAAAAGAGGGTATTGAGAATGCATCTAATCCTCCCGCTCCTAAGTGCTCCCCTAGAAGTTCCCGTGCTACCATTTGATGTGCACTAGCGGAATCGACCTCCCATGTAGGACCCGCTCTTATCGATCCTCGATCTCCACCGGGACCTCCTCAAAAGTCGCCCCATCGCTAATATATGTGTCGGGTCCTGCATGTATCTCCTCAGCTGAGATAGGTGGAAAATGTCGTGCACTAGATGGAATTAAGGTGGATGGGTCAAGTGCTAAACCACCTCTCCTACCCTGTTGCTGTCTGATGTCATGGATAAAACTACGTAATCCATGTCGAGGTGAGGCCCATAAGAAAAATGTGGTCTCCATCCTCGAAGTCCAGTGGTCTCTGGCACCTCCCAGCACATGAATTTTGTTGGCTCTGAGCTGTCCTCATCCACTCTTGGATGACCTGGAGCTTCTCTGGTCCTACAAGAGCTGCAAAGATTTCATCTTTTCCAATAATAGAAATCTGCTCTCATCCCCAGGATGAAAAACGTTCTTCACCTAATACAGTTAATACCGACATGGATGATACTAATCCATACCAAGGATGACGTCATAAGTCCTTGACGCTACTAGCAAGAGATCCAACCGTTACTCTCGCCTCCAAGGGATGAGTCACACTATCGGTATAAGTGTGTGGTCGCTGGGTTTCCTCCAGTAGAAATCTAAAAACATAGGTTCAAGTAAACAATTTAAACTGGAACCTCTTAGTAACCATACAAGAGAGGACATGAAAGTAAATTCCCCAAGGAAAGTTGTCTTTTATTACTGCAACTCAAAGTACAAAGACACTAAGAATCCACAAGAAAAAATCAACAAATCTAGAAGCAACATGAATAAAATTCTCCATGTCTGGAGCTAGTCCCACTCTTATCCATCTGCTTCTAGAGCTTGATGATCGTAGTCCTCAGATGCCTGAAGCTGAGCTCTCCCCTATCCACCCATTCCCTACGGTCGGGGTGGTCTCCCTGGTGGTGGTGGTGGTAGGGCCTCAAAGCGTCGTCCACAACCCGATGATCAGCTAGCTGCTCTACCTCTCCCGCCTGCTTCCTGCAGACCACCGTGGTCGAACCTCTGCCTGGGAGGTCCCTCTACTGCCTACTGCTCAACAGTAGGACGAGTCGGGCAGTCTCGAGCCATGTGACCCTACCCGCCGCATGCCTAGCATTGTTTGTTGGTCGTGTAGCTGGCTCTCCTTTATGTGCCCTGCACAACCAAATCTGCATCATGATATTTCCCATCTGATGGTTTGGCCCTATGGGACCTTTGCGTCACCTTTCTACTATCAGCTGCAGAAGACTCCGCTATGAGTTGTCCTGTGAAGGGTCCCTCTGCTGGTGACTGCTCGGTGAGAAAACTCTCCACTAAAAGGGCTCTATCCAACACCCCTGCCTACGTCTGAATGGTGAGAGAGATCATTAATGCCCTGATCTAATGCCGCATTCCCTACTCAAAGGTTCGAACCCAGAAGAATGGGTCCCGTACCATATCTGTGGAGTAGCGCGAGAGATCAGTTAACCTCACCAAGTACTGGGCCACGGTCATGCCGCCCTGTCGCAACTGTAGTAACTCCTGAATGTGCACTGCATGGAGGGTGGCTGGGATGAACTCTGAGAAGAAGAGGCTCTCAAAGTCTGTCAAAAGGAGTGATGCCTCGTCGTGCACCTGGAGCATCAGGCTCCACCATCTGCCTGATGCCACGTGCAGGAGGCTCGCTGCAAGGATCACGATGAGGCCAGCCGGTGTCCCCACTAACCTTAAAGCATGCACAGCTGCCTCCAGCCAATCCTCGGCTGCCTGAGGTTTTGTCTCCCCCCAGAACTAGGAAGGTCTCTGACACATAAACTCATACAATACACTAAGGCGACGTGCACTCTCAGCGGCGGTGCTAGTATCATCGGTGGCTCGGCGGGTAGAGGTATCGTCGGTTCCTCTGCTGAAAAAGGGCCCTGCACCGAGGCCTTGTTGCTGGGTGGGTTGTTCTCTCACTTAAAGCTCGGAACCCTAGCTGGCTGCTGTCATGGGGCCAATCATGAAAGGAAACAGGTGTGCCATGGTCAAAACAGTATACCTGGTAAGATGACACAATGTAATCACAAAGAAAACTTTTGAATCACACATGGAATAAATTTTTTCGTGCATTGAGTCAGAAATCAGATGTTAGGGTCCTAGTTTATGGATACGTCGGCTGCTACACAAACACTAGACTCCCTGGACTGATAACCAGACTCAATAACCTTAACACTATTACTTCACATAGAAGGAAGATCAGAGTCCTGAGTTCTGCGGTAGAACCGAAATACTCTAATACCAATTTGTCACGACCCATCCTCGGGACCCATGCCATGACTACCCCAAGCCTGCCTTCCATAGGAAAGGGGATAGATAATAGTACCAAAGGCGTAAATCCCTATAAAAATGGGAATGCATTGCCATATAAGTAAACAAACATCATAGAGTAAGCCAACAGAAGTAAAAACTATGTAAAACTGGGTACAATAGTAAGTGCGATAAGTAAATGGGTCAGAATACAAACCCAAACTGAATGTAAAGTACAATTGGAAAGAAAGTACAACAACTGAATGTAAAGCAGCAACGTCGAGCCGTCCACTGGAAGTCCCACCTGATGGGTGTGTACAGATAGCCTCCTCAGCTACTCAGGTCCAGCCATCCACACCTTGTATGTTCCGCACAGTGGTCCACCTCTAGGTACCGACCTGCTCCACTAGCGTCACCCACGATCAGCGTTGTCCATCGTCTGCATCCAAAACAATGTAGTACGGGCATAGCCCATGCAGGGGTGAGTATACGCTACTCAGTAGGGACCCCGAGACCCCTGAAGGTCTCCCAGAATCCACAAAGGATAATCCACAATGGAAAGATACAATTACGAAGTAACATCCAACACTACTTAAGTATATTCCCATACATACACCTAAGTCATCAATTCCAGTTCGGCTCGAACATCTGAGCCCAAGTTCGATCACGTCCACACAGGATAGTACAAACAAATCCACATAGGAAAGCACAAACCAATCCACATCAGAAATCAAATCAATCATATCGAAGATAATTATTGAAATTCAAGACTCAACTCACACATGTATACTTCTTCGTAAGGAGATAGAGATGATCAGATGTAGCCACTGATTCATCTAAGCTGGGACCCAAATAGGATAAAAAAACTAGCTACTCTTCCAGACCCACGTAGGATACTAGAATAGAGTCAAACACTAATGTACCCATGTAGGATACACGAATAGTAGTACTACCTGACCCACGTCGGAAAAAAGAACAGTAGTCATCACCATCGAACCCACGGAGGATTTAAGTATGGTCTTCATCACTGCAGAACCCACGGTGGATTTTAGTGCAGTCATCATCGCCGTTGAACCCATGGAGGATTCCATTACAGTTGTCATCGTTGTCGAACCCAGAGTGGATTCCAGTATGAATGTATTCACCGTCGAACCAACGGAGGATTCCAATATGGTTGTCATAGTCGTCGAACCCACGGAGGATTCCTATGCGAAAGTCTTCCCCGTTGAACCCACAGAGGATTCCAATACGGTTGTCATCGTCGTCGCAGTCAGCTCTAGGGTTCCCGCACACAGCATGCTCGTTTTCAGGAGGGTCCACTCCACGAGCCAAGGGGTCGATACATCAACTGACACGTAGTACAGATTTGATATATCCCAATGTTCTGTCTCGTCTATAAGAACTCAACACGATAGACGGCGCATCAATCAGACGCCTGGTCTGAGAGTTATCGACTTTTTAATTCAAGGGTCCCGTTTGGTTTTTAAGTCAAAACAAACCCGACCATACTCAAACTATGTCCAAAACTTGAGTGGAGTAAGCCAAAAGATCTGTCTCACTATGAGAAATCCAAAAAAGTCAACGGCACATCAATCAGACGTCCGAAGCTCAGGTTATAAGTGTTTCCGCTCAGAGGGCCCGATTGGTTTCGTATTCGAACCAATGTGTCCATACCCAAAGTTCTCCTAAACCTTATGTTTATATTCCAAATCGACCGTATCATTCCAAGGATCTCTACGCAACTGATGGTGTATCGATCAGCGGATCGTAGCCCATGTTATGGGAAAAAGACCGAAAGTGATCCGAAAGTGGGGGGTCTGGGCCCGGTCTGACCCAGCCCAACCCCCCTGGGTCGGCCCGAACCTGGCGACCCGACCAGAGTCCGGGTTCGGCCCATTAGGGAATGGCCCAGCCTGGTGGACTCGGCCTGACCCAGCCCGGTGGAACGATGGCTCGACCAGCATTCGAGCATGGGGGGACGTGGTCCCCCTTCCTTCGCGCTCCGTGGATGTGGCGGGTGCCGCGTCCTCCTCCAGATCCTGTGCGGCCGTGGGATCTCGGTCGCCTGCCGCCGCGACTTCAGCTGGGGCGGTTCCTCATGGTAGAACGCCGGGATGCTGGCAACCTGCGCCGCCAGTGATGTCTGTGGGCCACAGGAGCCGCTCTGGTGGTCCGTTCTTGCTGCCGTCTCCGCCAGTGGTCGTCTCGGGACCCGTAGATTACAGCGATGGCCTCCAATCGCTCAACGGTCCTATTTCATCGTCACCCAACATTCCGCACATCAATAATAGAGAATTGGTGGGTTCAGACTTTTTTTGGTCCACACCCACCGCGTTAGTGGTTCAAATGACTTCCAACAATTAAAACACATGTCGAGGATATAGACCACATAAATTAAATTAAACCAAAACCCCCTACCTCGAAGAATTTGTCGAATGAGGATCATCGCGGGAAAAGACATTGCGGAAGATGACATCGTGGATGAGGATTGTGGGCGTCGCGGTTCAAGGCATCCTGGAGAAGACGATCATCGGCATTGTGGTACACGACATCACGTCGTCGATCTCCAAGAAACTTGTGTTCTTCGTCGTCTTTCATCGGAGGCTGGCATTCTTCGTCGTTCTTCGCGTTCTTCAATGTGGATGAACGTTCTTCAAGACTAGAGTAATTTCTCCCCATATCATCTTGCACAACACATCAACAATAATAAAATAAGTCTTTGAATTATTTTATTACTGATGCCATCCCTTTTTGAAAATCAAAATTAAATCGCGATTTATAATGCGCGTTGACCAATTAAAGAGGAGTTTAATAATCCAATTAAATGAGAGAGGTGACTTGGCATTTAAAAAAGGGGGTGTGGCTGTGGTACATAAAAATTAATGGGTTTGTATTCTGACCCATTTCAATAGCATATAAGAAAACAAAATCACATTATACTTAAGGAAAACCATTTTAAGTATTTAATTTTAAAACATTAACATGGGATTCACATTCCAATAAAAAACATGAGACAAGGGCCTCTCATTCATCTCATTGGTCACACTAAAATCCATTAGATAAATCAACAATTAACACAGTACACAAATCCAATTAATATAATCATAAATTAATTAATCAATGACAAAATTCTTATCTCATAATTATTTTTGCAGATTTGATTATATCATTATAAATCTCAACTATCAATATTCAATTCCATAATTTAATATCTAGATAATAATATCAAAGGCACATCATTAATTCCAAATTAATTATCTCAACTTAGATAAACTTTTTATTTCATATCTAATCTCCCAATTAATTATCGGAATTCTAATTTACAGAGCACATAATTAATTCACAATTAATTATATCAGGTTAGTATATTTAATATATATAATTAATCCATTATTAATTATCTCAATGAAAATTATTATAGAACATAATTATTTTATAATTAATTGTCTCAACTTATCCAAATTTATATCTCAAATATACTTTCTTTATTAAATATCTCAATTAAAAATCTCAAACACATAATTAATTTGCAAATAATTATCTCAACTTAGTAAAACTAATATCTCATAAAAAATCCTCTGATTAATTAAATAAATTAAATTTCTAAATGCACATAATTAGTTCAAAATTATTTATTTCAACTTTTCCAGTTTAATATCTCCTAATTAATACCACGATTAATTATTTCAATTACAATTATCAATGCAAATAATTAATTCAAAAATTATTATCTCTACTTATCCAATTTAATATATCATAATTAATCCCCTGATTAATTATCTCAATTACCATTCAGAAAGGAAATAATTAATTCTTAATTAATTATATTAACTTATCCAATTTGATATCTCATAATTAATCTCATGATTAATTATCTCAATTAAAATTATCAAAGAACTTCACTAATCCATAATTAATTATCTCAACTTATCCAATTTTATATATCATAATTAATCCACCAATTAATTATCTCCAATAAAATTTTCAAAGTGCATAATTAATTCACAATAAATTATCTTAACTTATCCAATTTAGTTTCTCATAATTAATTCCATGATTAATTATCTCAATTAAAATTCTAAAACAACATAACTAATTCACAATTAATAATCACAACATAGCTAATTTTATATCTCAAAATTAAAACCTTGGTTAATTATATCAATTAAAAATCTAAAAACAGAAAAATAATTCACATATAATTATCACAACATATCCAATTTAATATATTATAATTAACATCCTGATTAAATATCATCTCAAAGCATATAATTAATTCATAATTAATTATCTCAGGCAACCGTTCAAATATCACTTAATTAATTCAAAAATAAATTTTCCCTAATGAAATCATTTCAATATATCATAATTTATTAAAAAATTAATTACCTCTATTTCAACCATTTCAATATTTCATAATTAATTCAAAAATTAACTACCTCTAGTGAAACCAGTTTAATATCACATAATTAATCTGCAACTAAATTATCTGAAGGAAACTGTTTCAATATCACATATTTAATTCATCAGATAATTATATAAATTACAATTTTGAAGATCATAATTAATTGATAATTAATATTCTTAATATATTCCACTCATTTATTCATAATTAATTATCTCAAAGTATCCCACAATATAAAAAAAATTACAACTTATCCTGAGTGTGTCATCCTGTAAGGATATAAATAGAAAAACACATATTAGAAAGCTAAATGAACCAATAAGTCTAATTGTTATATTTTTTTCTTGAAGGTAACACACCTCTATTGGAGGGGTTTTATTAAAAAAATGTGATTTTTAATCTAACAAATCAAATTATAATAAAACCAATCCATTCAGAGTTTTCAGTCAAATAAATTAACCACACTAATTAAAAAACTACTTTGTTTTATTAATTAAGAAATATTGAGGACCCTATCAAAAATAACTAATTGAGCCAATGTTTTCTAACTCGTACCACGACCCGCTCACATACATGCACCTCAACAAAAGTACACATGCACTTGGAATTTTTTGGCATAACTAATAATAACAAAACGAAACCAAATTTTTTGCAGTGAGGTCCAACACACACAAAATTAATTTAATATGTCTCAAATAAACCATAAACATCTAATTCAAGGGGTTAGAAACAAATTAATGAGTATTTATGTCATACTATTAAAATAAAAAGATAAAAGGATATTGTTTATACTAATTTTTATTATATAATCTTCATATAATAATAATGGAATTATGTGGATGTGGAAATAATATAAAATTTCTGCTAGAAAAACATTGACTATTAATCAGGTATCCTCTTTAGGATTGCAAAAGAACATTAAAATGATGTATTATAGTCCTAGTTATTTATTATATGATTGGGGTATTGATCTTAGGATGTTATTGGCATAGATTTTTGATGATCAATAAGCCATTATAGGGGTGAATATTGGGGGAGTTTGAGTTCCTTTATACAGTTGAGGTGGATTTGAGTTATTTAAAAAACTCAAAGGTGTTTACTATTGGGATGTTTTACATGCCTCATGTTCCAATAATTTTGAATAATAATGGGTCTTATTTATGTTTTTTGGAGAAACTCATCCAACAAACCAATGAACTACAATTTTAATAAATTTTATTCCTTAACCCATATGTTTCCTTATTTCTTACCATTTTGGTTTTTCATTAAGGTTACTGGTTTTATAACTTATATAAATTATCCACTAAGACTACATTAAAGTGATACATATTAGAAAATATAGAACCCATGATTTTAGAAATTATATATAATATGTTATAAAAAATATCATTTCTATTGTGAATTAATTTTACCAAATGCAATGGTGTCGTGCTAAAAACATTGCCTTAACCCTAACCCTGTTAACATCGTTTTCACTATGTAAGGGTTAATATATTAATAACAAAAGATAAAATGGAATATTAATGGAAAATATTTTAAATTTATTCTAAATTTTCTCTCACTTGTTAGAATATTTTATTTTTTATAATTTTAAATCATTTAATAAAATATCATTTATTATAAAATTTGATTAATATCAATTTTAACCTTAATAATTAAAAGTGAATTCAAAATCATCAAAAAAATTGGAAATAAAAAATATTATTTTAACATGTTTCAATTAAGAAATATTTAACAAAATAAATAATTTTAAAATATTATTTAATCTATTTACAACATTTTTAATGTTTTTGTAGAATTTATTTTATTTCATTATTAAATAAATAATCTATCGATTGGTGTTTCTGAAGAATTTTATGTAACCATATCAAATTAAAAAATTTCATATAAGATATAATGATAATGATAACTCATTTATATTCAAAAATAATATTTATGACCAATTTTTTTATGTTTTTCTCTATCCCCTAGGACTTATAAAACATTAATAGAAGAAATATACATTTCTATCAATTTCATTATTTTACATATTATATTGGTCACTTCCTTTTATGTGTTTATAATAAAACCTAAATTTAGTTACTAATTACATAAGTTTCTAAATATGTCCCAACACAATGTTTTAGATATGTTTTGGGTCATTTTTATAACTCCAATTCATTGCTTTACCACTCTATAAACTCATTTTTACCCGAATCATTGTAATTAAATGTAAATATTAACACTACCCACATTTGTAGAAATTTGTGTTGTCTTAAGGAAATTATATAAATAGTTATTAATCCAAATATGGAATCCTTTTTGAAAACATTAATAAACAATTTTAGCAGAATTTTATTTAAAAATAAACCCATAGGCATGGTGATGAAATTTGTTTTTATATTGAAAACATTTAAAGTTTCACAATGTTTTTATATCACAATTTAATATGAAAATTAATTATATAACCTAATTTGGATTAATATTTTTATAATTTATCTATTTCTTCTTTAAAACCTATACACAATATTAGTTAACATTGTAAATAAACTACAAACAAAAGATAGTATTCAATTAGAATTCAGTATATTTCCAAATTCATTACAAATTGAAAATATCCAGGAATATTCCCAAAATTCAATCTATTATAATATTGGTAGTCTACATTCAAAAATTCATTTATTTTATTTTGAACATTTTATTTTCTTTCTGAAATTAGTATTAAAATATGTTCTCTATAAAAATATTAAAGAAATACTTTTTCCAAAAAACAATTCATCAATTGTAAAAATGGTTTTATATTTATATTTTTAATATAAACCATATGATTAATGTTAGACATTTGATTGAATTAATTTGATATAAATTTATATAATATAATATTACAAGTGTTATTTTTTATTATGTTGGTATAAAACACTATTTTTTAAAATTAAATATATTTTTGGAATATGATTTCAATTTTTCTCCAATGGTTTTCATATTAATTTTAAATTAATTAGTCCCCAAAGAATTCATTATATATAAATGTGTAAAACTATTGGGATAATTCATTTTATTCTATCTATACTCATCATTTTGGCATCTAAGTGATAACTATCTTGTTAAATAAAAATTTACTACTATATTTTTGTTTGGTAAAACATAGTCTTTTGTGTTATGGAAGCTATATTTATGATTCATATCATTTACAATAATGTAAATAATTTTCTTAATTTAAAATATTCAGATGTTACATCATATACGCAATTTAATAAATTGTAACCTCACAATTTTAACATTATCTTAGTAATAAAATAATGTAATTTTGAAAATACATTTGTGGTAATCACACATCGTAAAAAGGGTTTTTAAAATATCTACTTGAGAAAATTGAAGTGTATGTATGAGGATCATCTAGAATAACACAAAACTAGGTCTTTACAATGGATATAATTGGTGGAATGTGATTATATGTAAATTGAAGAAAAATGTATATCCAAAATAAGGACATGGAGTGACCAAGTTTATTGATAACTATAAATTGAATGATCTGTAGAAAATTAGAATTCACAATACCATAA
Organism: Viscum album; assembly: GCA_963277665.1. Classification (NCBI taxonomy): domain Eukaryota; kingdom Viridiplantae; phylum Streptophyta; class Magnoliopsida; order Santalales; family Viscaceae; genus Viscum; species Viscum album. The sequence continues at coordinate 115,043 of CAUJRU010000344.1, forward strand.
AACAAAGAGGTGTCAAAAAGGTAATTGATATCATCTTATATGTTGGTAATATAAACACATTTTTTCGATATCCTTTTTCTAGAGTTGAGGAAATCTATTACAATCTATAATAATAGAATATGGAAATATAAATACATGATGAGTATACTTTCACCGTTAATTAATATTACACTATAATCTCATCTTTTTCTCCATATGATGTGTATTCATGATGTATTTCTCATGATTGATACCCTAAAATAAACATGGACATCTCCAATGTTTCCCCCAAATCTTGAAAAGATTTTACTCATATCTTTAGACATTATCCATAACCAACATGGTTGGCATACGTTAAGATAATTCAGAAAATCTATAATCCTTCATATTATAAAATAATCATAAAAATTCAACAGTAATACCAAAATTTGAAATTAAAAAATTTAATATATAACTATACATAAATTTAATCTCACATTTCATGATTAAATTTGAAACCCAAGGTTTTAAATTTTTTCATCATATATTAATCCCAGAAAATTAAATAGTTATTATTGAAATAAAATCCAACATGTTCATAAAATAAACAAAATCATTACCTATAAAAATTTTATACTATCTTGTACATTAGGTAGGGCAGTGCTTGGTGAAAAATCCATATCTTGATTCAGTCAAGGGTTCATTCCCCACCTACATTCTAGATGCCAAAAGTTTTCACCTAGCATACGGGTTGTTGTGTTTTTTCTTTAATCCTGAAAGATATTTCCTCTCTAAAACACATAATGTTGATCCTATTGGTTAAAAACACATCAGGCCAAAAAAATACCTCCAACAAATTCATTATCATCCTCAAATATTTAACTATGTCAATCCTTAAAATTAGGTGTATGTGAATTTCAACGTATGAACAAAAATAATATTATAGAACAATTATGGTATCCAAAACTATTAAGATAACCTCATATAAAAATATCATAATCTCCAATGTTATCTAAATAGAACATTGAAACCAACAACAACAGCGAAGGGAATGAACTGGAAGATCCAATGTTAAAACTATAAACCTTTTATTTCTATCCTTAATGATGATATTGGTTGCCTATTTTTTCAAACAGTCATAAAAACATAAAAAGGAAATAATGTACCACTTACATCTTATAGTACATTTTAGGTTTAGTTTTTTTAGTGAATTTTGACCAGATCCAACACAACAAATTCAAATGATATTATAGAGATTTTTCCAGCTTAACGTAAAGTTTTGTTATATTTAGACATCCTAATAATCAATATGAAATCAATTATATGCGTATTTTATTTAAAAAATTCCTTTTATACCCTAGGAAAAATGAAACATACGGGGGGTCAGAAATAATTCTCAATAATTGAAAATGTAAGAATTAATAAATGAATGTCATCGGTAAGTGTTTGAAGGTCATAAGGGTGTGATTACATCATAAAAGTGCATGAGTGTAACCTAATAATATTCATACCTTTGAAACCATCATCATTAAACATGAAAACATGTAATAAGGGTTTATTGATTGATGATGTCAAAAGAATCAACAATCATTTTCCATGTGTTCCCAATTAATGTCAAATGAAACATCATTAACCCATATCAATCATATATAAAACATATTGTTATCATAGATAATTGTCTCATATTAACTATATAGAAACCTTAAAGATTATTATAAATATATAACTGACTAACAATATAATTCTCTATAAGACATAACTAATTCCAAATTCATAGGACTGCTCTCTCGGCACACACATTGTGTAAGATATAATGAAATCACCACACGTAATCTGACCACACCTATAATTTAAAATGACTATGAAGAAAGGAAAGAATAAATCACATATAGAATTCATATCATCATATCTCATTGAAACAACCTTAATTATTTTCAAGAATATGATTAACTTACTAAAAATAAATTGGTTCTATAACAATATCATTGATACATGATTAACCGATTAAAATTAAATGGGTTATATGAAAGAACGTTGAGACATGATAATCATGTGGAATAGAATTTTTTTTCATAAAAATATCACTAAAGCATGATTAAAAAATTGAAAATAAATCGGTTCAATCATAATATTGTTGAAACATGATTAAACCATGCGAAAGAAATGGGTTCGAAAACAATATCAAAGAATCATGATTAACCCTAAGTAAAAATTATGTTCTATAACACTCTATATGAAGAACTATTAACTTGAGTAAAGTAATCAAGTTCCTTAATAATCTGTTTGAAATAATCATAATCAATCCAAAGAGTGAATGAGGTTGGTATCAATATAAAAATATCCCTATCGGTCATATGTAACAATAATGGTTGTTGAAATTGATGAATGGAAATATCATAAAAATATCAATAAAAATTTTCTTGAGTCAAATATGATTTTCATTTTCAAAAAAAAATTATTTAATGTAAAAAAATATTTTTAAAATCCGTTATATTGAGAATTACCTTGAAAACATATAAATAGATATTTTAAAAATATGTAAAACATTTCATAAGTCAAAAAATTATTATAGAATGAATAATATTATCAAATGAATAAAATATTAATAAAATATTTTTATTTGATAAAAATATAATCATATAATGGTATCATTAAATACTGATTGAAATCATTTATAAGAATATTCCTTCATATGAAAACAGATTTTCGACCAAATAGACAAATGAAGTAAAAATTTATTTAAAATTTTTTTTTTACATTTTATGTACATAATATTGTAGAACAAGTAAAATTATTTTGAAATATGCTTAAAAATATTATTATTATATATTTGATGATAATTATAAATTTTCGACATTGGATACATTGTCATACACAATCTCGATAAACGATTAGACTATAACTGAAGACTAATACCTCTTAAGTAACATTGAATAACAATCCCTATGAAAAGATATATTTTTGAATATAATAAAAATATTTAGAATCATGAGATAACATTTTAGAGGGTAATAATATAAAAGTCATAAAATACATTAGGTTTCTGACATTTCATTTCTATCAAAATAAGGAAAATTGAGAAAAAAGAACTTAATATTTTGGTACAATTGAATCTATAATCCCCATGAAAGTCGGAAACCCAAATTGAAATGAAAATACACATAAACGTTAAGATAATAATAATAAAATACATTCATTGGATGTATATACATCAACCAACAAAATCTAGTTGTGAATAACTTGTTTACCTCACATAAATAAATGTGAGATGAGAAAACCCATCACTTTGAGTATAATTCATCACAATTGTTATTTATATTCATAAATATTTAACTTATGATAATTATTTACATACATTATAATATTTTTATAAGTACCTGGCCTTAAAAAATTACATAATTTTGAATTACATGAATAATTCACATTGAGGATCTTTTCAGGTTTAGAGTTTTAGAGAATTAGGCCATAACTATTACATAACAACTTGAATATTACATATAGACACTACTACTCAGTATCCATTTTTTCATAAAATAAAAACTCTAAAAAAAACATGTCTCGTTCCATGTTTTAGACAACATTATTTTTCCTTGATCCCATCCTTGACCCTATTCATCTTCAAGTCATATGGAAACATTTCGAAAACATTGGATGAGCATAAAAAGCATAGTAAGGGTTATAAAATAAGGAAAGAAAAAATTATCCCATCAATAAGTAAAAACCTATGAAACAATACTTTTCAATCATAACATACCTTACAAAGTCATAAGATTTATGAAACACACACATAAATCATAAATCATAAATGATTCTTATGGAATCCATATCAGAGGTAAATTGTAGCTATCATAGCTACGTAGGGAGTTACACTTGAAATACCCTACACAGTATATCCCTAACTCTCTTAAGATAAACATCATGTTTACCTCCGCTATGTTACCCAATGCATTGGAAAGCTATCTTGGGCTCACCCACCCTTGGTTTTTCATGGAACCACCTGTATACGTAAACAACACCCAATAAAAATAACATATTGATAACACTTAACACCATCATAAAGAAAATATAAAATTTCCACATTCCAGTCACAATATATAAAATCAAGATATTTAAATAAACAATGCTTTATCAAATCATTTTCAAAACTATTTGAAACATTTAATAAAGAGATTTTTGAATCAAAGTGTCCCATACCAGTTTAAAGCATTTAATTGAATTATTATTTGAAAACATTAATGTCCATATAAAGAAATCTTGAAACCTATTTTTAAAAAATGGAAATTAATGATAAATATTTAGATGGATAAATCGTTAAATCATTTAAAATGATATTTTAGTGAAAGAGTTTTTTATCAAAAAAAGACACACTTGACTTCAAATAATTTATAAATAACATTTAATCGCAACATTATAATATCATGAGAATAAAGGGATTCATGATATAATATTTTAAATGATGGTATATACACCATATAAGAGTTAATTTGTTCATAACAACAAGTAAGTCTCAATGGAAATGTAAATTGAGATGAAATCTCTTATAAAGATGGTATCAATAAGTTATGGATAAATCAATCACATAATTATGTGTGAAAAATATAAATACACCCATAATACGTGGTTATTAAGTGTAAAACTATCAGATTTAATCCACACATCTTCATAGGGTGACATATTCAAGAACTACATATTGAACATAATTAATTGAAATTAGGTTAAGAAGTTCCCCTTTAAAAATTCGACACCCTAATAGTGTCACATTAAAATTCACAAAGTGAGTTGATGAGGTAAAAATGGTATATCATCACTTGGAGAGAAAGTTTAAATAAATAAGGATATAGAAGAACATATCATGCATAATAAGGTGTAGTTTAAAAGCCATAACAAAAATAAGTCATTTAAAATGAGGAGGGTGAATGGTTCCCTTACTGATTTGGTAACTTACTAAACATACACCTCATGAAAGAAGGATCATACAATGAAGATGTAAATACCCATAAATGAAATTATATTATACAAAGATTACAATCATGGGTAGTATATACACCACACAAAAGGAAATATTGGAAAATATAGCATGAATATCACAGGAATAAAAAGTGATATGAAACCCTTTACTATGATTTAATCAACTGAGTCGTATGACCAAAAGTTAATAACCACCAAATGAATCACAAAATACAATATATATAATGATAATCATGATAATATATTTCAAATAGAAATACACTATACACCACTTGAAAATAATAAGTGGTGAACATTGTAAATCTCGCTGAATTAAATGTGAGAATAGAAAATCTCATACATCGTGTCCGACATGACTCATTTGTTCCTTTTTCTTCCTTTAATTTGGATAAATTCCTTTCGTATGAACCAACAGGACTACATTAAGTGCCTTATGAATAAGGTTAGGCTTCTAGCAGGAGGAGAGGTATTAAGAGAGATTTATTAGACAGAGGTTGGACGAGTCAAATGGATTGAGACATGGGAGGAATTGGTTAGAAGTGGTGTCCTTTTATAGGGGGGGGGGATGGGCTCTTTAGGAATGTGTGAAAATATTATTTTATTATATAATGATATTCGGTTTCTAAAGGTCCAAAAATAATTAAAGTCAAAGATAAGATGGATCATTGTCGAAAGAAGTCCATCCAATAATAATTGGACATCTTTTGGATTTTATTTTAATATTTATAATATTTTTTATTTAAATTAATTATTATTTAGTTATATACTGCCTCATTATTGTCTCATAAATAATTTATTTTTTTATAGTATAAAAATTATAAAAAAATACCATGATGTAGGAAATATTTTTATATTTCCAATGAATATTTATAGTTGAAAAGATAACTTATATTACCTCATATACAAATTAAATTACTAAAATATATTTGTTTGTGTCATTTTTGCCTTTACATTAAATTAATTAATATAAAGTGTCATTATCACAGTTAAGGGGCTCCATGGGGTCCCAAAATCGACCCAAATATGTCCATGGTCAGCCATGACTCATCCAATAAGGTTAGGACATGTGTTAAGGTAACTTTGTATTATTATTATATTATTTTTACCTTGAATTACCCTATTTACCATAATCCTCGGTAAATAAAATTCAAAAGTTACAATTGAACAAAAATTATTTTCATCTTATTGAACCAAATTTTATATACAAATAACTATCATGTATGTGGGATTTTCAAAGTTCAATTCACCGAAGTGGTAAAATTTCATTTAAATGAAAATGCCAGTTTTTTACTACTTTTAAATGGTTTCACTATTCATCAGAAATTGAAATTATTTAGAAAAATACAAAAACTTCAGCCTATGATATATTTTATATTCCAAATTAATAAATTATATCTATTTTAAATAATTCAAAAAATAAAATTTTCATTAATTAATTTAAAATTAATTCTCGTTGTCAAAACAAATAGCGTGTTTTTAAGAAATAATAACTATTAAAATATTCACACTTGTTTATGTCTAATTTCAATATGAAACTATTTCCAATGACCAAAATTAGTTTAAATGGTAAAAATATATTATAATTAAACTTTAAAACCAATTAAAAAGAAAATCTAATTATATAAATAAATTATATTCAAAGTCACTTTCGAATTAAAATACACCATTCTTCAATATTCATTAAATAATGAGCTTTATTAGAAAAATACAAAAAAATTACCCAGAGTGTGTTTTATTGTACCGAATCTAAATAAGAATTTTATTTGGACAAATAGAACATATAAAAATGACCAAAACTAGATTTAAAGAGATTTTTCCATGAAACGGCGGTAAATCGACCATATACTAAATATTAGAGTATTAATGATTAAAATTAGATACATTAATATTTTAAGCCCCTAACATTTATTGGAAAATTGTAAAAACATTTAAATAAAATATATAATCATTTTTTAGTCAGTTCTATTCATTCCTACCAATAAAACGGCTACAAATTAACTACCATTTCAAATAATAATATTATATTATTATTTTGCAATGTATGATTTCAAAGAAACCCGTTGTTGCGTATTGGTTACGCCATCTAACATAGTGTCCAATTAAATTTAAAATTAATATTAAATTCACAAATATTAATAAATATTAAAGGTGTCTTATTCCTTATTTATCTAGGATGATACATACCCCCCTTGGGAATTGCATCCTCGGAATTTTAAAACTGGGATTTGAAACTTCATTAAAAGTCCCACATCAGAAAAGAGTCCATAAAACCATCGCTTTAAATGAATGAAAAAGAAGTAAAAAGGTCACCCAAGATAACCCATAATAAGATTCCATATAAAAAACATGGATATGGAAGAGAGAATAAATAGTCAAGTTCTGATGGAGAGTGATGGAAAACATGATTAGGAGAATGTTAACCACCATAAAATCACAAATTATGATGTGTCAAACTGTCATTGATTACTTAGTAGGAAATGTAAACCAGCAATGTTTTTGTTTTACGTTTCTTTTCATAATTTCGAGGAATTCATTTACTATATAGAATAATAACATAAGGAAATATACATACCTTCATGTAGAGTTTCATTATTCAAGTAGTTTTAAAAAAAAAAACTAATCATCTCTCCAAGCAATGAGCATTCAAAAAGACTTGGTCACATAAACAACATAAGAATCATCTTCAAAAGAATCACATAATCCAAAAAAATATGAACTATATGTTTCCCTTGTCTTTAGACATTAACTAAAAAAATGGTTAGTGAGAGATCAGATAATACCCCAAAGGACAATCTTTTACAAGAAGAAAAACTACACTTAATCTCCAAAATTTGTGAAACAAAAACCAAATATTAACAAAGACCATTCAATAAACAATAATCCCTAAAATTTGTCAAAAGTAATCCAAACTGATATTGGAAACCAAATCTCATAAGGATTTAATTACATAGACTTCCAAGATACATCTTAACATTTATCTACAAAAAACACAAGTTACTCATAAAGTCTCATATTGAAAAGTTATTAACCTAATCACATATTCTCCATGATAGGATAATCATTTTCATAAAAAAAATAAATCATCATATGTCCATAATAAAAACATATATTCCCACTAACTAAAATTTCAACCAGTATTCCACAATTGAAATACCATAGTATTCTATCTTCCTTAGGCATATAGTGTTTCCTCAAAAGAGAGAACGACTTCCAAAATAACTTTTATCTCTAAATAATTAAATTATTTTTATATACTAGGTGTATCCTTTTGATAAAACATAAGTTCCAAAAATAATATTATTATTTTACCATATAATCATTTTAATAAAATACTAAGTCATACTAACTAGGGACTTTAAGTAGGCTAGTCTTAGGAGATGCACCCTTTTCTCCCTTCGGTTGTGTGTTCGATTCCTGTAGCCTTTCCAGATGTGATGGGTTGTCACCCATCCTACGGGTTGTCCTTTTTATAAAACTCAAAAATTACTATAATATGTTTTAACTTCAATGGTTTCCTTATACCTATCATTTTCATCCAAATTCATTATGATCTAAACATTTTAATTTGTGAAGTATTATCTCACCACAATATGATAAAATAAAATGATCCCCAAAATGAAGAATATCATACCTTGATCATGGTGTCCATTTGGTTTCATCGTCATCTTGTTCATGTAGGTAGAAGTTCCATGTATTTCAACAATGATTTAGAGATCTGTCAAAATCATATTCTTCCTCCATCCAAATACACCTTGTACAACATGGGTCATCTGGGTGTTCATAGAAAAATAGTTTTGGAAAATATTCATGTTTGACATATAATTTCAATACATCTGATAAAACATGATTTCTATAAAATAGTCAGACAAAATTTGAGTTGAAACATTCAATTAATGGTCCTTTTAAAATACCATATGTATATGATGAGAGACTGTATTGTAAAATAAAATATAAATAGGTTGTACAAGGGTCTTATGCTTTAATAAATTTTTAAAAATCATAATATGCTTCAAAACCAAGTGATAAGGTAAAATAATTATAAATGCATTGATATTAATTACCTATCTTGAAAATTTGAGAATATTGTGAAAATAGGATTTGTTTACATACAACACAAAATCCACTATGATAATGTGGTATAGTGGATGTGTTTATATCTCAAAAAAAACATCTTGAAGGTGAGTTTAATGCTAGAGAAAGTTTCACAGTCTTCCGAAAATGACTTTTCAATAATTATTTAAAGAAAGTCATCAGGAATATATAAGAATGTCATTTTAGATCCTCCTCCTTCCATTTGTAACTGACCTTACATGATTTGAAAAAGTTATCAAACATGGATTTAACTAAAATAAAAGACCTAGGGACTATCCATGTGTTTAACAAAAACTCATAATCCCTAATGTTGTTTGAACTGACCTCTGATACCAAAAATAAGGACCCAGCCTTAAAACATTATATTATATTTAATTAAATTAATAATTCACATTGAAGATCTTTTTAGGTACAGTGATCTAGAAAATTAGGCTATAACTATTACATAATAACTTGAATATTACAAGTAGACACCACTACTCAGTATACATTTTTTTATAAAATAAAAACTCATAAAAACATGTCTAGTTCAATGGTTTAGACAACAAGACTTTTCATTAATCCCATCATTGACCATATTCATCTTTATGTCCTTTGTTAAACATTTCAGAAACTTGGTATGAGCATAAAAATATTAGAAAGGGTTATAATATAAAGAAGGAAAACATTATCCAATCAATAAATACAAATCAATTAAACCATACTTTTCAATCGTAACATACCTTATGAAATCATAATATTTATGAAACACACACACAAATCAAAAATCATAAAGGTAACTTATGGTATCCATATCAAACATACATTTTAGATATCACAGATATGTAGGGAGTTACACTAGGAATACCCATCACAGTATATTCCCTAATTAACTTAGGAAAAACATCACGTTTAACTCCGTCACATTACCCAATTCATTAGAGAGCTGTCTCAGGCTCACCCGCCCTAGGAATACCACAGAACCACCCATATACGTAAACAATGCCCAATAACCATAATATATTCATAACACATAACACAATCATAAAGGAAAGATAAAATTTCCACAATCAAATCACAATATATCAAATCAAGGTATTAAAATAAACAATACATTATCAAATCATTTTCAAAACCATATAAAACATTTAATAAAGAGATTTTTGAATTAATGTGTCCCATAAAACTTTGAATATTTTAAATAAATTATCATTTGAAAAAATTAATTTCCATATAAATAAATCCCAAACCCCATTTTGAAAACATGGACATTAATGAGAAATATTTAGAAGAAAAAATCTTTAAAACATTTAAAACGATATTGGAGTTAACGAGTTTTTTTTAACAAAAAGTAAGACACTAGAATACAAATAATTGAGAAATAACATTTAATGAGAACATTGTAAAATAATGAAAATAACGGTATTCAAGATATAATACATCAAAGTACATTATATACACCATATAAGATAGAATTGGTGCATGACACCAATGATGTCTCTGTGGAAATGTAAATTGAGATGATAACCATTATAAAGATGGAATCCTTAAATTAAGGATACATCAATAAACAATTATGTGTGAAAAATATAAATAAACCCAATATAAGTGTATATTAAGTGTAAAATAATCAGAGGTCTTTCACAAAAATTAATAGGATGACATATTCATGATGAACAAGTTGAACCCAAGGAATTGAAATTGGGTTAAGATGTTTCCTAGAAAAAATTAGATACCCTAACGAAATCACATTGAAATTCAGAAAATGAGTTGATGAGATAAAAAGGGTATATCATCACATGGAAATAATATTCACTTTAATAAGGATATAGAAGAACACATCCCAACATAATAAGATGATTGTTAAAAGACATAACAAAAACAAAGTCTTTTAAAAAGATGAGGGTGAAAGGTTCCCTTACCGATTTGGAAAAATAAAAAACATATGCCACATGAATGAAGGTTCATACAATGAAGATGTAAATACTAGTAAATGTAAGTATATTACACAAATAGTACAATCATGGGCAGTACATACACCACAAAAAAGGAAATAGTGGAAAATATAGCAATAATCTCACGGGGATAAAAAGTGAGATGAAACCCTTTACCACATTGTAATCAAATGAGTCATATGACCAAAAGTTAATAATAACCAAATGAATCACAAAATAAAATAAATATAATGAGAATCATGATAATATATATCAAATGGAAGTACAAGATAAACCACAAGAAATGAATATGTTGCAAACAATGAAAATCTCACGGAATTAAAACTGAGATAAGAAAATCCCTTACCTCGAGTCTGACTTGACTGGTTTGTTCCTTGTTCTTCCTTTAATTTGGGAATATTACTTTGGTTGGAACCAAAATTTCTTCTTGAAGTGCCTCATACCTATTTTAAGGCTTTTAAGAGGAGGAGAGGGATATAGGGAGCTTAATTGTAAAGAGGTTGGACGAGCCAAAATGCTTGATAGGTGTGAGGAATTGGTTGGAAGTGGTGTCTGTTTATAAGGGGGGGGAGGGGTTCTTTAGGAAAGTGTGAAAATATTATTTAATTATATAATAATATTTGGTTTATAATGGTACTAAACTAATTAAAGTCGAACATAAGATGACTCATGGTCGAAATAAAATCATCCAATAATAATTGGATAGGTTTTGGATGTTATTTTAATATTTATAAACTTATTTATTTAAATCATTTATTAATGAGGTATATACTACATCATTATTGTGTCATAAATAATTTAATTTATTTGTTGTCTAAAAATTCTAAAAAAATACAATGTTTTAGGATATCTTTTTGGATTTAAAATGAATATTTATAGTCAAAAAGATAACATTTACAACCCCATTTAAATATTAATTTAATTAAATATATTTGTTTGTGTCATTTTTTCCTTTACGTGAAATTATTTGATCTAAAGTGTCATTATCACTCTTAAGTGGCTCCATGTGGTCCCAAAATTGACCCAAATATTCCCATGGCTGGCCATGACTCATCAAATGAGGTTAGGACAAGTCTTAAGGTAATTTTGTATAATTATGATATTCTTTTCACCTTGAATTACATATTTACCTTTAACCTCTGTAAATAAATATCAAAAGTTACTATTAACCAAAAATTATTTTCATATTATAAACCAAATTTTACTTATTAACCAAAACCATGTATGTCAGATTTTCTAAATTTAATTCACAGAAGCGGTAAAATTACATTAAAATGAAAAAGTCATTTTTTTAACTATTACTTAACGGTTTCACTATTCATAAAAATTGATGTTTTTCAAAAAAATTACCAAAAACTCAGCCTAAGATATATTTTCTATTCTGAATTCAAAAATGATGTCAATTTTGAAAAATTAAAAATATATAAGTTTCATTAATTATTTAAAATTATTTCTCATTCTCAAAATAAATAGCGTGTTTTTAAGAAATAATAACTATCAAAAGATTAACACTTGTCTATGTCCAATTTCAAAATGAAATTATTTACAATGATAAAAATTAGATTAAATGGTAAATATATATTATAATGACACTTTAAAACCAATTAAAAAGATAATCTAACCATATAAATAAATTATATTAACATGCATATTTGAATTAATATACAATATTCTTCACTATTCATTAAAATGAACTTTATTAGAAAAATATCAAAAACGTACCCAAAGAAAATATTGATATCCTGAATATGAAGAATAATTTTATTTTGTCAATTAGAACATATTAAAATGTAAAAAACTAGATTTAAGGAGGGTTCATCATCAAAAGGAGGTAAATTGACCTTTTATTGAATATTAGAGTATTCGTGCTTAAAATTAGATTCATTTATTTTTTAATCCCCTATCATTTGTTGGATAATTATAAAAAAATTTAACAAAATATATAATAATATTTTAGTTATTTCTATTCATTCCATCCTATACAATGGGTAGGCATTAACTACCATTTAAAATAATAATATTATATTATTATTGTACAATGTAAGATTTCAAAGAAACTCATTGTTGTATATCAGGTACGTCATCAAACAAAGCATCCCATTTAAGGTATAATTAATATTTAATTCACACATATTAATAAATATGAAATGTTTTTTATTCCTTATTTATCTATGATGTTACAGTTTTAAATGTTTATAATTGATAATATTATACTCATAATAATTTTATATAAAATTTCTTTTTCGGTTATGTTTATGTTAAATGTTTTGACCGTATTAAGCTTATATGTCAAAAATGACATTGGTAGAACAAAAGTTGTCAATGAGGTCAGTATTTAAACATATTTAAAATAATAATCATGAAATGAATAAAAAATTAACATATCAATTATACTCTTTAAATAAATCATGACTATTGCTTTTTAAAAATAACCATACATTATAATTATGTAGATGACTAGCTTTACATACATATGACTAATGTTATAGTTTTCCAACGCTCATTATATAAAGAAGGTAAGTTACATTTATCTTCAGATAATTATAATTATAAAATAAATACCATATTATTTATTTATATATAATTATATATATAATTAATCTTATGCAAGGATGAAAAAATGAACTACATCACTTCGAGGAGGTGGTAGTCCACATGTCCATGGACGACATTATTGCTTTTTTAGTGTGAAAAATAGTAACAATAAAATGTTATATTTTATTTTTATATTTATAATTTTATCATGACTATAATAATTATGTCATTTTTAATATATATATATTTATTATATTTACCCGTATGACCTTCTTTGTAACGCATTAGTGAATAATGATTTACATCATTTCACTAGGAAATAGTCTACCATACACATTAGAGATATTATCTCATACCTAACCAAAGGGAATATAAAAATGAAAAAAAAAATTATACTGATAAAACAAGTATAATAATGTAATATATATTAAAAATATATTGTTTTAATATGAATTTCCATTATTATACCCTACCACGAGTGGTGGTAAAGGAAAAAACTAAGGACATTGTTTGCGGAGGCGTTAGTCCACCATATTCAAACATGATGATTTCATATTCCATTTGATGGTGGTGTTTGTGGTTGTAATAAATACTCATAATATAAAAACATATCATTATATTGAGGACATTGAGTTTCTTATAATATCATGGTATAAATTAAAATGACAAATTTAGGGAAGGAGATAAAATAGAAATTATTTTAGTAAAAAAATAAAATCTTCTTCATGTATCCTCCATTTTTATACATTAAAACCATTAAATATTTTCATTATTACCTATTTAAGGATTCTTGAAAGAGTTGATTTATTTTGGTAAGTCATTTTTGTAGACATTGGATAATCCCAATGATTTGAGTGGTGTGAATAAGTGGGAAGATTGAGTTAATTTTATTGACAAAGAGGAGTGTAATTATTGAATATAATAAAAATTATTAACTATTTGGAGGTATTCCATACCTCATATAGCTCAACAATATATTAATAAAAGAGGTTAGGTTTTATTTGGTTGGTAGAAACCCCAAAAACACAAAATAAATACATTTTTATCATATTTCACTTTATCTCTTATGTTTCTTTATTTTATTTGTTTTGTTTTTCATTACGGGAACTATTTTTTTAACAAATTTAAGTCATCCAGTTAGACTATATTAATGTGATAAATTTAAAAAATTATAAAAAAATTCACTTATATTTTTGTATACAATTTACAAAATAATAATCCTCTGTGTTTTGGAAATTAATTTTAATAAAGGTGCTTGTAACATTGAAAAACATTTATTCAACGCTAACCATAATATAAAATATTTTTAATAGTTAGGTCTAAATATATTCATTATAAAAGATAAATTGGTCAATGAATGTAAAATATTTTATATTTCATATCACTAAAAAATAATATGGATTATGGATTATCTTTTTAAAACATATATCATTTATTAAGATATCATTTATTATAAAAAAGACTTAATGACAATATTTAAATTTAGCATTTCATTTGAATTAAAAAATTATAAAATATTATAATTTAAATCTGTTACATTTGTATATATTTATCAGTGTATATTCATAAATGAATGGAACATAATAATTCATTCAATTTACTTCTCTTATAATGTGTTTAGAATCCTTTTTTTTATTTAATTATTAACTATATAATCGATGTGTTGGCGTTTTTAAACATTAATGTTGTTATATATTCTCTAAAAACTAAATTTAAATAATTAGGATAAAAATAAAACATATGCCTTCCAACATAATATTTATAACCTATGAAATTTTTTTTCTCTATCCCAAAATATTTTAATAAATTAAATTAATGAATGATAATTGTTTTTGACTTTTTAAAAATTATACTTATTATATGGGCCACATTTATTTAAAAGTTTAACTAAAAACATATAATAATATAATATGATCATAAGGGTTGAAATATGTATAAATAATTTGTGATGGGATTGTTTTTTATAATTTTTACACATATATTCTATTTTTATCCTCTAATTAAACTCATTTGTCCCTTAATCAATATAAACAAATATATCTGTTTGCATAAATCACCATTGTCCAAAAATATTTTTAACATATTTTGTAAGATGAATTATTTTGATTACAAATATGGATTCCATTTATCTAAATTCAATTTACTTATGTGGCATACTTTAATTATAAAAATTATCATTTAGATGTGACGAAAAGATGAGTTTTTAATGTCACAAAGTTCAAATGTTCACAATGTATCTATAAAAAAAATAGGAAATTATGATAATTAGTAGTATTCAGTTAATATATATATATAAATTATATGTTTTTAACTTTAATACCCATTAAAAAAATAATTTTAATATGTAAAGAAATTAGTTATGATGAAAATTTTAAATTAAAATTCATTATATTTCAATGTTCATCAAAAAATGGAAACATACAACAAAATTTCCAACAATTAACCCTAAACAAATCATGTTATTATACATTCAAAAATTATTATTTTTTAAAATATGATTTATAAAATTTCTAAAAATTATTTCTAAAATGAATTCACCATAGGAATGTGAAAAACTACTTTTTTGGTAGATATTTGGTTTTTATGTTTAAAATTTCATTTATTTTTATCTATTGTCTAGAAAAAAATGATGAATGTAAAACATGATATGAAATATATTACGTATAAATTTAAATTAGTATAATCTAAAAATGATTATTTTGTTAGTTTTATTGGTATAAAACTATCTTTTTCCCTTTTAAGTAGTCTTTCATGAAAATATGTTATTATATTTTTAAAATGATTATATTTTCATTTATAATTAATTACATAAAATGTCGTTTATTATATATACATTTTTGAAACATATTTTAGTAATTCAATTAATCATATCCATACCCACCATTCCAAGGGATTGGTGGTAATAATTATGTTCAATAATAATATTACTAGAATATTGTTGATGGGTAAAAATCAGTCTTGCATGTAATTCAATCTATGTCAGTGTTGTGTCTAATTGAAGATACTATAAATAATTTTCTGATTTTAAAATATCAGTTTGTTTTAGATATATAGTTCCACTTATTTTATAATTAATTATTATGATAATATTAAAAAAAGCATGAGTTTATCCAAAGTGAACATGAAAATAACAATGTTAATATGATGTAATTATATTTTTGTACGTATGATTCATATTTTATATTTTATTTTTGTTTACAATTCATGCCGGAATCATTGTGTAAAATTATATGATGTTTTAATATTAATAATATTTCATATAAAATATAATTTTAAAATTATTTACATATAATTATTATTAATCCTCTTATGATGACAAGATTATGTTTTTATTATACCCATTATATATATATTAATTCATTTCTCATTATCCAAATTATTATTCCTTCCATTATTATGATTTTATCTCCCCAATTCAGTGATGTATGTTCCTATATTGTTACATATATTAAAATGATTATAAAATACCATATGTCGGCTATAATAGAGAATTTAAATAATGGTTATTGTTTTATATGTATTCATGGTGTATGAATAGAAAAATTACAATTAGGAAACAAGACAATTTTTTGTGTTTCATTATTAAGTATGTCTACATTTAAAATGGAGTAATAATCATGTATGAGAAATATGGGTAACTATGTCAAAATATAAAGTTATTTCACCATTAAGACAAAAAATAATTTCTATCTATAAAACGGTATAAGGATTATATAAATCACTTACATTAATGATATCATACTGAAAGAATAAATAAGTATTTATTGGTTGATAATATGAAGTAAAATACACTTTAATAATACAATAGATAATTTATTATAATGGATATACCACAGATAAATCATGGGAGATATTTATCAAAGTTCTTGTATACATGGATTGAATAAAAAAATCAATCATTAAATAAAAAATTAATGGATATATTTTTTAACTCCCTCAATGAAGTATTAATCTATAAATAATCCAAGGATAGATGAACCATTCCGTAGATCATGGGAATTTAAGAATTGAGCGAAGTGTGGAACGTAGGAAGAATTGGGAATATTAAATGTACATGTTGAAAGGATATATATATTTTTATACATATAGGGTTACCATAGGTGAATGGAACATTAGTATTGAAGGAATTAGTATAAATAGAATACCACAAAACATTGGTATTCATATTTGGATGTGAAACGTCTAACTGGGATATATAACATAATGAGTGTTCAGAATCTATTTTCATATATTAGAAGGAATCATCAGCCTTGATTAAATTTCATATAGTTTGAAGGGATATGTTTATATATTTAAGATGCATGTGATGTTACTCAATTTATTATTACCATTATTTGGAACCTGGATTATGGTTTTCCAAAGTGATTTACAGAATTCAATAACATCTATGAGAAAATTTTATGATATTAGGTTGAAAATGATAATATGAGACTATAATCGTAATAAATACACAGGAGTTATATATGATGAATAATGATCTAAGATATGTGGAGGGGTTTTAGAAAGTGAATAATTGCAAAATATTGATTTCAGTAATTGAATCGATGTGAAAATATAAACCACATGAGGATTATTATTAATTAGAGTAATTATAGGGACTATATGAGAGGATGTAATTTCAAACTAGTTATGATTTTATGAAAATTGTGTTTAATATTCATCTAATATTCTTTACAAAATACTATTACTATCTAGATAAAACCACACTTATTTTAATTTTAAATTATATTATATATTTCTAGTCCATTTTGATTTACACTGATACACTATAATAAATAACCAAAAAAATTACATTCATTTCAAGATATGAATTCATATTCAATTGTTGTTGTTTTCATTTTTTGAGATATATATATATATTTAAGGTGACTCATTTACAATCCCTATCTAATGTAATTTGTATCATATTAGTTAATGTGCTAAAATGGATCGATGAACTATGAAGTATATTTTTTAAAATGATTTTTCAAATTCTGATCATGATGCATAGAATTAGGTTACCCGACTCATCCAACCATGAATTAAATAATATTATAGAAAAATTCAATATTACATAGTCCCCTATATAATTTTTCATGTTTCACTATGTGTGACAGGAATAAGTATTTTTCATAATATTAAAAGAAACCAGACATTCTTAAATTAATTAAATAGTATCCATAATCTATTTCAAGGAACTACATCCTATAGGGTCCTCTCACAAATCTTGGCCAAACATACCGGTGACTAACCTCATTGACTATAAATTAATTTAAATGGTTTTACATGGATTAATTAAATATAATTTTTATTATTCACATAATAAAAAATGATTAAGGGTCCTTTAATGATCTCTTAATGTAATTTATAATCCTTTAAATAATATGTTCAAAAAAATTCTTATCATACCACATAAATCCTTTTATTTGTGTGTGATATGTTGTTATAATTTTCAAATTAATTTATAAATAAATCCAAATTCCCTTACAAAATCTTAAAGTAAATTGAGAATCTCAATATGACAATAAATCTATAATGTTATAAAAAATCATTCATAAAAATACTAAAATTATATACAACTAAATATATTTCCCATATGGGAAATAATTACACTACATACATGAGTTGATACAAAACTACATTAAATCCACCATGATTATGTGGTGATATTGGTAATAATGTCTAAATATTCTTCATAATATCATCCATAATCCATTTCTTATGGGGTAACAAATGAAATAATCTATAAATTTAGTGATTCGGCAGCAGAAATTTTTATGAACTAATATATTGAGAAAAAAATTTAAAAAACAATATTTCTTACTAGTAACAAAAATTGATTTTTAATATCTTGATATATGAAAATATTTAAATAAATTACTATATATCATGACTGGTGAAAAGATCTCCAAATATTATTACTTCTTTATAGAAATAATGATCACAATTCTACTAAAATAAATATGAAAATTGAATGTAATATTATTTTAATCATTGGAATCCCCACAATTTAGGGAATCACATATCACACTGATACCATCATTAAATAAAACCTTCAACTTCAAATTTTACAATAATTATTATATAATTTAAAACTAGATAAAAATAATCCATCTATGACATCTTTCATTATTATATTTATATATATTATCACTCTAATAAGTTTATATTTTACATAAATTTTCATCATTTCATTAGTTGGGGTCATCTAGGTTCAATAATATACCAATATATTTATCTTTCTGATTATATTTATTTTCTCAAAAAACGTGATTCAATATACTCTTACCAAACTCATGATCTTAGGATGAGTTCATTGTGTTTTAAAATTTATTTTTAAAAAATACAATATATATACACTAAATATTTCTCTTGAAAAAGGTAACACCTTAATCTATTTAGATATTGGAAAATTTTACTATATCCAAGTCATGTGTGGAAAAATTCATATTATTTGGTTTTACCTATCATGGACCATATGAAACATCATTTATCACTCACCATAAGTAATTTAATAATAAAAATTTGATTACAACACAATAAAAATTATAAAAAACTCAATAATAAAACAAATTAAAATGTGTTATAAATTTTTTATTATAATTAATTGTAAATTCACATCATTTTATATCACAACACCATAAAATTTCAGTCCATTAAATTTAAAAGAATTCATTAATATTGAAAATATTTAAAAAAAGAATGAATTATTTATAATACATATCAAATAAATTTGTATTTTGATATTCCTCACAAACTTAATCAATTTTGGATTAAATGGAGTCCATCTCCAAAAATAACATGACCATAATACTTTGTCTCTTGAATCCTGAACTTAAATTTCATAAAATTATAATTAAAATCATGTTCCAATAAAATATTTTCATATTAGCTCCACATATCCCCAATAATCAACCTATTTCCATGAGTATATATGTATTATTTAGAAATATTCCACTACAACACTATTTAAGTACATATAAATATTTATTTCATCAATTTTATTAAAATAATAGGTGTATTAGTAACATAAAAAGAATATTGTTAAGAATTCAATTTTTATATTGAATTTTAGTAGTTAATTTTTGAAATTTTCTCCTTTATTACCCTTAAATATAGTTACCCAAATAGATATTTGTTTTTGTAAATACAAGAAGATCCCGCCAGTTTTTTAATATACTATAATTTCAATATGAATGAAATTTGTATTACCACCACCTAGTTTAATTTTTTATTAATAATATATAATCTCATGATAGAAACATATTTAATGTAAAATAAAATTAAATCCTTCCATAGAAAAAGACTATTTTGAATGGGCTATTGCATTACATGTTCATCAAGAAATAAAATAAAATTAATTAATTTCACATGTTTTATGAAATAATATAATACTTATTTTGGGATATTATAAGGTACAATATCATCTATAAATAATATGTCTCTCTATTCGTTTAATCCGTAAAAATACTTTTGTAAAACACCTAGATATTAATTGAGCATAACTAGAAATATAAGTCTATCATTACAAACATTATTACCTATCCCACTCTCTATTAAATGATTATATAATCTAGTTATATTACATAAGGAGATCCCATTAACTTATGTAGTCATACTGAGCCTCAAACAAATATAATCAAGGCATATAAATAATCATATCATACATTATAATATAATGAAAAAAAAAATTCATAAAATTTCCACATATCTATTTATAGATGATATTATGGAAAAAACCCCACTCATTATTTTTAACAAATAGTGTTTCCATTTTCATTGAATATATCATTAACTAAATTTGAATTCTCAATTTGACCTATAAGTATGAAATGGAAAACATAGTTTGTGTTAAAGTATGAAATAAGTATAGATAGTAATAAATGATATAATAATGGTTCATCACATCATATAAGTTCCATCATTATCAATATTATCATGTGATGTCAATTCAGCTATGAAGAATATTACCTAACGACTATAACATTTTAATCTCTCTTCATTATAAGGAAATATCACACTTGAATTGTTCTCATTGTTATTTTTATTTGATTCATCAAGAGTAATCCAAAATCTGTTTACATTATTTCTTTAAAAACTATTATTATTATAGAGAAAAAATCATATTACATCATCATGAGGATAGACCTACAATACCTTAAATTTGATCTATTAAGAGATTTCTAAACATTCATATGTTACTGTGTTCAAAACAATATAAAAAATCATTCCTAGAAAATGGTAAAATTAATTAGAGTAGTAGCCATTTATTTTTTCATGAATCTAATGTGGTAGCCATCAAAACTGGAACCCGACCTCGTCTATGGCAAGGCCCGAACATGACCATTACGACTGATAGAAAGAAGATAAAGAATGATATCTTATTCCAAGTCCTAAGAAGCACACGATTATAGAAAATTTAAACAACATCCTCTCTTGTCCAGATTTTCCACAGCAGTGGCTTATCATCAGCCATCAGTTCGACAAGATAGACTATAGACCCAGAGGCCCTCTTAGATAACATCTATCACATACAACCATGAACTACTATCACCATTGATGACTCATGTAACATAAAGAAATGTGGTCTCTTTCAAAATCCCATGAACACTCTCCCACTAAAAGAGGATCTAAAAAAATAATGAAAAGGATGTAGACCCAATCTACAAATATCAAGAAAATAATTCCTTATATTTATCACCTAAAGGAATTCCTAATGGAGAAACAATCTTGGCTTCACTTCGGGCATTCATTAACTATTAGTGGGGCCATACCTTACCCAATGAGAGTACACGAGGACCCAGAAAATCTAGTCCATTGGTAAAAACATACCCAAAACTAGTTCCAAACATATGAAGGGAGACACTGTAATTGTATATTAAAATATTTTTCATAAGGAGTCCACTTACCAACCCTTCAACCCAGCATACTAAGGAAACAAAAACCCAAAACACCATTCAAAAAAGAGGTGTTCTTGGAATGAAAACATCCCACAAAGAAAACATTTCAAAAAAAATAAGACACACAATCCCAAACCATTCATCAAGAAATAATGATCTCTTTTAAAATCATCTCTTTGAAAATAAACAGTTCAATGTTTTTTGTATCTACCCATCGTACCCCATGGGCCTCACACATGAATGTTTCTATGACACATCAGGAAACCTTCTCCTATGCATCTCGGCACTCATCCAGTCATGGCATTAACCATACATCATTCTATATAACCCCATGCATGTGGTCACTCATGGAAATACCAAAGGATAAAACAAAAATTCATTACACTTTTCAAAAACCAAATCAGAAACCAATACATACATTTTATTCCCAAGATAGAAAACCATGAATTAAAAAACCCAATTCAAAGCTTACAAAATCTTTTTGAAAGGTGAAATGATTCAAATGAAAACTCACATTAAATTTATTCATATCAATTTAAAAACGTGTAATCCCCTATCAAAAATCATTCAATTTTTTTGAAAAACACCATTTCATCAACACTCATTCATTGAAAAAATCACCACTTCTTGTTTAAAAAAAGTATCTAATGATTCGTAAAACTTTTCAAAAGATCATCAATAGTTCAATAAAAAATGACCTCCAATTCATGTTAATCAATTTCAAAAAAAATTGATCCGATTTCAAATCACATCTAATTTTATGACAAAACCCATTTCATAAGTACCTATTAAATTGGGAACACAACTCTTCCCATTTATAAAAATGATTCCAAAATTTCTTAACACTAAAAAAATATATCTAGTTACCTAATCAAAATACATTTAAAAACTACACATAGGACTTCAAAAATATTTCATCCCATTAAATCAAATTTCAATAGGTTAAAAAAATCTATTGGAAACACTTTTTGAAAACCAACATTAGCATAATTTCTTTCTTTCCAAAGTGGTGTAAACACACCATTTTCCATTTCCAAACAATTCATAAAACATTGTTACACTATTTCACAAATCATTCCATTCTCTGTTTATTAGAATATCATTTTACAAAAACATTAAGCTTCTTAAAACCATGAAATTTTTTCATTAATAAAAAACTTCCAAGATTTCAAAATTAAAGGAAAAAAGACAATGCGCGGGGAAACCAGTTTAAGTGGGTGAATTAGAAATATGACTGGAAGCCATATTCCAATCACTTCACCATCACATAGAGTGTTCTAGGGAAATATCCCTAGCTCCACGTGGCATTCCAGGCCTTGTGATCACACTAAGACCATTAACCCAAATATCTTTTTACTTCCCCTAGTCATAATCAAAACAAGCAAACCCAAAGAATGAGATAAATCCAAATGTCCCCAAGAGACATGAATCCCATCAAGAGTTGTGAATGCCATGGGTGATACCCATAAAATGAATGTCAAGTCTCAATAATCCTAGCTATGAACTATCACGACTCTTCCCCAGTTAACATAACCCAAAGAGAGAGAACCTAACCTCCTTTGATACCATTTTGTCACGAAACAATTAAACTCTCCATCAATTCCAGAACATTACATGGCCCATGGAAAGGACCAAACATGTCCATTGTGACATATAGAAACATGAAAAGGAAAGGCATCATGTTCCATTTCCCAAAGAGAAAACAATTCTGAAAAATGGAAAAAATATACTCTTTTTACCATATTTCCACACTGGTGGCATAAAATTAGCCCCTGCTTCGAAGAGTCTAAAAAAGGATCCATATGACATCTAATAAAACATCTAGAACTAACAACCCTAAACTACGGTCACCTTTCATGACTCAGGTAACTTATGGAACTATAGTCTCTTTCAACCACCCACGACTACTCTCCCACTACACGAGGATTCACAAAACGTGGGGATTCCATGATTGGTGAACCCATATGAATTAAAAATAATGTTAGTTGATGCCTTGTGATTCCATGTTCTCATTTGAATATAATGTTGATGTTATTCAATCTTCTGTGAGTCATTGTTTTTTCTGATGTGTGTCTCATTTCAAGAAATCTGAACCACCATTAATTAGAGGAAGGTGTTTCTATATATCATTTTATTTTTATGTTTCTCATATGAAGAAAAAAGTGATGATTTTTTTGCATCATATAATCCCCTGTTTAAGAAAAATGTCAGTTTATGGTAATGTCAGTATTGAAGTGTGTTTTGTATTAGTGAACTCATCTGGGATTGAGGTGTAGTTTTTTGAAGCACCATAAGAAGAAGATCCATTTAGGGGTTTAAAAAGCCTAACTGTGAGGCCAAATTTTCTTAAACTATTTTATTTCCAGCCATAGGTTTCAGAGTGAAGCCAACGCATAGTCAAGGAAATCCCCTGGTCATTAGATCATTAAGTTTAATTTTTGTTCTCAGTATGAATGATGGGAATATTTTAATCCACCATTGTAATCTTCTTGTTCTAGATGATACTATTTAGTGGTAGTGGTTTGAGGACCTTGTTCCATATTGTATCCTAATTTTATACTTCCCCCATAGGATTCCTTTGAGTTTTTTATAGATTTGTTAAGAATTTAGGCTAAACAGATTAATGTGAATTGTTTACACACAGTTAGTTGTAGTTGTGCACCAACCTACGAAACTGTGTGAGAAAAGATAATAGATAACACATGTTCTCCACATGTCCATGCACCTTTTCCCTTGTAATCGTTTGATGTTTCCCTTTGTGATATAATGATTGGCATAGTTAGCACATAGTTTACCAAACCGTCCAGACTAACCGTGCTATCATGGGAACTCTTTAAATTTTGGGGTTTTTTCATGTTAGACCGTGATATTCATCTTTCATGGTTGGTTCTTTTGGTGGGGAGACCCCATATGGATCTTATGTATGTTTTTTTGTAAATATATAATGAGATTATACCACTTTTTTATAGGTAGTTCATTTGGGCCTCCCTTTGATAGTGTCATGATTCCGTCTCAGGAATATTTAAGTTGTCTCTCATGGTGGGGAGCACATTTGTGCATCCCCAAATTAGTAACTCAGTTTTCTCCCTGGTCTTGGATTGGAATTAAGTTTCCTCATTCTAAGCTATCTAACTACCAAATTCTTCCTTGGTTAAATGATGCGATTGGATAGTGCCCAATTGTTTGGTTAATGAATGGACAATGTCACCTTGTTCAATGTTGTTGGTCGTTTGGGGAAACTTCTTGAGTCTTGTTAAAATGGTGTATCATGTGATTTTTTTGAATGAATTCATAATTTTCTGGTTCATTTCCATAAAATGGAGTATTTTTTGAATTTTGATGGTATTCCATCCTTGATTGATCAACTAGATATATCTTAGTTTTTTCGGTTGCAGTAAAACATGGCAAAGGAGTTTATTTTCACATTTCAGTTGGGTGTTGATTTTGCTATTGGCCATGTAGTGTCTTTCTGATGTCATAATGTTTTATGGTGAGTATAATTTTCACAAACCTGACTTATCTTTTGGATATTTTTTATAGATGTTCCAATCATTATTTGTTTTGGGTTTTTCCCATGAATTTTGGTAGAAATGGTGGGTTTTCCAAATTTGGGCCAAACCATGAGCTCATTTCTTGATTTGAAAATAAATTCTGTTTCTTTTATAACAATATTGTTTTTATATTTTACACCCATTAAACTTCCCAATTGGCATACCCTAGTATATTAAAACCCCCATTTTAGTTTGGACCCCATAAGAATCCAAAATAATGATGGATTTGAGTTTTTTTATTAAGGAGTTGGTCCAGCCCAAAATCCCATTTCTTGCCTTATGTTTTTTAATTATTTAATATTTTATTCATGTTTTATGTTTTTTGGTTACTCCAGTACTTCCCCGATAACACTTACCCAAGGAATGCCCCATTCTTTCATCCCCCTATTTGGAGCTCATATTCATCACCAATTTGGGAGAATCTTCTCTAGATGTCTTAAATTGTTCATATTTGAATAGGTAAATTGTTCCCTCCATAAATCCTTCATGTTTTAATAATTTTACTCTATTTAAGTTATAAAATGACCTATTAAGCCTTATTATAACCTCACTTTCATTTATGTCTATTTTGAAATTCATATAATGGTGTATTTGGGGAATTTTATTCAAGATCTCTAAATTAAGTGAATTTCATCTAATGTTCCTCACATTTGAGTAAGGTTTCATCCACTTTTCATTTCTTTTTAAAATGATAAAAGTTGAGGTTTGTACTATGGGGTTTTATTTGAGTTGCATGGTCTAATATTGATGTTTTAGGTTGATTTTCAATAACTTGGGGTGTGGAGGTAGGGCAGTTTATGTTTCTCCAAATGGATTGAGGGTTTTGACACAAAAGGTTGGTGATTCATGGTGTAAGAAATTATTGATGAGTTATAATTATTGAATTATTAATTTAGATTGGTCATAATATGTTATGAGTGATGATAAAACCATTTTTGGTAGCATTAGTTATTCATGTAGTATTAAAGTTTCATTTTTTCTTGAGGTAGTGGATTTTTCAAATGTAAATCATGTGATATATTTTCTGATAGTTTTATAAAATAAGAAATTTATTCATTAGTTATTCAAAGGGGCTGAAAATTCTGGTTTGGTAATGATTTGGTGATATTTTGTCCTTGAAAGAGGTTTTTGAAATATGTTTTAATTGAGAAACATTTTTATACCACAAGGGATTGATTTATGAAAATTTTAAATCAATTATTGAGTTAATCAATGTTGGTAAAGGATTTACATGTACATTTTTGTGGAGTGTGTTCACCAAAAATGGGACATTGAATGGTAAATTAGTTATTTAAGGCATCATAAATTTTTAGAATGTGTTATAAATTTCTAATGGGTTTAATTAAATTACCTGAAAGGAATGAAACATGATACTGGGCTATTTTGTATGAGTATGATGTGAAAAATGAAGTTTGTTTATGAAAGGAATATTATGTGACATGTGTCTGTGTTGTTATGTGATTTTAAATATCATTTAATGTTTTTAGAAAAATTTTAAATGATTTGTTGAAGTGTGGATGATATGTGAAATGTTTTGTGGGCTGTTTTACTTTGAGTATAATTTCAAAATGAATTTGAATTAAAAGGTGGATTATGTAACTTTTGTGATATGTATGTGGGATATTTGGTGTGTTTCTGTGACTTTTAAGTGGTATTTTCATCTGAAAATTATATTTCATGGCTTGTGTAACTTGTTGGATCACAAGAGGGAACAACCGGTTATCTAGGTGGGTGGATATGTACTAGTATTTTAATGATCCCATGGGAATTTGCCTTAGGTTCAAGTAGAAATTAAGACAATTAAAACACTAATAATATATGATTATGATGATGATAATTATTTTGGTGGACTACTAGGTTATGGGTATGATCCCTTCTAGTGGATCATGTGCACAATAACAGATATTTATTATGGCTATTTTCACTGAGATATGAGGTACCTAGGACCCACAACGAGCTAGTGCCTCGGGGTATTATCCCATTACGTGTTCTCATTAGATAATTTATGCTTAACATTTGTATATAGTATGTTTAGATGGAGAATTCAGAATTTTTGGAACTCTTTTTAAAAGTGATGATTCTTTATTGTATCCCGATTGAAAATAGTTTTTATTTGAAGTCTCATCTCTTTAAAATTATTATTATCATCTCATGTTTTTGAAAATTTTAAATATTTTAGTATTTTAATGTTTATCACATGGTGTTATTTAGTGGTGGAATCCTATTGAGATTTGGCACACACCCTACTTACACCATTGGTTGTATGTACACTTGGTTATTTTTCTTACTAGTTTTGGTATAGATTTTTGGGCTGATGGTTTGGGATTTTAGCGGTCCTTCATCATGAAGTGTTGTGGATATGGATTTAGGGCGGTGCCTATTACCATGATTAGGTTCTTGAGATGTCCATTTGGGGTTCCATCCTCCATTATAGTCTATGAGAATTGATTTAAAATATATATTTCAATTCTGAATTTTTTTAATATATGGTTTGTTTTGGAAAATACATATTTGTAATATTGGACATGTGTTTTCTTTTATTGATTATAATCTCCGGATAATCAATCCCAAATATCATTTTATGACACCCAAACATATGTTCTAGTTCATGGGGATTGGGAATTCCCTTCGGTTTATTTCGCAGACCATGTTTGGTGCTGGAATTGATGTAGACCAGATTCAGTTCATGACAAAATTCCCTTTCAGTTCCTCATTTATCATGTAAATAAACTTTTCCCTACACTATAATCAGGATGAGAAATAATCACACCCATCATATATACCTTGTATGATTTTCAAATAGTTTCCATTATAAATACCATATATATAAGAAACTTCTATATGAAAATAAATTAATAAATCTATCATCATATCTATTTCTCAATCATACAGACCTTGATGTGATCATTTTTTACCAAATCTTATATATATTCCAAACTAATAATAGACATTGATGAATACTTAATATAGGACATAATAACATGCTCAAATTTCATACGAATTGTTTTAAAACTAGAATATTAAATTAGTCTTCTTGAGTACCATTTCCTCCTAATATATTCCCGTGTGACCATTGAATAATGATTTACTATATTTCTTGAAAAGAGAGGAACAATATATTTCTAATAACCAATTATTATTAGTTTCTAAACAAATCATTAAGATATATATAATATTTTTTATCATAAGAAAAGATCTAATAGAGATATATCTATAGCTTCTCAATCATTTTCATCAATAAAATTATATGGTAAATTGTTCAATAACACAAATATAAATAATTAAATATTATATATTGTATTAATTACCTATTATAAAAATAATAAATTTTACTCTGAATAATGTCGTGGTAGATTCCAAAGTAACAACACTAGTAATATTATCCTAAAACCAATTTTAATTTTATTCAACAGTAACAAACATATAAGTAACAATAAAAATGATCCAACAGTGTATTAATCTAGGAAAAATGTACATATATAAGATAAAATGGTTACATTTAAATGTGAGTGTTTATTATTAAAAAAATAAAACATTATTATTTATCATTTTTTATTCTTATACCACATATTTTAATCTTCCTGATTTTAAAGGGAAAAATGAAATAACAAAAATGGGGTCAGATCAGATATATACTAATGGGTACCATATATCATAAGATATAACATTAAAAAAGAATAGATTTTTTTTGAAATAAATAGTTAGATAACACAATATAGCTAATTACATGAGCATAATATATTCAGGGAAATTTAAAATTTGTAATTAATAATCCCTTTGATACCATTAATTGATCTCATTGTGATGGAATGAAAAATTACCAAAATCATGTCCATAAAATTATATACATTACCAATATATCACATTATATGTCTAATGTATCAATATTATTAAATTTATGTATAAAAATAATAAAAAAATCTTTTTTATGGAACCAATTTAATAATATATGCCAATTAATCAAACAGATATATATAGAAAAAGTAGTTATTTTCACATTCAATTTTATCCCAATAATTTGAATTATATTCCTATATAGGTTAATATCCTTCAATCAAATTGGAATCCATTATATACTTATAATGGTGTGAAATGTTTCATCCTTTGATTCAAGATAATAGAGTAGTGTTGTAAGATACTATAATCATATATTTATATCAATAAGAATTATTAATCAGATAAAATAATATTCATCACTAGGAGATCAAAAATTGATTTAAAATACACACTAAAAAATAAAATTACATGTCATATATACTTGCTACACTTTATTAATATAAAATTTAATTCAATAATGGATTCCATATTAATACTGATTGTTGAAAAAAGTGAACATATGAAAAAATAGAGTTTAGTTCAATTCGAGAATGCTACAGTCTCCTCCATATACATTGTATTCCACCTTCTATAGATATGTCCTGCCACTTAAAATTTATAGTTCCCAGTTATTAGAAATATATGGAATACCTTGGGGATTACAAAATGGATTTAATGGATATGATAATGTTTAATAGTAATAATAATTGTGTGAATATTGTATAATGATAGGGTATAATATTTTATAAATGAGAATAAAATAATGGATAGTTTATAAGTGTTTATAATAATATTGTCTTTATAAATATATTTTAATATGAATTAATAAAATAAATAAATGTGTAATAGATGATATGAAATGTTACAATGATATGTTTATTATTATATCTTTACAAGGGAAGACATAGATACTTATGAAGTTGAAGGTGGAAATATCGACTGAGATAATGAGAGAGAAAATATGATCAACAATTTTAATTTTAATTTTAATGAGATAATGAGTATTTATTTACTAAATACAAGAAATAATGTTTTATAAATTTTTGACATTAATCATTAAAAATCTATGTTTTACAGAATACAATACCATTATAATTACCATAGTTTCTATTCATGTAGTTTGACATTTAATTCCTTTTTTTAAAATTTTATGTTAAATAACTGAAATCCATTATTAAATGTTACTTTCGGGAGACAATTATTATTCTTCCAGCAAATTTTATTTTTAAAACAATAGCTTCAATTATTGGCATTTCAAAATCGATTATAGTTTTTTATTATTTATATGATTTATAGATATTTTATTATTAAATTAAATATATCCTTTTGAAGTATTCAATTACATTAATATTAAATATTATTTAAATCATGAATATTGAATAATATTTATCATATATTCATATAGTATTTTAAAATATACTAAAAAATTCTCGCATCTTGTAAAATTATGAAAATATAACCCTATTATAAAATTTATATATAGATTCAAAATATATTATCCATTTCATAAAATGATTTTATAAATTTATGAAATAAAATAATTAATTAATTAAATGGTTTCTTTCAAAATGATGTGTTTGGTACTAAAACATTTAAAACTCATTTTTAATAAAATCTATTTTATGCAAAAACATATGTATGTAATTATATTATTTTTAGTTAACCATTATTTATTTTTAATAATTATTAATTATATAATTTCAAAATGAATTTATATATTTCATCATAAACATTCATGTAAAATAATTACATTACAATTATAGTTTTCTTATTGAATATTTTCACATTAACATACAATCAATAATATTATACATATATATATACTTAATTCAAATAGATAAATTCATTTATATAATTATATTATTTCTTATGCCATGTATATTACATAGTTGTTTTCCATTATATTTGAAATTTATTTTTTATATTTTCAATTTTTTAGAGTATGATCCATTAGAGTTATGACTTTTTAGAATACCAATATTGTATTGTGCTTAGGAATTTTAGTTTTATTAGTTATATTCAATTAAATTTCGTTGTTCTATGTAGAGTACTATGGTGATTCTATCAAAGTTATTTTATTATGTGACAGATGTAGTAATAATAATTTATTACAATATTTTCTCAGGTTTTAAAATATCCACATTATAATAATTTTATCCTTTAATTATGTTGTATACATAGAATCATGAAGAAATTTGTATATGGCCTCCTCATTGCATCCTTTGTATCTTGTGTCACATCCTACACCAACTAATTCCTCTTATATACCTTCACCAAAAATGTTTTTGTTTTCCAAAAAAATCATCATGTTTTTGGAATCCATACAAGATATTTATATTTGTAAAATTCGAAATCTATCTCTATTTATTTATTAGTAAATACATTGGTGGGTTTTGATTTTACATTCTCATTTTTGAAAAATTAATGGTTTTCTACCATTTAAAAAGGTTGGGTGGAAATGACAAATGATATAATATAACTCCAATTATTTATAAAATAAAAAAAGTCCTAACATACTAAATACACAACAACACCTTCTTACTAAACCATATAACTCACTTAAATGAGTTTAAATTACATAAAAAATAACCCCTTTAAAAATACACCATGTCTTTAATCAAATTATTATCATATATTATAATTATGTAATGATTATTCATGATTGGATTATTGATAGTTGAAAAAATATCCATTGTATCTTCTAAATTTTATTCAAAAATTAGATTCATTTCCTTAACATCTTTCCCACATAATATATTTCGATGTTTTTTACCAAATTGGGTAATATGTGATATATTTTTTATGTTAGAGTGAATATTTTTGATTTTTAAAAATTTCAACAATGATAGATAATTGTCTCATGTTTCCTACAAGTGAATTTATCTTTTCCTCAATATTTCCTATGTTTTTTTGGAAGTCCTTTGGCTTGTCCCATTAATTTGGGGATGATAGGTGTTTCAAAAATATATCTCAAAATTTATATGAATATAAAGACTCCAAAATAATTTTAATGTTAAATGAGGGTTATAGTCAGATATAATTTATAAATGTTCACTCTGATTTATCCAAAAATCAATAATATAAAGCTATACCTAAAAATGAATGGGTTGGACCTCCCTTATAATTAGAAAACCTGTAGGTTTTTATGTAGGTCCCTAATAAACCATAACTCTTTATTCGTATTAAATATCATGGGGTGAATATTAGTAAATTCTTTTAGGATATTTTTCTAACTCCACATTTGTATATTGAGAGGTTTCATGATACCCATTGGAAGTTTTCAATTCGTCTATACTTTTTGGAATGCCAATAAACCTATCATAAATATAGGAATTCAAATATTTATTTTATATAACTAGAAAATTTATCTTAAATCCTTTTACATCATGGTAGTATATTGGTGCATTGATAAATTCATTTTTTATGATTCATCATGGAATATCATTTATTCAGAGGAACCAATGGTTAACATAGTCTCTTTATAAATATCAATACATTATATTCCAACATGATGATGTTCAATCTCCCATATTAAATAACATAAATTTTGTTTTCCCATCCATATTCATATTTTTGATACTTATATATCCTCTCTTCTAATGATGATCATGTCATTTCTTATAAAATTAATTATATTTCCCTTAACCATTTTTTTATATTATTAAAAAACAATAGATTATTCTCCATCCTCATCATGAATATAAATTCATGACTTATCCTACTTAATTAATCATATACCTTATTTTCAATATCATATTGGTGATTTATTTCACTAGCATGGTTCTTATGTAGTTCCACATTTCACCTTTTGTCTATTATTGATCTCATTCTTTGAGAATTTATACATAAAACACATTTAATCTATATATTGGTCATATCATTAACTTTAATGATAATATTTATATATTTTCAAGGGAAAAAATTTAAATTCCATATCATCATAATTATTTTGATAGATTTGTTCAGCGGTTATTAATTTAGTAGATTTATAAGTGAAAAGTCTATAATTTTTCAAAAGGATTCTCCCTAGTCAATTAATTATTGAATAAAAGTATATCATAAATGATTTTATTTGATATGGTATGTCTAATACTAGTACATTTATTAATATCTCAATTATCTCCAATATTAATTCTTCATATTAATTTTACAATGTGAACACTATCACACTTTTCACCATGATTACTAGAATAGATAATTCTGAAACATTTTATACAAGTAATAGATAATAACCAAGTATTCAAATTAAGTTATATATCTTTGTTATATTTATTATTTTTATCCATTCAATGAATATTATATTTATTCAAGGGTCCAAGAATATTATATCCACGTATGGAATGTGGTTAAGAAAATAAACTTATAAAATCTAAATGCCCACAACTAAATTTACTATATAAATACTTTTCTCTGAGAGTCTCTAAAACGATATTTAAACTATTCTAATGTTTTTTATAAATAATTTTGAATATAAAAATATTCCCAATATATAAAAAAATAATTTTAATATGATTATTATTGAAAAATCCATTAATAATGTCATATAAAATAGAGGGTGAATTTTTTAAGCCAAAGGAAAATACAAATAACTCATTATTCCCAAACCCCAAATTAAAATCCATATTTGTTATATCATCCGGAATTAATATGAATGTTTGATATGTATTGATCCCATTGAATTTTATCAAATATATTATAATTATAAGTAAAATAATACTTTTTATTAATGGAATTATATTTTATATAGTAATAATATATGAACCACTACACTGATGAATCCATTATCATTATAAATAGGATAGGGAGTCCCCATAGTCAGACAGTTGTGTATAAAAATCACTTATCACACATCTCTTGTAGTTTCATAATTAATTCATAAAATTGTACCAAAATTGTTTTATTGGGAAAATTATATATAGGTTTTAAATAGGGATAAAATATATAGTGGATTAAACATCATGATCATGTATATTTCAATGAAATTAATTAAGGAAAATATTAATATTATTTTTAACGGCTTATGAAAATTAAATTATAAGGATATATATCTAATTAATGGTTTCACATTTTCAATGAATTTATCTAGAAGATCCCTTGGAGGTGTATCATATAAGACATAGGCAATTAATTCTCCCCTCTAAATATATGGTATTATATTGCATAATTATAAATAGTTTCCATTTTCATTGGAAAAAAATTCTTGAAATATATTTTCAAAGATAATCCATCCCTAAGATTATATCAATACCAAAAATTTGTATAATTACTATATTTTCCACTATAGAAATAATATTCATTTTAATAGATAAATATTGATGTATTTTCATTGCTATATGACTTCCACTATGAGTTTTTAATGAAAAATCCATCATTAATGCATCATATATAGATGTAATGTTCTTAAAAATCCCTACAATCATAAAGAGTGTTGTCACAATTTCTATTACATGTATTAGGTACCATTTCTAATCCAAATTTTATTAAATTAATTATTTTGGGAATAAAACATAAATTTATGATTCCTTGTTTATAATTACATTTATTTAGTTAAAAAGGATATTTTCATGTTCTATATAATGATGAAATGTTCTTAATAGTTCATGCAAAATTTTCCTATGGTTATAATCTATATTAATGGTCAGCTAAATATTTTTGAATCATTTTTTGTGGAATATTATTTGAGATAATCTGTAATAATCCAAAATCCAACAACCTATAGTTAGTAATTTTTTATTACAATGGTCTGAAAGATATAAAAAAAATTACATAATACTAAAAAGTTAAAGAGTATTTGGAGACATCATATATACCATCTCAATAAAACATAATGGAAATTAAATATAAAATATTACAATAAATCAAAATTTTTTAATTATCTTTAATTATAAATAAATATATTTTTTAATCTTCATGGTTTCTTAGGGAGAATGAAAAACTTATTATTAAATATTAGTTTAATTACATAGTAAGATATATTATAAAATGAAAAATATCAATAATTAAAACTGAATTCTAATTAGAGTATATAATGCATCTATATTACATTAAAATATAAATAAATAATTAAATGGAAACAAAGATATGATCTCATAGTTATAGAAATCATAATGCTATGCATAAAATCAATATAGTTTTGTCTTCGAATAGTATATCATATTTACTTGGAAAATCATATAATAAATTATGGATCAAGTTTATCTTTTTTGAACTAAAATGGGTCAAGGTGATATAAACTTTCATTTCCCATAAATAATATAAAATATTCAATGAATCCACCATAATAAATGAAGGGATAAAAATAGATTACATAATTTTTCCTCAAGGATCCTCGTTAAAAATCAAATATACATAATCACTAAATACCCATATATAAATAACAGATATACATATTTTCTATATTTATCAATAATGTGAAATAAAATTGAATTTTCACCAAACATCATCTAGTTAATGAAAAAAAATTAGGAAATTTATAATGAAATAAAATCTTTTATTACAAAAGGAATGACAATAAGGTAGTATTGCAGGACACATTCAAGTTATAAATATATTAATGGGTAATGATTATTTGATAAAATAATTTTCTATGAATGGAGAATAGATAAATAATTGTAAATCCCCTCTAAAAAATAATAAGTCATTCCCCTATACATGATATGATTTATGGTTGTAAAATATACCAATAGAATATTATTAATTAATGAAAAATATTAACATATGAAAAAATTGAGTTTAGTTTAACATCCCAAGTAAAAAAGAATATAAAATTTTCATATTTATTAATATTTTTGAATTAAATATTAATTTTACTTTAATGGGGATACTATTTCTAATGGCGTACCTGATAAGAAACAACTAATTTCTTTGAAGTCTTATGTATCACACAACGTTGAGTCGTACTAAAAAAATAAAAATATAATATTTTTTTAAATGGTAGTTAACACCTAACTGTTGTATTTCCAGGAATCGAATGAACTAGCTACAATATAAATATTCATGTTTTTAAATGTTTTTATAGTTAACCAACAATTTTCAAATGATTTAAATAAAAAAGAATCTGATTTTAAGCATAAATACTCTAATATTCATTAAAATGTCGATTTAACATCTTTTGATGGAGAACCCTCCTTAAATATTGAAAGGGTCACATTTATATATTCTATTTGTCAAAATAAAAATATTTTTTATAACAAGGATATCCAAATTTACTTTGGGAAAATTATTGTTATTTTTCTGTTAAAATTCATTTGTTAATGATTAGTTAAATATACTGTATTTTAAATTCAAAATTGTCTTTTAATATAATTTATTTATATGGATAGACTATATTTTTAGTTGGTTTTAAAGTGTAATTATATTATGTTTTTACCATTTAATCCAATTTTTGTCATTTAAAGTAATTTTACTTTTAAATTTGACACAAATAAGTGTCAATATTTTTATGGTTATTATTTCATAAAAACATGATTTTTGTTTTGACTCTGAGAATTAATTATAAATTAACATCTGGCACTTCTATGTTATGAATATGGAAAAGTTATTCCATATCTATACCTAGGATGTAAAAATTGTGTATATAGATAATTTTTACTTTTATACATTATGAATATCTATATCAATAAAAAAATTATTACTATGGTTAAACAGTAAATACGGTAAATAAGGGCAACAAAATATTATTATAATAATATTAAATTACCCTAGAATGTGTCCAAATCTTATTTTTTGAATCCTTTTTGACCATGGTAATCCTGAGGCTGATTTTGGGACCACATGGATACACTTGGGACTGATAATGACTGTTTATATTAATTAATTTAAAGTTAAGACAAAAAATGCTTAAACATATATCTTTTAGTAAATAAATTATTACATGGGGTTATATAAGTTATCTCTTCACATGTAACTATTAATTTTAAATATAAAAAAAATTCATACAACATGATAATTTTTTTAAATTTTTAGACTTCAAATTAACAAAATTATATATTACATAATAATGATACAATGTTTACCTCCTTAATGAATGATTTAAATAAATAAGATTATAAGGATTACAAAAATATTAAAAACCTATCCAATTATAATTAGATGATATTATTTAAAAAATTATTCATATTTTATTCGACTTTAATATGTTTAGGACCTTTAGAAACCGAAAATCATTGCATAATAAAATAATATTTTTAAACATTCATAAAGAGCCCCTCCTGCCCCTTATAAAAGCCCTCAATTCTAAACCATTCCCCCAACATCTCAAGCCCATTGGATCATCCAAACACTACCCAATTAATCTCCCTAAATCCATATCCTCCTCCAAGAATTGTTACCCTATGAATAAGGAAATTCAATTAAACCTTTTGGTTGAAACAAAATGGAGATACTTGATTTAAAGGTAACGTCTTCTCAAAAAAAATTTGTTTTATTTTACTTTTCCAACCCCATAAACTCTTTATATTCCTTTATTTTATAACAAAAACAGTTTCCTTAATATACAAAGTTGTTTTTATGAGAATTATTCAAACTAAAATTACACTCACATCCCTCTAATGGGTAAAGAACATACTGTTTCTGTGGATGGAGATCTAATGCCTCACAAAATGATGATTGTTCAATATTCTACTACCACCTCTTATAGACGCCATTAATAAGGAACTGTATTTATATTTGATATATATAATAATTATATTGTTTATATACTTCTGTATTTTAAATTTATATAATATCATTATGGATTCCACAGTGGGTAATACGATAATTTCATTCGAGGAAGTGCGGAATACCACCCCCTCAAAGTGATATGAATCGTTCATAAAATAAATGGGATGTATAAATGTTGGGTTTAATTAAATTATATATTATATTATACTATAATTTTAATATACATATATATCATTATGTTCTAATTCCATTATAATATGAAATAGAAATTAATGTAGTGTTCATGCGTACGTACGGCTAACTGTCTCCATCAACGGTGCATTTCATTTCTTATCTCCAAATGTTACGTACTATTATAAATACAAATATATACTGGATATATATAACATATATGATATTTAAATCATTAATATCATTCTGGAGATAATTTAATTTCCACCACATCGACAATTTATAATTATAAGAAGTTAATTTTTAACTCATGTTCTGAACATTGAAAAAATGTCTGATATGAACTCAAATAATTAACTAATTATTATAGAAAGGTAGTAATTGATATAAAAAGACTAATAACCTTGAAAACTGTTCTTCATCAATTTGAAATTAACTTTAGTTTATTATTCAGGAGATTAAATAATGATAAATTCAAGTCAGATATTTTTTAAGGGACTTTGTATCAATCTCCTTTCATTGAGGTATATTTTTTTTATATAAAAATTTCTCTTATACGTTTTATAAAGCCTTTTTACATTTACTTTTATTCAAAAAGAATATTTTCTCTACAAAAAGTTTTTCTAAACAACAAAAATGAATTTTTCTTTTTAACGTAATCAACAACAATGACCTTTTCATTGTCATAAGTATTATTTGATCTATGAAATCCTTAACAAGTCATAATGTTTTTAAAAGGAAAATAAATACCATATACCCTTTTATGTATTTTGGAATTGATAGCAGTTTTGATAATGCATTTGTAATGTAAATATATTTAAATGATATATTGTGATTGAAATGCGGAAATTTTATCTTTCCTTTATGTTTTTTTTCTGTGTTATAAATATTTCATGGTACTTGGGAATTGTTTATGTATATGGGTGATTCCATGATAAACCTAGGGAGGGTGATCCCGAGATTGACCTCCAATGCATTAGGTAATGCGATTGAGGTAAACATAAATGTTTCTCATAAGATATTTAGGTAATATACTGTGATGGATAAGCCAAATGTAACTCCCTACGTAGCGAGGAAAGGTACAATGTATGTATGTTATGTATGCCCCAAGTTGCCTTTATGAATTTATGATTTCCATGTGTTATTGATAAATCTTATGATTTAATGAGTTATGAGAATATGTATGTTATGTATTTATGGACTAATGTTATCTTTTATTATCTTATAACACTTACTGATATTTTTATGCTCATCCCATGTTATTGAAATTTTTTCCACATGGCTTAATGATGAATTATGTCAAGGATGGGATCAAGGGAAAGACATGCAGTCTAAAACATGGAACTAGACATGAATATATTTTTAATGATATTTATTTCATGAAAAAAATGGAAACTGAGTAGAATTTTCTAATTTGTAATTTTTGAGATGTAATGTAATAGTTATGGCCAAATCCTCTAATACAGTAAACCTGAAAATATCCTCAATGCGAATTATTCATTTAATTCATTATAATGTAATGTTTTAAGGTCGGGTCCTTATAGTTTGTTTTAGAGGTCGATTTATTCAACTTTAGGAGTTGTAATATTGTTAAAATAATGTCCATAAATTAATTTATGGTAATATTTAAATGATAGAGAATTTAAATATAACCATGTTTTTTCACCTAAGATATTTATATGTTCAGAATGGTTTTCCACAGAGGAAACATGTCAGCTATGATGGGAGGACATTAGGAAAAGACAACCTTCCATATTAGGAACCTGAGATGGTCGGAATTGGAAATGAACAGTTTGTTGTAGTGATGGAATAGTTGACTCAGGCTATAAATGGTGGCGGTATCCATGCACAAGATCATCCAGATCAACTATAGAGGGACATGTCAGTTGCGGAGCATTTCATGAGGCAGCATCCCCCATCATTCAGAGGATCATCTAACCCTATTCTAGCTAAAGGGATGATTAATGAACTAGAGATGCATTTTGATGTCATGGGGTGTTCATAACATCAAATGTATAGTCTCTCTAATTACTGTATGGAAGCTGAAGCTGATTAGTGGTGGTCAATGGTGAAAAATATCATGGATAGTGATGAAATTGATGCTATTTTTGGGATGAATTCAATGTTCTATTTCTTGAGTAATATTTTACTAAGGTGGTTCATCTTTGTATGGATAAACAATTCATGGAATTGAGGAAGGAGTATGACTTAGTGGTGGCTTATTAAGTAATAATCACTTGATTATAATGTTAGGATCGATATTTCATACGAGATATTGATCGTAAAATAAACCATTTTTACTTAGTATTAAAGCCAAAGTATCGATGAAAATTAGATTCTAATGAGTTCAAATGTTAGGAAAAACATGTTTTATATGAAGAGAAGGTGGAAATGGAGTTTTTTTTATGATCACTTCATCTTTGAAAAACCACAGAATAAGAGGTCAAGGTGGAAGATGAAAGGGAATAACTCTCCAAAAAATTCTTATGGAAAGAAGCTTATGTTTACAGTTTGTGAAAACTGTGGTAAAAAGCATGCTGGGGAATGACTTTTGAATTTTGGTAAGTGATACCAATGTGATAAAATGGGAAATAAGTCTCGTAAATTAACTGATAAAGATTAGGGCAATGGTAAAAAACGATTTACAATCATTAAAATGTTTTATGTGCAATGATATGGGTAATTATGCAAATGAGTATCAAAAGAAAAACTCAACTGAGAGAAATCGGCCATACTACAAGAAGAAAGGGGTGGTGAAATCTTTTGCCACTAATTCAGAAGATGATGGGACATCAAATGAAGTAGTATCAGGTACACTGTTTGTTCTTTAGATTATGCCAATGTGTTGCTTGATTCCAGGACTACACACACTTTAATTTCAGATAAGTTTCCTAATAAATTATGAATTCCATCTCATGATATGAATCCTGAACTTAGGTTAAAAACACATGGGAAAATTTTTGAGACAAAAAGAAATTATAATAACCTTCCTTTCCTTCAATGAGGAAAGAATATACTTGCAAACCTTATTGTATTGTCTCTAATAGAGATTTTTGTTATTTTGGATATGGATTGGCTTTCCGTTTATCATGTCAAGATTGCTTATAGAGATAGAGATGTTTCTTTTAAGGGAGATTTTTAGTTTTTCTAATTGAATGAACCCTTAATTTTGATAATGTATCATGAATATGAGTGACTATTAAAAGATTTAAATGAATGTTACCTTTCACATATTGTTGAAAGCAATTTAACTTTTTAGATTAATGATGTTCCAATGGTAAGTGAGTACATTGACGGTTTTCCTAATGAGTTGTCAGGTATTATACCTGAACAAGAAGTTCAATTTACTATTGAATTAATTTCTAATGCTAATCCAATTTCAAAACCCCCTTATCGAATGGCTCAAATTGATCTTTTAGAGTTAAAGAAGCAATTGTAGGAGTTATTAGATAAATGATTCATTATACCAAGTACATCACCATGGGGTGATCTTGTCTTTGTTTGTTAAAAAGAAATATAGTTCAACGAAAATTTTATTTTATTATAGATCATTGAATTACATCACTGTTAGGAACATTTATCCTTTTCCTCATATTGATTATTTGTTTCATAAAATCCTAAGAGCTCAGTATATTTCAAATATGGATTTGAGGTTGGGATACCGTCAGTTGAAAGTAATGAAAGTAGACATTCTGAAGACTGTGTTTTTACTAGATAGGGCCATTTTGAATTTATAGTTATTTCTTTTGAGATAACAAATTCACCTGTTGAATTAATGGATATTGTGAATAGAATGTTTTGTGAGTTTTTGGATATGATTGTGGTAGGGTTCATTTATGGTATTTTGG
Source organism: Viscum album (assembly GCA_963277665.1). Taxonomy (NCBI): domain Eukaryota; kingdom Viridiplantae; phylum Streptophyta; class Magnoliopsida; order Santalales; family Viscaceae; genus Viscum; species Viscum album. Next base: position 157,456 of record CAUJRU010000344.1, read on the forward strand.
TTTATTCAAAAAGTAAATAAGAATAAGAAAGTAATTTAAGGGTTGTCTTTAAAACCTTAAATTTAAGGATACTGTATGGGAAATTATGCAAGTATGGGTTTTGGATACAAAAAATTTATTTCCTTGGTCACATTATTTCAAAAAATTGCATTACTATTGATCCTGGTAAAACAAAATTTTTTGATGAATGGCCAAGACACACAAATATAATCCAGATTCATAGTTTTCTTGGATTAGTGGGTTATTTCTGGAGGCTGGTTGAAACTTTTGCACTGTTATCTAGCCCAATGACAAGGGTTACATGTAAAGTTGTTATGTTTAATTTGACAAAGGAATGTGTTTATTGTTTTCATAAAATGAAAAGAAGATTGCCGAATTCTCCAATTTTAGCACTGCCTTTTAGAAATGGTGCGTTTTTTATCGACAATGATTATTCATTGAAAGGACTTGTTTGTGTCCTAATGAAGAATGATTCGGTAATTTATTATGATTCATGTTAGTTGAAACCTCATAAATTAAATTATCCTGCACATGATTTGGAATTTTCTATAGTTGTTTTTTCTTTAAAAATATAGGGTAATCATCTGTATGGAGTAAAATGTGAGATATATACGGACCACTATATTTCTATATATATTAACTGAGAATTAATTAAACAAGAGACAAGGATATGGATGGAATTAATCATGTATTATGATTACACTCTCCATTACCATCCGGGAAAAGAAAATAAAGTGACTGATTCTTTTAGTATAAAAAGTAACACTTCATTAATAATGATAAATTTGTAATGAGAACTTTTGGTTTTTTATTTGATCAAATTATTCATAGAAGTTATTAGTGTAGAATATTCTTATTTTTTGTTTTCAGGGTCAGTGAAACAAACTCTAAATTATATAATTAAGAATGTCCCTAATAAAGACAATGAGTTATAGAAAAAGGTAGGGTTAGTTTAGAAGGGTATGTTTCATGATATTAACATTGATAATGATAGTGTTTTGAGGTTTGGGAAGATATTATGTGTGATTTATGATTCATAGTTGAAGATTGAGTTGTTATGTAAATCTCATAGTTCTCTGTTTCCAGTTTATACTCATAGTACTAAGATGTACAAGGATCATCAGGAGTATTATTGGTGGGATGGAATGAAAAGAGATATTTTTGATTATATTATGAAGTGTTTAATTTTTCAACAGGTTAATGTTGAGCCGAAGTTACCAAAAGGGATTCTATAGATATTTTTGGTTCCAGAATGGATATGGGAAAATATAGCTCTAGACTTCGTTGTTGGATTACAAAAGACATCCCGAGGTAATAATGTAATATGTGTTATTGTTGATCAATTGACTATATTTTCTAATTTCCTTCGGATTAGAGATACTTTTTCTCTAGATCAATTTTCTTGGTTATATGTTAATGATATTGAAATGTTGCATGGTTTTCCTTTCTCCATTATATCTGATCGTGATCCCTGGTTTACCTCTATCTTTTGGAAAGGCCTTTAGAAGTCATTGGGTACTAAATTAAATTTTTGTATAGCTTTTAATCCTAAATAAGATGGGAAGTCAGAATGAAAAATTCAGAACAGAGAGGATATTTTATTTACTTGCTCAATGGATTACCATGAAAGTTGGTACCAACATCTTTCTTGGGTTGAATTTTCTTATAATAAATGTTTTCATTTTAGAATGCAGATTGCTCTATTTGATGCATTATATGGGATGAGGTATCGAACTCTGGATTCTTCGGTTGATATAGGTGGATGGAAACTGATGGGACCATAATTTGAAGAGTAGGTGGCAGAAAAATTCATGTTGATTCAGTAGCACCTAAGAACAACTCAGAGTAGGTATAAATGTTATGCTGATAACCGGAGGAAGGATTTTTTTTGAGGTATGTGATCATGTATTTCTCAATGATTCTTCATGGAGAAGTGTGATGTGTTTTGGTAAGAATGGAAAGTCGAGTCCAAGGTTCATTGGACCTTATGAAATCCAGGAGAAAGATGGATCAGTTGTGTACAAAGTGGATTTACCTCCAAGTATATCCCAAGTACACAATGTTTTTAATGTTTCGATGTTGATAAAGTATATTCCAGATCCATCCCAAGTTTTATGCCTAGAGGTAGTTCATTTGGAATTGAATATCTCTTAAGAGGAACAACCAGTGAAAATTCTTGACCTAAGTGAGAAAGTGTTGCGGAATATGGTAATTAATTATTTAATGGTTTTCTGGAAAACCCATTTGGTTGAATAAGAAATGTGAGAATTTGAAAATTCTATGAGGGATAAATACCACCACTTCTTTGATAAGTGAATAGAATTGTGGGGAAGAAATTTCCTAATTGGGGGAAGGATGTAACATCCCAGTTAAATAAAGAATATAACATTTTCATATTTAATAATATTTTTGAATTAAATAGGGATTTTACTTTACTGGGGATGCTATGTTCGATGGCATACCCGATATGAAACCACCAGTTTCATTGAAATCCTATGTTTCCCACAATGTTGGGTCATACTAAAATAATAATAAAAATATATTATTATTTTATTTGGTGGTTAATAACTAGTTGTTGTATTTGCAGGAATAGACAAAACTAATTAAAATATCAATATACTTGTTTGTTAAATTTTTTCACATTTCTCTAATAAATTTTAGAGGCTTAAAATAAGAAAGAATATGATTATAAGCATAAATACTCTAATATTCAATAAAAAGTTTATTTTCTACAATTTGTTGGTGAAACTACTTTAAATCTATTATAAGTCACTTTTATATGTTATATTAGACAAAAGAAATTTCTTCTTTAGAATTGGGATAACAAAATTTACTTTGGGTAAATTTTTGGTATTTTTCTGATAAAATTCATTATATAATGAGTAGTTAAAAATAATGTATTTTTCTTTAAAAAAACCTTTTAAATAATTTATTTATATGGTTAGATTTTATTTGTAATTTGTTTAAAAATGTAATTATATTATTTTTTTACCATTTAATAAAATTGTGTTAATTGGAAGTAATTTCACATTGAAATTTTACATAAATAAGTATCAATCTTTTGATCGTAATTATTTCTTAAAAACAACATTTTTTTGACAGCGGGAATTAATTTTAAATTAATTTCTTACAATTTTGTTTTATCAATTTCAAAAAATAGATTCCATATTTTGAATCTGGGGGTCCATGCTATTTAAATTGGTAAATTTTATATTTATACATTATGAATATTTATTTCAATAAAAAATTTATTTACCATGGTTAAGGGTTAAATATTAAAAATAATGGAAACAAAAATATATTATAATATTATTTAATTACCCTAAAATGTGTCCAAATCCTATTGGTTGATAAATATCTGACCATGGGAATCCTTGGGACGATTTTGGGACCCCATGGAGCCACTTGAGAGTGATAATGGCAATTTATATTAATTAATTTAATGTAATGACAAAAATTACTTAAACATATATCTTTTAGTAAATCAATTCATACATGGGGTTATATAAGTTATATATTAAAATATTAATATTCGTTTGAAATATAAAATTATTTAATACGTCATGATATTTTTTTATAATTTTTAGACATAAAATAAATAAATTTATTTATGAAAAAATAATGATGCAGTGTATTCCTCAATATTGAATGATTTAAATAAATAAGATTAAAAAAATTTCAAAAATTTCAAAAACCTATCCAATTCTTATTGGATGATTTTATTTCAAACATTAGTCATATTATCTTCAACATTAATTTGTTTTGGACCTTTATAAATCGAAAATCACTATATAATACAATAATATCTTTTATGATTCCTAAAGAGCCCCTCCTACCCCTTATTGAAATCCCGCACTTCTAACCAATTACTCACACTTCTCAAGCCCCTTGGGTTGTCCAAACACTACCCAATTAATCCCCATAAATCACCTTCTCCCCTTAAAATCCATCCCCTAGGTAGGAGGAAATTTTATTAAACATTTGGTACAATCCAAAAGGGGATACCCGATTTAAAGGTAAAGTCTTATCTTATGTTCTTTTGTTTTATTTTGCTTCTCAAACTCAAAAAACAATTTTTATTCCTTTATTTAATAACAACACAAAAATATTAAATACACTAGGTTTTTGTTTTGAGAATTATTTTAACTACACTTACACACATCTCAATCTAATGGGTAAAGAACATACTGTTTTTGTGCACGGTGAACTACTACTTCACGAAATGATGATTGTTCAATATTCTCATACCACCTATTATGCAAACAATTTATATGGAAATTTATATATTTGTGATATATATTAAATTTAATATTTTTTATGATTCTTTATTTTTAATTTAAAGTATACCATTATGGTTTCCATAGTAGGTAAATATGATAATTTCATTTGAGGAAGTGTGGACTACCGTCACCTCAAAGTGATATGACACGTTCATACCATACATGGCACATATAAAGGATGTATTTAATTAAATTATATATGATATTATAAGATAATTATAATATACCAATTTATCATTATGTTTTCATTCCATTAAAATATGAAATACAAATGAATGTAGCATTCATGCGTACTTACGGCTTACTGTCTCCATGAATGGTGTAATTTATTTCATATCTCTAAATGTTATGTACTGTTATAAATACATATATATAATGGATACATATGATATATTTGATATCTAAAACATGAATACAATTTTGGAAATAATGTAATTTCAACCATGTGGACAAATTATAATTATAACAAGGTCATTTTTAACTCATGTTTCGTACATAAAAAAATGTCAGATATGAACTCATATAATTTACTAATAGTTATAGATAGGGGATAATTGATATTAAATGATTAATAAACTATAAAAATGTTCATATGGAAGTATATATTTACTATAGTTTATTATTCAGATGATTAATGAATGATCAAGTCAATTTGGACATGAGCTAATGGACTTCATCTCAATCTCTTTTTATTGAGGCATATTTTGTTTTATATTCAAAGTTCATTTATACAGTGTATAAATCCCATTGACTTTTAATTTTTTTCAAAAGTAATCATTTCTCTACTAATAATTTTACTATTTGACAAAAAATAATGTTTCTTTTTAATGTAAGTGGTGACAATGACCTTTTTGCAGCCGTATGTATTATTTGATCTCTGACTTCCTTAACAAGCCGTAATGTTTTTAAAAGGAAAATAAATACCATATTTTCTTTTATGTATTTTGGTATTGAAAATATTTTTGATAATTTATTTTTTGTTTCAATATATTTAAATGATATATTTTTATTTAAATGTGGAAATGTTATCATTCCTTTATGTTTTTTTGTGTTTGGAATATGTTGTGGTTCTTGGGAATTTTATATGTATATGGGTTGTTATGTGATAATCCTAGGGTGGGTGAGCCCTAGATAGCTCTCCAATGCATTTGGTAATATGGTGGTGGTAAACATTAATATTTCTCCTAAGAGATTTTGGGAATATATTGTGATGGGTATTCCCAATGTAACTCCCTACATAGCTGTGAAATCTATAACGTAAGTATGTTATGTATGCTACATGTTACCTTTATGGTTTTATGATTTATAGGTGTTATTCATAAATCATATAATCTTATGAGTTATGAGCTTATTCTTGATATTTATTTATGGAATAATGTTATATTTATTTATCTTATGAACCTTACTGAGCTTTTATTCTCATCTCATGTTTTTGAATTGTTTTTCAGAGGCCTTAAAATGAAATTGGTCAATGATCGGATCAAGGGAAAGTCATGTTCTCTAAAACATAGAACTAGACATGAATCTTTTTTTAAGAGTTATTATTTTATAAAAAAATGAAAACTATGAAGAATTTCCTACTTTGTAATTTTTGAGATGTAATGTTATATTTATGGCCTAATTTTTTGAAACACTAAATCTGACATGTTCCTCAATGTTAATAATTCATTTAATTCTTGATTATGTAATGTTTTAAGGTTAGGTCCTTAAATTTAGTATACTAAAGAACGAATATAGGCTCTACTATCTACATCATATTCATCCTTATTATGTTAAATCCCTCCTCATATTAATAATTTATCTATAACACAACATATACATAATATATTAAGCGATTTGGTGAATTGAGTCTATAGAAAAATGAATTTTTAAGAATAATTGGTATAATTTGATAGGAGATTATTATTTCACCAAAAATTTAGTATTTTATTAATAATAAATTTTTATTATAAAATTTTGGATGGAAATTAAAATTAATTAAGTGTGAAAATTGAAAACTGATAATGGCTGTTTTGAGCACTTATCATGAAATTTTGATTCTTAAATATCGAGAAATGACTCCATAAAAACAAATATTACTCCCTCATTAACTCATGAGAGGTAAAATGAGAGGATAAACATTACCACTAACTTTTTTTGATATGTATGGGTTGCATGAGTGGTTATTTTTATAAAATGATAGAATTTTATTTATTACCTTTGGATTTTTTCCTCAAAAAACAATTTTTTCAAATGTAAAATAATATTAGAATTCACGTGGACTTAATTCATACTATTTTGAATTTATGGATTTGTTTTTGACATTTTTTTATTAATTAATTATTATCCATTCTTAGTTTTAATTTGTTAAGGGAAATATAATTGTTTTAATAATTAATTATGAAAACCATAATTTCCATATTAGATGTTTTGAATTTCCTTTATTATCTTTGATGTTGAATTTATTCCTTAAATTATAATATATTAAAAGTAAATTGTTTTTTATAAAGGATAGAGATAATAATTTCATATAACGTTTACATCAATAAGAAGATACAATATTTATCATATATTCATGTCGTATTTTATAATTTTGTCAATAAAGTATCATATAAAATAATGATAAAATTAATATAGGCTAATTTTAACATGATTATTTCAAATTAAATTTCTTTTTTTGGTTGAAATAATTACCTATATATGAAAATTTTAATTATTAATTGAAAATATATAGTTAGGTTTTGTGGAAAACGTTTTATAATTAGTCCAAAAAACATATTTATTATCAGACATATGTGTGAAAATATATTAGTATTAATTGATCTATGTATGGTATTAATAATTAATAATTTTATTATTACCAAATAATAGTATTTATTTCCCCAAATATGTGAATAATGGTTGAATAACTATTATTATAGTATAATTTCCACTAGTGAGATTCAAATACTTATATCATCCTTCCATAGTTACATTACAACATATATACATATTTTTCTAACATCAAAAATCATTTTAATTCGTCTCTTAATTCATACACCATGTATAATAGATTTCAAATTATTTTATTCGTATATAAATTTTCTGTAATATATTTATTTTTCATTATGGATCATGATCCTACACTTTCTCTGATCATGGTTCCACCATTTATTGTTTTGTGTTCCGTAGCACTATTTATAGTAATTGATATGAATGAAATTCTTTATATTTGGGTATTGTACTGTGATAATGTAATTAAAGTGATTATAATACATTATGGGAATTGTATAAATGAATTTATTTATTATATTCATGGATCAGTTATTCCAACATATACCATTTCTTAAGAATAATTTTTTTCTAAAAACATTTCCATAATATCAAAACAAATATTTCATAAAACACAATTTCAAAATATTCTCTAAAAAACGACAATCAAGAAATCAATGTAAATACTATATCATTTAGATATTTGTTCATTTGATGAGATTATAAAAATGTGTAAAATTATAAACAAGGATCATTTTTTCTAAACCTATTATCTGTTAGAATATGATAAATAACAATCTAAATGATTATTATAAATCCCTTATTGTACCCAAATATCCTAGAAACTAAATTTTTTTCCTTGAAATGATATTTATAAATTTTTATTGATACATACTATGTTACTTGATTCAAATCCACTATGGATACTATATAATCCCATGAGTCATATTAAAAACCATTCTCTCATACCATTTGGTAATGCCATTAACTCGATACTCTTAATCCTGAATCCTTTGTGGAATCATAGAATTCCATCAAGATACTTCATAAAAAAATGACTCTAGAATTTAATGTGTTTTAGAAAAAATTATACAATACATTAAATGAAATACATAATGTGTAAATGGAATCTTGTGGATTTTAACCATCAAGAAATAAAATCTGTTGATTATAAATTGAATGTTATTATACAATCCTTTATTCAAAAAATTATCAAATTCTAATAATTATGTATACATGTTTTAATAAAATAAACATATCATGGATAGACTCTATGTCACATTATACTTTAATAATATAACCAATATGAATTTACAATAATAATTCTATGAGTAATGAAGCCTTTTATTCCTATATATTTAAAAATAATGATTTTTATATATACATCATGGAATACTTATAGAAGATAACAATAATCATAATATAATTTCCTAAATGTATTAATTATGTATTAATGCATGTAAATTTTTAGTGAATATATCTAAATAAATAATGATAGACTAAAAAATTTATAAATGGTTTTTTAGTTACAAAAACAATATTTACATAAAATTTTACAACATCAAAATTTTAATCTAAATTGTATTTTTTTATTCAAATAGAAACTACTAAATAAATAATTCTTTTTTATTTTATAAATACATGAATGCTTTTTTATCCACCATGTTTATTATCATTATAATTAATTACCCAATGATAATAGTAATCATGAAAATTTATCTACTGTATAAATTAATTTTAGAAATCTTAAAAAAATTAATAATCATTTTAATGAAAAAATATGGTTATAACGAGACTAGTTCCTATATATGTGTCTAGTCATCTCTAATCCACATGTCCAAACCATGAACATATGATAAACTCTATGCCACCTATTAAACCATCAGTTTTTATCCATTATGTGTTCTTTCTATTTCCCAAAGTGTACACAGAAAAAAAATGGATTTAATGATAACGTAACGGTATAAGTTATATTCAAAAATTAATTGTCACAATGGTGTTCTCTCATTAATATAGAATTCTATTAAAAATAAATTTATCTAGAATTACATTTCTATATAAAACTACATTATATTATATCCTAATTTTTAAATAATAAATAATTTATCAAGAATAAATGTAAAAGTGAAATATAAAAAATTATTGAATTTGACCATTGATGGATGAAAACCCTGTATGTTTCATGAAATTCATTCTTTTACAACATTTCAATTTCTCGAGAAAAATATTTCATTCAAATATAATATAAACATGAAAACAATATTTTACAATAATTAATAAAAAATACTTATAGATTATATAATATCATAGAATATATCAACACCAATTATATAAATGATTGAAAATACATAATATATAAAACTTATTTAAAGATCATACTAATGGGTTGAATCCAAAAAAATCAATCAATTGTGCTGGAAAATAACGATTCAATCCACTTGGTCCACAAATATTAAATCTCAAGGCCTTAATCTATGATACAGAATTAGATAAACAATGGTTGAGAATGTGTATCCCTATATTACTCATGAACCAGTGTCAAACCATTAATCAACATCCATTAACAATAATAATAATAGAGTTACACCATTAAAATTTCCCTATGATAGTAGATTAATTTATTAAGATTATTTGAAAAAATGGAATATATTACACTTGTATTTAGTGGTTTAAATTGAAATATATCAAATTAATTATCTACACATTTTCATATTTCATGGGGTCCTTATTATTACAACTAAAATTTAATTTGACACTACCAAAAACCCCAGAATTCATAGGTGTAGCACAAGATCCCAAATAATTATACAACTATCCATTCATTATGTCCTCCCTAAACATATTAAATGGTCTATTTTCATGTTTTTTGATCACAAAAAAACCATATAGAATTGTAAAAATAATATATATTTGAATAAAAAATATTTATAACCTTGATAATTTAACCGTCATAAAAAAATATCGTTTCAAAATTAAAAAACTAGATAAAAATTTAAATTTATGATCATATGACTCACTATTTAGTAGATTTCATTGAAATAAAAACTATTAAATTTAATCTCATAGAATTATATATATTACTATATAACACTAATGAAGCCAATTTTGAATGGACAATATAATAAAATGTAACCATGGTATCATAAATGATCTCATATCCAGTAATACTATATAATACCAAAAACAGTCATTAATAAAAATAATATAAAAAATAGATGTTAAACATATAATGAAGTAACTAGATTCAAATTAAAAAAAATATATAATTTCTATCATTATAAACTATAACAAATTAAACTATCACACCTATTTCTTATATTTAATCACAATAGAAATTTATTTTTTGTCTACTAAGGTTTATGTAGTAACAACTTTACATTGGGATGCAAAACCTAAGACCCAAAACAGATCTACACATAGCGCCATGCCCATTAACCTAATATCCTATGGACTGGAACAAGTGTCTAGGGTTAAAGAAACATAAGCGTAATTATTTTAGCAATATAATTATGTATAAAAATTGAATAAAACATGTGATATATAAAATTATACTAATATTATCATTTAAATTTATTTTTAGGAAAAAGGTAATTTTCCAAATAGAAAATAAAATTATAAATACATATGCAAACTCAATCAATGAAAGACGTCTCATTCCCAGTCAATTTAATACTATTTTCATGTCTCTAGGTTATATATATTTCTATATTTTGAATTTTTTTGATAATATTACATTAGCATTATAAAAAATAATCAGTTCAAATCCCCACTAATGTTAGGAAATATGGGGGGACTATTAACATTTTGGTATTTCCCATGGATCCAATAAATATGTACACATGTCAATGAATATACAATTTAATGAACAAAAATGATGAAAAAAATTCCCTTTTTACAGGTTATAATTTATAAGAAGAATTTAAAACCCCACATATAATAATCTCTTATATATAAATAATTAACTAAAAACGTCATTTTCCTAGAAAATAATGCAAAATATTAAAATTATTTTAAATCAGTTAAAAAATTATTTCGTGATTTAATATTTTTAGAATGATCCATGTTTCCCCAAATAATATAAAAAACACTCCATTTTATATACATTACTTGAAAATCTATAACTATGGATAAATAAATGGGGCCATTTCAATATTTATATATTACATTTTTTTGATTATTTACCATAAAATATTCCCATATGTAAATAAATTCATTAATAATTAACACATTTACCTCAAGTCTAAACATTTAAGCATGAATACAAATTATTGGACTGCATTACACCATCAAACTCACTATAAATGACGTTTTATGTTCCCCACATGACCATGATATAAGTATATAAAATTTGAAATCATTTATGATTAATAAAATTGTTTAATATTTACACATAGTACATAATAATATTAAATTACAACTATTTAAAATAAATTATGAAAAATAACCCCATCTCTAATAATTTTCTAAATTATTTATCCCAAATATTTTTATAAAACAAAGTATGATTTACAAAAAAATCATGGATATCAAATTAATTTCAAAACAATAATTAATATATAATACACAAATGAATTAATAATATTATAATTATTATCTAAGAATTTAATATTTATGAGACTTCATTAATTCTTTGTAAATTATGAAATGAATGATTTCAACCAGTAAAGAATCTTTGTCTTATCAGGAGAGTGCTTAATTTGATTTCATTTTTTTGAAATATTAACTTCTTAAATATTTTCAATGAAAAAATTTATAATTTTATGACCCTTTTAAATTCACAACTAAATTGATTATGATATAATGTATATGGCTTGATTAAAATTCTAGTTATAAAAACAGAATGTGTATTTTGGGTTAAGAGGTGTAGAAGGAGGATAAATGAAAAAGAAATTATTTTGGTACATTCCATGACACAATAGCATTTTTGGAAAATACCATAGAGAATATTTTCAACCAAATTTTTAAAAAGAAATCAATTACCCAGATACACTCTATGTTTTATGCAAAATATTTGTAATAAATACTATAACATACCTTAGTTTACCATATAATGCTTTGACATTTGGTCATCAATGAATCCAACATAAACCAATCACTTACACTATATTGAGGAAACATCAAAATTTAATGAAAAATACTTTCATATCCCTCTAATTTATAGAACACTTAATGTAAAAAATAATACATTCACAATATATATTAAATTTATTATTTCAAAAATATTATAATATAATCACTTAATTCCCATGTATACTCCCTTATTAATTCTACTGATTGAATTTTTTTTATTAAGTCCTTCTCTCAATCATAACAATAAATGGAATGACTAAAAGCAGTGTACTTTTAGTTAAATTAATCATCCATGACATGCTACATAATATATATCAATACCTTTTAATTCTCTATTTTCACTTTATGGGCAATGAGAAATTACACATGTTAAAATTTAACTACATAATAATTATTTTTAAAAGGAAAAATATTTTTTCACCAATTATTTCTAATTGAATTAATTATTTATATCTATAATTAAAGTACAATAATTTGTAATCAATATAGTTCTAATAATGAACTAATATAAACATATTCTTTGATCCAAAAAATTACCTACTCCTTAAATATCATCATTTAAAGGATACCATCTTTTCAGAGAACATAAATTTTAGTCTGAAAACCATGTCATATAAATTTATTTTTAAATTTATGTTGAAATACGGTTTATCAAATGATCCTAAAACTTTAGTGTTAAAATCAAACCCAATATTTAAATTTTCATCAATAAAAATTCATCGAGTCGTATCATTGTTGAAAATCTCCATCCACTCTAACTATATATGAGATATCATTCACATTTTTCCTAATAAATCATTTTTTGTTTCCTTATAAATCATAACAAATGAATAATAAATCCCAACATAATATATTCTACTGACATCAGGTAAAAAAAATTCATCTTTAAATAGGATAAATTAGGTTCTAGTTCTACTACCTCCTAATTTAGTACATCATAATCATCAAAACGAAGTTATTTATCTATGATCCATAGAAAAAATGATGATTTCTAAAATAATGTTGTAAATAATATAAAATCTATAGTATCCAATGTTACTCCATAATATATAATTAACAATACCTTATAACTAAACATTTATATCCCATAATTTATAACACTCTTAATGACACACTATCTCTGATAACAAAAATTATATATTCTATTCAATGATCGACATAAGTACTATTCTTAATCTTAGAAAAAAATAAATTTATAAATAAATTTTATATTTTATATCCTCAATTAAACCAATCTAGTTCCTACAATAATTCACACATCTGTATCAATCAAATATTTCGGATATTTCAATAGAAAAAAATACATTTCAAAATGTTTTATTCAAAATATTTATTGATATATACAGTTTAAAAAAAATTCCACCAATAACAGGTGGTCCTCTGAAGATTTACTAATATTGAGCATAATTACATTATGTTTATTATAAAGAATTGGGAATACTTTAATTGTGTTCCTATATTTTTAGGGTGATTTTATCCACTCATTTTTAATTTTATTCCCAATTAGTATTTTTGAAAGACCATAATTTATAACAAATTATTTTTTATAAATATTTGTATGGAAATAAATATAAAATTATCCATGAATAAGATATAAATTTATTTATTTTATAATATTATCCAACAACATCAAAATAATTTAATGTTTTTAGCATCATATTTGTAATGAAATTATGAAATGAAAGGAAATAACTTACCACATCCACGTCAAATTTGGAAATGGTTTTATCAACAAAAATCTCTCCAATTTTATTCATTAACATTTAATAAATTAAAAAAATATAAAAGTTCATTTATCATTCATTATAACTATATTTTTTTATAATGTAATGAAACAAATATTAATATATTTGATGCACAGTCTAACATGAATAGAGAGAGGATTGTAGAAAAATCATTCTTAGCTTCATAGAAACACAACCCAACCTTTGAAACATTGAGAGGTGTTTAACATAATTTCATATTCATTAGTGGTCTTCCCACTATATATTACTTCCATAATTTTCTCAAATTATTTAGAACATAATTATTTTATCTAAACTTCTCTCTCCAAATATTTCCTTCACCAATAATATTTATAAATATAGTTTAAATTATCATTTTTACAACAATTTGTAACCTTAATAGTAATCATATAACTTTCTACTTCTTTCCTGTTGCATTCTAGGATTTGGTTGGACGACACCTACTCATAATGTCTACCACTATATTTGCATTATATATATATATATATGATCAAAATAAAAAATCATAAAATACTCTACCACCCTATATTTCCATTGTTATAGATCACATTTTGATATAAATAATCTCAAAAAATTATGGACATGATCAGAATTTCAATAAAAATGATGTTTCAATATGTCATCAGGTAATGAAAAAAGAGAGGTGGTTCAAACTTTTATGTAGGATATTAATTTTTATAAGATCATACATTCCAAGACCCATATACAATAAATAATATATATATATATATATTCAGACAAATCTTAAAAACAATATAGATGAATTTCAATAATCATTTAATAAAACTCCAAGCTCATAATATGGATAAAAAATGACCACTTCTAGAATTACCCTAGTTATTCGTGAAAATTTATTCTCAAAAAAAACCTTAATCAATTCCATGACACAAATATTTTTTTATGAACATAGTCTTAAATATATATTTGGGTATCTCCCACGAATTTAAATGTATTAAATTTTTTATGATCAACTAAAATATATTTGTTAAAAACAATGTTATAAATCAATTGAACTGTTGAATTCATAGTTGACACATTATGAACAGGGAATAAATATTTTCTAAAAATTGGTTTTAAGTACTATTTTATGAAATTCCCCATGTTCCACCGATATCCTTGACTATATTATAATTTAATACACAAAAACAAACATAATGGATCATAGAAATTAAAGGAACACAAGGTTTCTCTAGTAAATAATCATATTTTTTGTGTTGTTTCATCCAAAAGGAAATCTAGGAAATTCATTGTGGACATAAGGACATCACAATCTCATTTTCAGAATGACTATCACATCCTGTCCCATGGACCTCATGTCGTGACTACCCCAAGCCTACCGCCCATAAGCGAGGGGTTGGGAACTAGCACTGGAATGGAATATCCCTAAATTGGGAGGGAATTTTCTCAAAATTTATACACACACATAGAAAGGGTACACAATGAACAAGTAAAACACAATGGAAGAAAAATGGTGAAATCATAGCTAAAAGCCACCATAGAGAGTGAAAGTATGTACTGATGTAGGGTGGCCAGAATACAAGCCCAATAGAAATTAAAATACATCAGAGATGGGAAACAGATCATGAGGTTATATGCCAAGGATCGTACATTAAGGGTTGGTATATCTCATCAGTGAAACTCTCCATTCCAATAGGTCACCTCCATACACCATCAAGTCCTAGCATTTCCAGACTCAGTCAAAGATTCCCATCATCTGCACAAGTCACACAAAGGTGCGGGCTAAGCCAACACAAGGGGGAATATAATAATACCATGTAGGGACCTTGAGACACCCATTGGTCTCTCAAAATTCCACAAAGTCAAAACCCCCATGCCTGATCTCAATAAAATAGAACAAAGAAAAAGTAGGTCGAAAAAATATTAAAAAAAGTACAGAAATACAGATGTTTAGTCATAAAGCTAGATCATCTTATCCTGTAATGATTATCTGCAACTGACCCACATAGGATTGCCCGGTGCAGATCCATAGAGGATCACATGATATTAATCCACATAGGATGGCTCGGTGCTAATCCAAAAAAGTATTGCTAAGTGCTTGTCCAAAAAGGATCACTTAGTTTACATCCACACATGATCTCTCAGTGCTAATCTAGGTTGGATCGCTTGGTACCAATCTACACATAATAGCTATTAATTCATTATGTCTCAGCTAGCCACTGGATTCCCACACTTTTTATGCTTGATTTCGTAGTATCTTCTCCAAAATCCATCATAAATATTCCATCATAAAAAATGTCCCATGATGAATTATCCCAATGAAACACCATTTCATAATGGTTTCAACACAACTGACATCTCATAAATCAGTCATACGGTCTATATGTTATAGGAATTTTGTGCGGGATCCCTGTTGGATTCATGTACGATCCAATATAGCCAAAATATAACTATCTCAAAAACTATAATGGAGTATCTCAAAATGACACGCTCAACCTAAGGGTTATGGGGCCACAAACGGTTCATCAAATGGACTTTCAGTTTAGTAGATATGATGATTTAAGCGTAACTAGGCCTAAAAGGGACTGGGTTTGGTCCGACCCGACCCTACATAGTTTGGCTGGGACCGGTTTGGCCCGAGGGGTCGTTGGCTAGGCCCACTAGGCCGCAGGTTCAACCCGGTCTACCCTGTTAGTTGCGGACCACCATGCTGCGAAACCACCCAGCCCACCGACCAGGCATGGGGCGCCGCTCCCCTTCCCAAACGGCTAAGATATTCTAGTTTTTAAAGTGGCGGTGTCAGGCGGTGACCCACCACCTAATCAGTCGGCTCGGACCGATCACCCATGGGAGCCACGGGGCGTGGGTCCACCTTCTTCAGTGGCTTGAAGTCATGGTATTCCTCTTTGGTGTTCCACCTTGTGACAACGCCGTCGAAGATGGCTAGATTCCCATTCTGTCTACAGCAGCTTGGAGTCAAGGCCCTCCTCTGTGGTGCATTACCATTTTCAACACATCTGGCGTTTTCCATGAAACTGTTGTCTGTTGCGGTGCCTCTGGGTGCCATATCTTCTACCCGGCCGATGGGTGACGGTCGCTGCCTTCTCCAATCGCCGGTGCTGCCCTACCGGCAAAGCTTCTTTCGGCCTCTGGTTGAGCTCCAGAGGTCCATTTCCTCTACCAACATCACCTACAGGCCACCTGAGATTATTCCATTATTGTGTGGCTTCTGGTTTGTCCTTGTAGTATTGTTTCTCGATTGACCACAAAGAAACACAACCAAACCAAAAATGATAGAGGGTCTGGGTCTTCTTTGTTCGGCCTGCGTGATCTCTGTTATCATAATAACATGAGAACAAATACAGGAATTTACAATTCATAATTAAACAAAAAAATCAACAAAACTATAGCTTGTTATAAGTCACTATAGACAATGATGGGGTGTCTACATCTGAGGGTGTTGCGGATGAAGAAGAAGGTTTACATCCTTTGGAACTCATCGTCTAATACCCCAACAATTGTCAAAGACTTGTTCTATGTTGGTGGAAGATTCTACATCACATCATCAGAGGTTCCTATCATGAGTTCTAAAAACCCATGCCCGAGCTTCATTTAAATAGACGAAAGAGAGGTTCATTGCACCACAAAATTAATTATGTTCATTAATGAGTTGAAGTAATGAACATATTAATTCTCAAAATTTTGTGGTTACGCAACCATTTGTAACCAACCATTTAATGGTATGACAACCTAGTTTTCCTACCACCACTTCTCAATAGATATACTAAGTTAATTAATTAACTCGTTGAGTTATTTGATTATTTTTTTATAATGTCCCAAAATTAACTTTTTCATCCAACCCTTATCAGTAGATGTTATGTTTCCATTAAGTGAATATCGGAATTCTGGATTCAATGGTGCCCTCAGGTTTCTAATCCAATCATCGGTTCAAAATATAGAATTTTATGCCTGCACATTTACAGAACATACCATAAAAATCTCAAAAAATCATTCTAGGATCTCAGGGACTCAAAATCATGTACCAGAAAATTTCAGTGGCTCGTATTTATTCCTTTTAATCAAAAAAATTACATGTGGTTTCAGTCTCTTTACATTCTCCCCACATTAGGGATTTTCATCTTTGAAAGCTACAGAAAAATCATGGGAAACAAATGGGGGTACTGAGCATTCATTTGAGCCTCCTTATCCCATGTCCTCTTTTGGAGGTTCATGTGCTACCACGAAACTCTCCCTAGAAGAATCGACCACCCATGAAGGACCCTCTCATTTCAATCCTCTATCTCCACCAAGAACTCCACAAAAATCCCTCCATCATCGATATCTAGCTCACCCCTAATTGATAAAATGTGATGGATCATCCATGTACCTCCTCAGCTGCGACACCTGGAAAATATTATACACCTGCTCCATCTGTGGGGGAAGAACTAGACGGTATGCCACTCACCCACTCTGCTAAGAATATCGAATGGTCTAATTAACCTCGGAGATAGCTTGCTACTCAGCCAAATCTCTTCAATACTCATTGGGGTGAGACCTGTAGGAAGACATGATCCCCCTCCTCGAACTTGAATGTTCTTTGTCTCCTATCATCATAAGACTTATAATGGATCTCTGAAGTCTTCATCTGCTCCTATATGATCTGCACATTTTTAGTGGTAGCTCAAACCAACTACGGAACCCTAAGTGTTGACTCCCCTAGGCCAGTCCAGCATATATGTGATCTGCATGGTCACCCATACATGGACTCAAATGGAGATGTGTTGATGGTGGATTGATAACTATTATTGTATGAGAACTCCATCGGTGACAGGTGGTCCTCCTAACTATGGAAAAAATATTTTATTCAAGCACAAAGAATATAATCGATTGTCTGTATTGTCCACTCCCTCTGACCATCTGTCTGAGGATGAATGGCAGTGCTGAATTGTAGCTGAGTCCCAAATGCCTCATTTAATCCCTTCAAAAAGGGGGATGTAAAAGAGCATTGATATATGGTGATCATTGATATAACCTTATGATGTCGTACAATATCCAATATGTAGAGGCATCCAATGCCCTCTACCAATCCCTACTCTTGGATGGGAAGTAAGTTGGCTGACTTGGTGAGTCAATCAACGATCACAGAAATTGGAATCGTGGTCCATGTACATACATGGTATCCATATCATGAAGTCTATGGAGACACTATCCAACTTCCATTCTGACACGTTATGTGGCTGGGCTATGACTTCTGGTAGCTGATGCTCAAACTTCACTTTCTAGCAAGTAAGGCATTGTGATACAAACTCTTCCATGACATTCTTCATCCTTGGCCACCAGTTCTGATGCTGGAGGTCCTGGTATATCTTCACCACTCTAGTATGTACCTCCATAAGGGATGTATCTAACTAACTCAATACCTGTTCTTGTATCATCATTGTTATTATGGTGTGTCTTTTTATGAGAACGACGTGCTCCCCCACCTATAGAAAATCCTTGAAGGGACTCTTCTGAGGATATCTTAGCATGTCCGGCCAAGTAGTGAACATTCTCACATGGAGGCTACTGAACTAGATGATGGGGTGGGGAGTGATAGTTATATACTAGTGGTAAGAGTCTCCATCTCTATCCCTGTAGTTTATCTATATCACGACAAGTTACTCTGTCACCTCACTCAGCAACTGTAGACTACACCACATGTTGTGGGCGTCCGCTACTACGTTCCCCTTCCCAAGATTACAGAATATCTCAATGTCATAGTAATGGAGTAATTCCATCCATCACCATTGTCTCAGGTTTATGTCCTTTTGTGAGAATATATACATGAGACACTTGAGATCAGAGTAGATGTTGAACTATTCACCCGTCATGTAGTTCCACCACACCTTCAAGGAAAAGACCACTGCAATTAACTCCAGGTCATGGGTAACATAGTTCTTTTCAAGCTGCCTCAATTTTTGTTAATATTATATGACCACCACTTTCTCCTACATTAGGAAACATACCATTCTGTTCCCTAATGAGTTACAATAGAATAAATACCCAATTCCATCTTTTAGTAGCCTCAATTTGGGGGCACTCGTCAGTCTCCACCTCAACTCATAGAAACTCTACTAGGATCTCTTTGTCAACAAGAAAGGTTTCCCCTAAATTTCCAAAGATGAAAAGGGTGTTACATCTCATGAAAATTTAGGTAAAAATATTTTCTAATACCCAGCCAATCCCTGGAAAACTGTGCTTCCCGATCACACTCCTACGTGGATCCCAAACAAGAACTGCCTCTATCTTCAGTGGATCCACCGCAACTCCAGCCTCCAATATAATGTGTCCTATAATGTAACCTCCCATATCCATAACTAGAACTTCTAGAGCTTCCCATTATGCCTGTTCTCTCAATGTGTATCCAGAACTATCTGCTTCTGATTGGTGTGCTCCTCCATTGTTGAGTACACCAAGTTGCCGACAATAAAGACCAACATGAAGAAATCGAGTTAAAGATTGAAGATTCTATTCATGATCCCTAGGAACACTTCTGATGCAATGTTCATGACAAATTTCATCACCACTAACTCACAGTTTCCATACTGGAATCTAAAGGCTGGCTTCAGTACATTCTAATATCGTACACTGAGCTGATGATGGCCCGATCTGAGGTCTATCTTCGAAAACCCCTGAGCTCTCTTCAGCTAAAAGAAGAGATCATAAGTCCTAGTAAGTGGATAAATGATCTTCACAGTCACCTATTTCAGGCGCCAAGATTCCATGAAAAGATTCAAACTCTCATATTCCTTCTTGGCGATGAAAATCGGGCCTGCCCATGTAGAAACATTGGGCCTTATGAACCCCTTACCCTACAAGTCCTCCAGCTATACCATCAACATATAAATCTCTACAGGTGACATATGATATTATAGCATAGATATAGGTGCCTTTTAGGGTATAGGTCAATGTATAATTCTACCTCTTTGTGAGGAGGTAGTCCCAGGACATCATCAGGAAAGACATTAGCATATAGTTCCACCACTACACGATAACTCAGACTCCTCACATCAACTACACTGAGGGTAAGTCCAAACAACTAAAGAGTGATCGATTTATCTCACCACCTATAAAGTCCATCCAGAGCTGAAAAGGTTCCCTTTATCACCGATGAATGTGAACCAAGTCCCATTATCACGGCGAAATCACATTTTACACCTAAAACAGTCGATCTAATCAAGGGTTATGGAATACCATCCCATAACCAAGATGACATTGTAAGGCCTTGACGATGCTACTAAGAGATCTCAACTGAATCTATCTCCCCCTATAGTGAGCTCACACTGCTAAAACTAGTTCATTATCCTCGAATCATCTCCCCTAGGTGACTATAATCGTAAGGATCAAGCTAGTTGCTTCATCAGAATCTCTGAGCTCCGAAAGAGTGATGTGGAAATGAATGAGTGAATGGAACATATGTCTAAAAGTATTGTATCTAAGGTGCAGTAGACACATACCATACCACTAATCATATCTTGAGCACCAACGGACATAGGCCTCTACCTCCTGAAGCTATGATCACCCCTCTTAGCCCATTTCCAGTGGTTAGGGTGGACCGCCTAGGGGTGGTGGTGGTAGTACCTAAAACCACCGCCCACCACCTACTTCATGGCATGCCCCTCTTCCACATCCACAACCCTGTAAACCACCTTTCCCAAACCATAATAACTATCTTAGATGTCCCTTGATCATCTACTGGTCATCCATGTGGGGATTCGGACTGTGGAAAGCCATGTTTCATTGTCCGCTGCAAGAGTAACATACATTATTCCCCAGAACACCTCCACTTCCTTGTGAGTTCTGCACCTCCAAATGTACGTCATGAGGTCGTTCTCCAAATGGTCTAGCCCAAATAGACCTCTGCTTCATCTTCCTACTACATGCAGTATATGACTTGACTACCAGTCATCCAGTGGTGTATTTCACCATCTGTGGTTTCTCAGCTATGAAGCTCCTCACCAACATTGCTTGCTTGAGCACTCCATCCTGCATCGGAATATTGAGAAATATCATTGATGCTCTGATCTACCAATGGATAACCTTCATCATGGTTTTAGCATTAATAAATGGGTCCCTACCATGTAGATGGAGTACCGATAGAGGCCAATGATTCTCACCGAGTACTGGGAAACTCTCAGGCTGGCCTAATGTAAGTGTAGCAGCTCTTGGATATGCACTGAGCCCAAAGTTGATGGTATGAGATCTTCCCTAAAGAGGGTCTCTAAGTACTACTAGGAGAGTGTCTCCTCCTCAGGCATCTAGAGCATCTGACCCCACCATATCCATGTTGTTCCTTAGAAGAGGATGAAAGATAGGATCACCATATGAACTTCTAGTGTATCAACTATGCGAAAAACATGTGCCACAGCTTCCTGCTAGTCCCTAGCTGCCTAGGGATCTGTCTCACCCAAAAACCATGGATGATATTGTCTCTGGAACTCATGAAAACCTGCTCAGTCAGTTTTCACGGTCTACTAGTGGGGCTTGTGGAAACTGCTTCCCCACGGATGGCGGTGCTGCTGGTACACCACCTGAATGAGCCATCATTATAAGAGGGACCAACACCGATGCATCAATGCTCAATGGGCCATCATCAAGATCTCTATTTGGAATTGAGGCATGCGGTCTACACTAAGACATCCTGAATTAAATAGGTGTTCCACAATAAATATGTTCTTCCTAGTGAGATGAATCAAAGTGATTTAAAAGAGATTCAACCTTTTCAAAACACACACAGTCAGTGTTTTCATATACCAAGTCTCAAATCAGAATTTATGTTTCTGGTGTTTGGATACATCAGCTTCCGCACCAAAACTAGGCTCCTTGTACTGAAATCCAAACTCAAGACACATAAATCAATTTCTCCATTGAATACATAGACTCATAGTTATTATGGTAGAACCAAACCCCTCTGATAGCACAATGCCACCACCTATTCCCTGGGGTCTGTTCCATGACTACCCCAAGCCTACCTTCCATAGTCCAGGGGTTGGATACTAGAACTGTAAAGGAATTTCCATAAAATGTGAAATAATTTCTCCAAAACCTATACACACATAAACAATATAAATTGCTCCCATGTAAAACAAAATGGATAGAGAAAGGTGCTACCACAACTAAAAACCACCACCGAGTGTAAAAGTAAGTATTGATGTTAAGGTTCTAGAATCTAAGCCCAACTAAAATGGAAATATATAAAAAAGGGAATATATCTCCTGATGTCATCCATCAATGATACTATCGGAAGGGTAGGTACAACTCATCCCTGCGGCTTGCCTCACTAATTGGTCACTTACATACATTGTCTTGTCTACGCTCCTCAAGACATTGTCAAATTTGTATGTCATCTGCACATGACACAATAAGGTATGGTAAAATTCTGTGAAGGGGTGAGTATGAAAATACCTAATAGGGATCCCCCAAACTCTAAAGGACTCTTAGAATTTCACAGAGGAATAACCTCAAAGCATCATCTAAAACACAAAGAACAAAGAAAAATACATATCACACGATGTTTAACTTATGTACATAAGTAAATATGTTTTATCGCAAAGCCGGATCATCTTATTCTGTTAAGAGGCTCTGCTGCTGACCCAAATATGATTTCTTGGTGCGAATCTACACAGGATTTCTCGATGATGATCTACAATGGATCACTCAGTGTTGATCCATTCAGGATTTCTTGGTGCTGATCCACACAGGACCACTCGGTGTGATCCCCACAAGATCACTCGGTGCTGATCCCCACATGATCAATCGGTGTCGATCCACATTGAATCTCTTAGTACTGATTCACACAGGATCATAAATAATTCTTCACATCTCAGCCAACCACTAGATTCCCACACATACTACACTTGATTTTAGAGGATTTGATCCACCAGCCATCATCCATATTTCAACCAACACAATGTCCCACAAAGAAGTAACCCAATGAACTGACATTTAATAGGGGTTACAATGCAACATACGACGCATCAATTAGATGCCCAGTCAGTATGTTATATGAATTTTATTACAAGGGTCCAGGTTGGATTCAGGAATGATCCTACTCATCCAAATACCAATATTATATAAAACTAATGTAGAGTATCTCAAATGTATCGCCTATTCCTAAGGGTTCTAGCTCCGTATACGGTTCATCAAATAGCTCTTCGGTTTAGTAGATACACCCATTTAAGTGTAATTGGGCCGAAAAGGGTCTGGGTATGGTCCTACCCAGTCAGACCAACCCAACCTGGCCTCTTGGTCCATCGGTTTATCCTAGCCCACCCAATTGGGCACAGCCCTCAAGGTTGTGGAACGTGGCCCACTGACCCGACATGGGGTTCTGCTCTAATTCCAGAACAGGCCAACCATTCATGTTTTTAAAGTAGTGGCGTCTGGTGATGCCGCACCACCTAGATAGTCTACTCAGACCGTCCAACCACGGGAACATTAGGGTGTGGGCCCACCCTCTACTGTGTCTCAAAGCCATGGCTCACCGGAAGGTGAAAAAGGAGTTAGTGATGGCGGATCACCCCTTCCATCCACTACGGCTCGGAGCCGTGTCCCTCCTCGTTGTTGCACCACCATTTTCAATGCGGATGGCATCAGCAAGTCACCACCTTCTCCGGTCACCCACGATTCCATGTCGGCGAAGCTTCTGCAGGCCTCTAGTGAATCTCTTCTGGTCACTTTCCTCTATTGACTACTTCTATAGCCCACTCGAGACGCTGTAATCACTACATGGATCGGTGTTTCGACTTGTCACATTGTTCCTCATTCGCCCATGAAGAAACATATCCATACAAAGAACGGTGGAGGTTACAGGCACTGTTCGTTTGGCCTGTGGGATTTGCGTTATAATTATAACATGAGAAGCGATACAAGAATTAAAAATTCTTAATTAAACAACAAAACCCTCTACCTCAAGCTTATTAGAAGTTTTTGTGGACAATGAAGGAGCTTCTTTGTCTAAGGGTGTTATGGATGAAGGAGAAGGTTCATGTTCTTTGGAATTTCATTCTGATTCCTCCAACGGTCATCGAAGCCTTCTTCTAGTTTGATTGAAGATAGAGTGACACGTTGTCATAGGTTCCTCTCCGGAGTGCCAAAAAACCATACCCGATCATCATTTAAATATATTAATGATATAATCAACCAAAAACACAATTAATAAGGTTTATTAATGATTTTAATTAGTGAACCTATTAATTCATCCAACAGTGTGGTTACACATCCATATGTAACCGACCATTTAATCATCTAACTACCCTATGGTCCCACAACTTTTTCTCAATGGTGACAAGAAAGAACAAAAATAACTCATTGATTTATTTTATTATTGTTTTTTTAAGCCCAAAAAATTACTTTTCGTCTGACCCTTTTTCAGTCGAAGTTATGATTTCCTTAATCAAATCTGGAATTGTGGATTCAATAGTGGCCTCAAATTTTTAATCTGATCCCCAATTCAAAAGATCAAATTCACCGCCCGCATGTTTACTGAACTACCTTGAAATGTTCAAAATTCTGTTCCGGGCACTCCGACCCCTATAATTACATGTATTCAATTTTTTCACACTCAGAATAATTCCATTTTACTAATAAAATACATGGAATTTCTGGGTCATTATAATGTCTCCAACATTTAACCTTTCGTGGTGATAATAAAATCAGGACATGATCTGGGGAAACAAACAATTTCACTTTACATAGTAAAAATTGTAAATTTAAGGTATAGGGTATTTTTAATATATAATCATAAATAATTTCTTATTATTTTACATATATAATTTCAGTCTACCATTATGTTTCTTGGAAAATGGAATTTCTGCGTCCTAAAGAAATAAACCATATCAAATAAACCCATTTTTCTAAAATTATTTAAACTAAAAATTTTATTACATAAATTTATCTAGACCTATATATTAAAAAGTAAATTAAATTCCTCTCATTATATGTACGAAATAAAGAGAAAATTATATATCCCTTGTTAGTGGGAATCAATGAAAATCAACATTTAAAGCATCTATGTATCGATCAACTACTATTTATTGTAATTATGATTTGTTATTCTCTAATGATCAAACAACCAACCATACCAATTAAAAAGAAATTTATCTAAAATCTCACATCATAGGTCTTTCCATAATATCTTGATTGTTACACTATACACTGAAAGAGTTAATGGAAATTTTTTCAGGAAATATACTCAATGACAATAATTATTGAATTGAGCCTTAAATTTTCTCAAATAATCTATTATGACATTTAATTCATACATTTCCATCTAATGTACATTTAATATTCAGAAGATATTTATATCTCTTATCATTATCTAATTTAAAGTATATTCAAATATTGTCTAGGTTTTTTCTTCTACAGTCATTTCATTTATCATAAGAAATGGAATAAATTCAATGGTTACCCTAAATTATCAACAATGGATATAGAGATATTTAAATGTGATGTTATTATATCCCAAAAAGTCATATATGTAACTATAATTATTCCTAAAAATAAAGAATGTTCTATATAAACCTATATATATATTTATTATATTTTGAGTTAAGATTCTATTCCATTGACTCTAATTAGGTGATGAATTTCCTGCTTGGTGATCCCTTCCAACTATAACATGATTCTCTGACTCAGCATTCTATATCCCATAAACTTGTATCGTTTCCCCTGTATTTGGTTTGATTTTACAATATTGATATCTCTATATAACTCCCTC
Organism: Viscum album; assembly: GCA_963277665.1. NCBI lineage: Eukaryota > Viridiplantae > Streptophyta > Magnoliopsida > Santalales > Viscaceae > Viscum > Viscum album. The sequence goes on from CAUJRU010000344.1 coordinate 183,996, forward strand.
CAATACCACATTGTGTTGTATAATCATTCATATTTGAAATAAAAAATAAGTGGTGATAAACAACTCACCCTCACGTAACCCAATCAAACACTTCACAAACATTTTAGTCATATTTTGTCCAAAATGGTTCATGAATATGAATGTATGGGAATCAATTGAATGTATTTACTCTACAAATTTTTTCAATTGATGTTATTTCTTTTCCAACCTAACCAAAGATGAAAATAATTATCATTTCATGTATCAAAAAATCATCTTCTATTGAAATTATAACACTAAAAAACTGTGAATATGTATTTATTTTTATCATTATAATACTAGATCATATTTTGTTATTAAGTTATCATACCAATAGATTTTACTTCATATTTCTTTGAGATATGATTTCTATTATATAGCATAAATGTTAAATAATTTAATTATTCTCTAACACAAACATGTTCTCTCATTAAAAACTCCTAAAACCCATGATTTATCCCACACAAACATGTGTGTGAAACATTTCCTCCATATATAATCTAAAAAACATTATATTTATGATATATTTCCCTTATTCAACAGTTTCTTCCAAGCATTTCCAGATTTTACCTCAATAATGTAATACCCAAATTGAATATTTTAAGTAGTGAGTGATAAAATGAATATAAATATGTGGTATTTATTCTGAACCTAATTTATATATTTAATAGTACCAATATCACAACCATATAAATGGTATTTTTTTATAATTTTTTTGGTCTTTCCTACCTATCGATGCATACACTCAATAGAATTAAATCCAATCTCTGAGAAATTTTATATGATTTTATTCAAATATTTTGGATTCATAGTAGTATTATCTATAAATTCATTCAAGAATAATTTTAGAATCCTTAAATGAGGAAATATATTACACTATATACAATAAAAAAATTGACCTGATATCCACAGAGTGGTCATCCTTATAAAAATATTCTTTTATACTTTCTCTGTGTTTTTTCCCACACCTTTCATTGGATATTCCAATTTTTAATTTCATATACATCAAAATTTCATTTAATTTCATTAAATGTTTCATCCATAAAATTGGAAAATAATAAATATAGGATTTATATAAATAATTTCACATAATAAAAAAATTATTTTCTTTCATCACCTTCGTCATGTGATTTGATTTCATAACACACAGATCATAATGAAAAAAAGTTACTTGTTTGAAACTATAATGGGTAAATATGACAAGATTAAAAAATCCTACATGGATAGCATTAACCATTAATTTATCCAAGAAAATATTGTTTCTCACGATTTCTAATAAAAAATAACGATTCTTATTTTATCAGAATATATCATCTTATAACCATATTATGGAAAACTTTTACATAATATCTAAACTTTTTAACAAGAAACACTAACATATATAATTTATTAATAAGACAAACATACGATTTAGAACATGATCCATGAATAGTAGGGTAAATTGTTCCCATGAGAATTCAACTAATTTTTATTTTCTGTAAATATATTTTAATGGTAAAATAAAGTTGATGTAAATGTTTTAAATTTAAAAAATATTTTATAAAATAATGTAAATTCATATGAAATATAAAAATAAACAATTATAATAATTTATAATTAGAATAATAATCTAAATAAATTTTGTAACTGAAAAATAATTATTTATATACAATTATGATTTTTCAACATAAGTAAAAACAGATAATACCCAAGCCATTGATTACTCCAAAAATTTATCCAATAGGGATCTATTTGTTAGGTCCACTAGGCTGAATACCCTGAGAGGGGGGGTGAATCAGGGTATGACTAATTAAAAATTAATGCCCGTTCTAATCTTGTTTCGCTGTTAAGAAAAACACTCTTCTCTCTCTTTCCTGCTACACAATATAAACAGAATATAAAGCAAGCACAAGACACATCAATTTTACTTGGTTCACCACTAAGGGCTACGTCCAAGGAGCATACGCCTACAGGTTGCCGGTCATACCAAATTCCACTAATCTTCACTAGCTGTGGATTACAAGGTTCGGGCTAAATCACTTCTATGCCCAGGCTCACTGCCTCTACAATGTTGAGGGTCAGCTCACTGCTTTCCCAAGGGTCACTCCCTGTTTCTCTCTCTTTGGCTCACTGCCGGTGGAGAGGATCACCTTCTTCCTCTTCCTAAGCTCACTGCTCTTAGAAGGAATCCACTCACAGTTTATAGACCTGTAGGTATCTTCATTTTCATGAATGAATGCATCTTCCTCGGTGTGTAGATGCTCTGTTGAAGTACAAATTTCACCCGAAGATGAATATCTCTTTGCACCGAAGGTATCGGGCAAACTTCCAGCTTCCACGTAGTTTGAAAAACACTGCTGGAACAAACCTTACTTGACGCGCAAGTCAACCTCGACGCACAAGTATCGGCGCGCAAGTCACAATGGTCGCGCAAGTCCTCCTCTGACACTTGTGCAACCCAAGCTTCCTCAACTCCAAACTTGTGCGACTCTCTTCCTTTTATTCCCAAACCACTATTGTCTTGCAACTACAAACCGGCGCGCAACTTGTAACACTGGAGCACAACATCAAGCACTGGCACGCAAGTCCCACCTGCGCGACCACACACACCACTTGCGCGACCCCCACACCTGCGCGACGGGAGCTCTTAGTTGAACTCCGGTAAAGAATGAGGAGGGGTGGTCCAGTATTTATAGGCAATCTGACCACCCTGCGCGACGGCACGCAAGTCACCTGCGCGACCCAGTTTCGGCGCGCAAGTCTTCTGTCCTTTTGGATACTTGCGCGACCAACTCCCAAACTTGCGCGAACCTACTTCCTTTGCCATATTTTGATCTTATGATCTTGAAAAACATATGGAGCGCAAGTTTCCTATTCTCCAAGTCCTCGGCGCGCCACCGTGAATCTGTTCTTTTGTACCGCCTCCAGATCATCCATTCCTTTTATCGAAGTTCTTGATTCAAACAAGGATCGTTGAACTAAGCTCTTGAACTCGACATTCTATCATGAAATAATCTTTGTCAACAAACACAACTCAGATGTCCACTTTTTCAACAAACACAATCACCTCAAAAATGCTTCAATGATACATTGAGGGATTTTTTCCCAACACTATTACTCTCTTATACTAAACCTTACATCATGTACATGACATTAAATTATTTTATGAATAAAAATCTTTAATCAAAACAAACTGATGATCGATATTTCTAGATTATTTATAAAAACATGGAAATATATAAACCTTTACCAAATAAAACCCTTGACTTTCTTATCAAATTGAATTTTTTCTCTATTTAAAAAACATTATAAATCATTATATGTCTTAACTATCACCCAAAAATTGTCTACTTAAAAAATATTGTATATAAACCAGACATATTACATTATTTCATTAAATAATGAAAAAAATATCTGAATGGATGATCTAAAACACTTAATAAGGGTAAGAATATGAGGAAACAATAAAATATCATAAGTGACTATTTGATGAAAATATGTTTATAGGAATATAAAAAATGAACATGAACATAATACATGGAATTCATACTCAATAAATAAGGAATCATATGCTAAGAATCATAGCACATGAGACTCATCCTAGTTTTTGAGGTATCCTCAAGTGCATCCACTAAACCTAGGTTCGAAACTAGGTGGAGGAATATTGCTGATACTATAGCAGCACTATAGCCGGCATTGTGTGAGTACTGTAGCAGTTACTGTAGCAGGTACTATATAGTACTGTAGTAGCTAGAACTATTCCCCTTGGGCCACTAGTTTTGGCTTGGAGTCCTTAAGGCCTCCAGGCCACCAATACCTTCATGTCAGTAGGGATTTCGGGCCACCACTAAGGCCTTCGAGCCACCTCAAGGCCTTCAGGCCACATGGGGTTTCCTCAGACAAACTCTAGAAAATAAGGAGTATCCCTAGAAGAGGATTCATTGTAGGAACACACACCAGAGAAAAACCAAATGGATTAGGAATGAATGAGAGGGTATGGCTACACCATCAAGACCAGCTTGTGGCTGCACGGGATGCTTAGCCAGACGACCATGCAAAGGTGAAGAGCTACCATCATGATTCAAATGCTGGAGAGGGGCAGTTCCTTTTAGTTATATCCTAGATGAATTCCATAAGACCTTCAGGTCATGTAATTACTTTTAAGACTACGGTACATGCAGTCACTAAACTTATGGGCCATGTAAGGGTTACATGTCATCCAATGAAAGGGGTGTTACTAAAATTCAATAAAAATTAGGCCTTCAGGCCATTCGAGATAATCTAGGAATAAAATCATTATCCTTTAACTTAAATAAATTTATAAAATAGTATCAGGGAATTATATGGTTGTGGCAACAACATAAAGAATGAAATCATTAAGATTTATCCAGGACTAATCATAATACCATAATCACATTATAGATAATGTCCTACATTGGATGATATTGACACACCAATACCATACCTAACATCAATTGGCATATAAATAACAACACAACGGATTCAAGGGATTTAAAAATCCCCATATCACATAATTTCAGTTTAATGCATAAGTGTGAAACATAAAAAAACATACATAATTTAATCAAGTTAATTTTGTCCTAAGAAAGATATGGTTTTCATAATTATTTCAAAAAAACATAGACAAAAACCATGTACTGAAATAAGGTAGAATGATTAAAATGAAAATACCCCTATTTATTAAAATAATAGTAGAAGGATGTAGCCAATTATTTAAAAACACAATCACAAAATAAATGATTCAAATGATATTGTATTTGAAGGGATCAGTAATTGGATTTTTCAAAACAATGTGTTCAATCCCCCAAAATAATCGTATAAATTAAAGGTGAATCGTGTAACAAAAAACCAGGAAGGTAAATCCATTAATAAACATAAGGGGAATTATTGATAAATCATTAATGATTTTTAAAAATCATTTTCAACATTATTGTAAATGTAAATATTATAGGGCACATTCTGAAGACCATTGCATAAATTTAAACTTGAGGGTTCAAACAAATTTAATTTGAAATTAATATCAAGTAATGGATCATTGAAAAGGATATAATTATATATAAATGTAATATAGTATGCATGAAAACCAATAATATCATTGGTAGAAATTTATTTTGATATTTTTAAAAATATATTGGAAGAAAATACACCCTATAAATAGTTATAATAAAACATACATTTGAAAAGATTTAAATTTAAATATAGTTTTCCAAATAGGTAATATATAATACGGTTTTCATATATTATATGATAACATTAGAGGTAAGGGGAAACATTTTCTTGACTAATAAACTATTTTTTAAGATTATGATAATTATTCATAACTGATTTTAATCATCAAAATAAAAGAGAATTCACCTATAGAAATGATATAAATAAAAATTTATCTTTTAATATAAAAAATTGACAAACCATATAAAATTCAAGATGAATCGATTAATGAGACTTTATTACTTGAGCATAGTGATGATGTTTTAAAAAATACTAATATTTTGGGTAAGAAATATATCATTGTATAAAGGAAAGAACAGAATAAAGTGATGTTAATATTAAAATATTAAAATTAATTTAAGATATTATAAATCATTTTTTAGAAGTTACCCAATAAAAAACTATTACTGACTTATAATATCAATCCATGCCTCAAGGAATGGGGATAAGACAAAACCTCTTAACTTTTGTCTTCATTTCCACTTATGTGATCTGAACTCCTATAAAAAAGATAACTATATGAATAAAATAATTTAGATCCTTATTCATAACCATTACTATTTACACTCCCCATTTATGATGATTATTTTTTTATATTAATTAGTTATTATGAAATTTCAATTCTAGGTGTGAATACTGTTGATCTTTTTAAAATAGTTCACAAATGCAGTTTAGGTATTCATTATACAATAAACTTTTAATCATTATACTTTCATTAAATGCATTGAAAATTATTCAATTTAATTTTTTATAAATATATTATTTCATTATATAGGAGTTTTAGTTACAATCCTTTAACATGAACTTAGTGATGTGTTTTTTTATTGTTTTTAACAAAATAATGATGGTGTCATAATTAATAACATTAATTTATATTTTTTCACTCTAAAACCAAACTAAAATACCTATTCACTTATTAATGTCATGTTTTTTAGTTTTAATTTTTCATAATAAACCATAATATAATTTTATATAATTTTTCATATTAGATAAGACACCAACACAACCACGGACACTCAAAAATTAATGGATGACTATGATTAAGAATGTGATTCATTTTATGAATAATATCCTTATCATATAATATTAATTGTTTTTTTATATAATTTATAGTTAGATAATAATAATTTAATAGTGTTTATTAAATAATAAAGAATCAAGAATAAAAATGAGATATTACACTTCATGGACAAGGCAGTCTGCAAAAAAAAACAGATTTCATTTTTTTTCAAGGAATGAGTGGAAATGAATTAAAACATCTTAAATTAATTAATTTATCCCTTATTACTAATTAATAGAATTGGAGGTGGAAAAAGTAATATTTTTATGTAGGTGGTTGTCCTACCAAAACATGAATGATAACTTTATATTTCATTATAAAAAAAGAAAAATGTTGTTAATGGTTACTCCTAATGTATAAAATTTTTCAACTGAAAAAAAAATATAGATTTAATTAAATTTTAAATTGAAATTTTTATTTTTGAATGTTATTATAAAGATAATATAATTCAATAAAAATAGTGAACTCATATTGAGGACTAAGTATTTCCCATGGACGCCTCAATGGAAAAAGAGATCATAGAAAATCATATTGTAAAAAAATTCTTATGGAAAAGGAAATTTATTATATGGTACTAAAAGGTATTAGATTTTATATTGGAAAAAACATATAAGTTTTCCATGAATTGGTGGTGAGGGGCCATATTCATATTTGTTGAAAATGGTATATTTGTAATTATATCATCTTAATATGAGGAAAGAACATACTAACCATATCAACTGAAACAAAAAAATAGAAAATAACTGATTTTGGTGTTTTTTAGATGAAACTGTCATGACTCATCCTCGACACCCATGTCGTGACTACCCCAAGCCCACCTTCCATAGGCCATTGTCTGGCAACAAGCACCAAATGTGTAAATCCTATTAAAAAGAGAAGGCATTGCCTTTATAAATGTAAACAACACAACAGAGTACACAACTGAAGTAAGAACTACATAAACTGAGTACAAAAGTAAGTGCTAAAAGGTAAATGGTCCCTTATACAAACCCAACTGAAAGTACAGTACAACTGAAAGCTATCACAACGACAGTATAGTAAAACAACAACCACAGAGTCATCCTCTTCAAATCCCACCTAAAGGGGGGCTACATATGGCCTCCTCAGCACCTCAAGTCTGTCTGTCTGCTCCGTGTATATCTCACCAAGTGGTCCACCGTTGGGTACCATCCGGCTCAAAAAGTCTCCACCTCTATCAGTGTTTTCTATTGTCTGCAACCAACACAACGTATTGTAGGAAAATCATGTGTAGGGGTGAGGATACGATACTCAGTAGGGTCCTCGAGACCCATGAAGGTCTCCCAGAATCCACAAAATATAAACCACACAAGAGAGATAGAAATAGGAATAATCAACCAACCCTACTTAGGTATATACACATACATATACCTAACTTATCAACCACATTACATCTCCAACTCTCGAGCCCATATACAACCCAATCCACACAGGAAAGAATTCAATCACATTGATGATAATGATTGAAAATCAATACTCACCTCACACAGGCATACATCTTTCTTATAGAGATAGAGATGATCATATGCAGTCACTGATTCATCTAAGTTGTCAGAACCACATAGGATACAAGTACAGAGGTAAAACTTCCAGACCCACAGAGGATACAAGAACAGTAGTCATCGCCATCAAACCCACGAAGGAATCTATTATGGTAGTCGTCGTTATTGAACACTTGTAGGATTCCAGTACAGTAGTCGATGCAGTCACAGCCATCTATAGGGTTCCCACACACATCACGCTCAATTCTAGGAGACTCTGTTCCTTGAGCAAAGGACTCATCACATCAACAATCACGAATTCTAGAGTTGATGTACCCCTATGTTCCGTATCTTCAAAAGAAACCCAACGCGATAGACGGCGCGTCAATCAGACGCCCGGTCTGAGATATATTGGTTTTTCCGTTCCAAGGGCCCAGTTGGAAATATGCTCGTTCCAGACCCGTTTTTTTTCCAAAGTCATCCAAAACACACTTATAGTATCAGAAAAGGAATGCTTCATCGTGAGGGTCCTAATTCCATAGACGGAATGTCAATCGGATGAACGGTCTTATAGTTATTCATGTTTATGTGGAAACGGTCCCAGCCCGTTAAGCCTAGTGGGCTGGCGGGTTGGGTCAATCCGATTTTGGAGGGTCTGACCTAGCAGAGGGTTAGACCGGCCTAGTGAATCATGCAGCCCAGCCTTAGGGGTTGCGGCCTGGACTGGCGGGGCACGGTCCTGCACATCACGGTGCGTCCTGACCCGGAAGGGCGCGGCCCGGCAGACTGCGGCTCGACCGGCTAGTCGAGCGGTCTAAGGGGGGCGGGGCGGCCCCCTTGGTTTCCCATACTGGTGGCACCTCCCTCCTAACCAGTCGGTCGTCCTGGAGCAATTGGCCCACTCAGGCGGGTCGCGGTCTTGCTGCGGGGCACCTTAGGGTGCCTCGGATCCTTCACCCAGCCGGCCGACGAGCCGACCGGTTCGTTGTTGAAGCATCCCACAGAGTGCGGGCCATGGTCCTCCACAGCGCGACACCCCTTGTGGCACCCAGTCATCCTCCAGCACGGCTAGCTTTACCCGGACGGTTCTTCTTCGGCTGAGCGGCCTCTGGTTGCAGGCTGTTGTTCTTCCGCATGCAGCCAGCGTGTGGCCGCCGCCTTCGCTCGCCACCACCTCCCTTTGTGAATTATATAATCAAGAACGATGGACGGTCATCAGGACATGTTTGTTCGGCCCACACCCACTGCATTAGGAATTTGAAATCAGCGAAAGGTAATCCAAGAAAACCACACATACTGGATAATTTATTCACTTATAATTTATTTGAAACCCCTACCTCGTAAATGATGTTGCATATCGTCAAGCTGTGGAAGACAAGCATCACGGTTGAATGGCGTCGTCCCATCAACGATGGAGGAAGAGTCATTGTCATAGGCGACATAGACTTCTTGAGATCGAGGTGCATCCGAGGAAGATGCATCATTGGAAGAAGTCATTCGCATTCTTCGTCGGGGATGATCTTTGTTGAAGAATGGTCTTCTCCGTCGAAGAAGGATCACATCTCTTCTAAAACTCTAGAGACTTCCCCCACAAGTGATTTTCTAACAGAAAAAAATGAAAATTCTCTCCAATTAATATAATTTTCATTTAAATCAAATTTAATTCAAAAGAGGTGCCAAATAATTAATGTAGACATTAATTTTATGAGTAGGAAAAACTTATGGGTAGAGGGAGGTGGAGAGGCTCCACAATTAATGAGGAGTTGTCAAAAAAATAAATAAACAGTAAATAATTAATGGGGGGTTGAGGGGAGGTGGAAGGGTTCAGGTTCATCTGGGCCCCACCTAACAAATATCCTCTCATGAGAGGTTATGTGGGTGGGGGCGCCACCAAAAATTTCCCCATGTAGGATTTAACTACCCATGATAAAATAAAATTTTCACAACAAAATTATTTATCTTTTTTGTTGAACCCCAAAAATTAACTTTCAACCTGCATAAAACGCAACTGCGGTAGAGTTCCCCTTAAGAGAATATAGGTGTTCTGAGTTCATTGGTGCCCTCAGATTTCAATTTTGAGCACCAGTTCAAAAGGTAGAAAAACCCATATGTACGTTTACTGAATGTACATGAAAAAAACATCAGAAATTGATTCTTGGCACACTGGGCTTCGGAATCAAGTTCCGTCAGAAACCATACATTTGTAAAATTCCAAAGTATTAAAAAAAAATCCTTGAAATTTCTGGGTCTTTAAATTACTCCCACCTATGGGCTTTACATCCCCATAAATCTACAACGCACACTTGGGAAACAAATGGAGGTACTGAGCACTCATCTGAGCCTCTCGCTCCCAAGTGCTCTCCTAGATGTTCCCGTGCTGCCAGTGAACGTGCATCAGAGGAATCGACTGTCCATGTAAGACCTGCTCCTGTCGGACCTCGTTCTCTACCAGGACTTCCATTATTGTCGCCACGTCATCAATGTCCAGCTCCCCGTGATCGATGTTGTGGGTCGGGATGTGCACATATTTCCTCAGCTGAGGTACGTGGAAGACGTCGTGCACCTGATGCAACTGAGGTGGAAGGGCCAGGTGGTAATCCCCATCGCCTAATTTTCTGAGGACCTGGAAAGGTCCGATGAATCGTAGAGATAACTTGCCACCCCGGCCAAATCTCCCTAGACCTCATCGAGGTGAGACCCATAGGAAAACAAGGTCGCCATTCTCGAACTCCAATGGTCTCCGTATCCTATCAGTATAGGACTTCTATCTGCTATGTGCAGTCTTCATCCATTCCTGTATGATCTTGACCTTCTCTATCATATCCTACACCATCTCTGTCCATACTTATGCTTACTCCCCTAGGTTTTTCCATCCCAGAGGTGATCTGTAAGGTCATTCGTGCAGTGCCTTGTAAGGTTCCATCCCGATGGTGGAGTGATAGTTGTTGTTGTACACAAACTCCACCAAGGGTAAGTGATCCTCCCAACTACAACCAAAGTCGAGGATGCATGCACTGAGCATGTGCTCGAGAGTCTGAATGGTCCTATCAGTCTAGCCATCCATCTGAGGATGGAAGGCGGTGCTCAGATGAAGCTGCATTCCAAAAGCCTCATGCAACCCCTTCCATAGCCAGGAAGTGAAACAAGCATATCGATCAGAGATGACAGTCGATGGAACACCATGAAGCCGTATGATCTCCTGAACATATAATAAACCCATGCTATCTACTGATCCCTACTCTCTGATCGGTAGGAAGTGGGTAGACTTGCAGAGTTAGTCTACAATCCCCCAGATAGAGTCATGTCCTCTGGATTTATGTGGAAGCCCTGTCACGAAATCCATACATATTTTATCCCACTTCCACTCTGGGACCTCTATGGGCTGTATGAAGCCTACTGGAACCTGGTGCACTGCCTTCACTTGCTAACAAGTGAGGCATCATGAAATGAACTTTGATACAACCTTCTTCATACCCAGACACCAATGCTGTCATCTAAGGTCCTAATACATCTTCTCCACTCTTAGATGTACCGGTATAGGGGATGTGTGAAACTCCCTCAGCACCTCCTCCTATATTTCACCTAGTACAATGGTACGTCCCTTGAAGAGGATGACGTGCTCCCCTCCTTCAGAAAATCCATTATGTGCCTTCCATGAGGATATCATGAGCATGTCGTGTCTCATAGTCAACGTCCCAACGTTGTAGCTGTCTGAATCACTGAATGAGTGGAGGAGTGACTATGAGTGACTGAAGAAAGGATGCTCCATCTCTATCCACAAAGGATATCTACAACACGGCTATCTGCTCTGTCGCCTCTCCTATTAGCTGAATGCCTGATCTCCTGTTGAGAAAATTAGCTACAACGTTCCCCTTCCTTGGAGTATAGACTATCTTAAAGTCATAGTCCTGAAGTAACTCGAGTCATCGACACTATCTCAGGTTCAAGTCCTTCTATGAGAAGATGTACCTGAGACACTGGTGGTCATAATAGATTGTAAAGTGCTCACCCATCAGATAGTATTTCCACATAGTTGAAGGAGAAGACCACTACTACTAACTCCAGGCCATGGGTAGAGTAGTTATGATGGTGTTGTCTCAGCTACCGTGAACCATAAGAGATCATTGCTCACTCTGACTTCAGGACACACCCGCGTCCGGTCCCAAATGCATCACAGTACACTACATACCCAACGCCCTCCTCCAATAGACTCAATATGGGTGCACTAGACAATCTCTGACTCAGCTCTGGAGATCTCTACTGACATCTATCTGACCACACGAAGGGTTTCCCCATCTTCATCAAGGGTGAAAGTAGTGCTGCAACTATGGAGAAGTCTAGCGCAAATCTCTGATAGTAACCATCCAAACCAAGGAAACTCCGCACCTCCGTCACGCTCCTGGGTGGCTCCAAAGAAAGTACTGCCTCGATCTTCACTGGATCCACTACTACTCCTTCCTCCAAGATGATGTGTCCCAGAAATTGAACCTTCCGAATCCAGAACTGGCACTTCGAGAGCTTACCATAATGCTGGTGCTCTCAAAGTGTGTCTATTACATCCCATAAGTGGTAGGCATGCTTATCCTCAGTAGTAGAGTAAATCATTATATCTTCAATGAATACTATGAAAAAATGATTGAGGTAAGGGTGGAATATCCTGTTCATGAGACTCATAAACACTTCTGGAGTGTTGGTTACACCAAAGGGCATAACCAAGAACTGGTAGTGGCCATATCGACACATGAAGGTTGTCTTCTGCACATCGTCGTCTCGAACTCTTAGCTGGTGATAGTTTGACCTGAGGTCTATCTTCGAGAACCATCATACTCCATTGAGTTGGTCGAAGAGCTCTTCAATCCTCTGAAGTGTGTACTTTTTTCTTATGGTCACCTGATTCAGGCGACGTTACTCGACACATAGTCACAATCTCCCATCCGCCTTCTTGGAGAACAAAATCGGAGAAACCTAGGGTGAAACACTAGGTTGGATAAATCTCATTCCTTACAAGTCCTTGAACGGTACCCACAGCTCTCAAAGCTCAACGGGAGCCATCCGATATGCTGGAGTAGATATCAGTGTTGTCCCTGGGTATAGGTCAATGTAGAAGTATACCTCTCTATGAGGAGGTAGTCATATAATGTCATCAGGAAAAACGTCCACATACTGATCCACCATAATAGGAAAACATAGACTCCAAACATGAACAACTCCAAGGATGAGACCAGCCAAATTATGTTTGATCGGCTGCCCTCTTCTCTACATAAGTCCATCGTGCACTGAAAAGGCTCCCTTATTGCCAGTGAAGGCGAACATTCTCCCATTCTTGTGGACATACCACACATTGCTCCTAATACAGTCGATCTGAGCATGAACCGTAGATAACTAGTCCATACCCAAGATTACATCGTAAGGCCTCGACGCTGCTACATGAAGATCCCAGCCGAATATCTCACCTCCTAGAGTAATATCACACTCCCAGAACTAGTGTGTAATCATCGAGTCTGCTTTCGTAGGAGTCTCTATCTGTAAGGACCAAGCCAACGGCTTGTCAGAATCTACGAGCTCCAAACAAGGGCAGCAGCAATAAAAGAATGACTTGCACCTCTGTCAATAAGAACTGTAGCAAGGGTGGAGTAGACAAAGATAGTACCTCGAATCATCTATGGTGTTCCATATTCATAGGCCTCGACTACTTGGATCTATTCCCACCTCTGTTCGCCAGCTCCCTATGGTCGAGGTGGACCTCCTGGTGGAGGTGGTGGTAGAGCCTTGAAATGTCGTCCACCACCCACTGCTCGACCAGCTCCCCTACCTCCTCCGCCCACTCCTGGAGGACAACCACTGTCAATCCTCGGCCTATACCTGGGAGGTCCCTCTACGATCTTTTTCTTGTCTGCATGGCGGGTCTGGCAGTCACGAGCCATGTGGCCCTGCCCGCCGCATGCATAGCACTGGATGCTCCTCGTAAGGATGGCTCTGTTTCGTGTTCCCCACACAACTGAACCTATATCCTGAGTTCTCCCACCTGATGGCCTGGTCCACATGGACCCCTGTGACATCTGTCTACTACTGGCTGCAGAAGACTCCTATATGTATTGCCCTGTGGTGGGTCTCACCGCTGGTGACTTCTCAGCGAGAAATATCTCCACTAGAAGGGCTCTCTCCAACACCCCTTCCTGCGTGAGGATGCTGAGGGGAATCATTGAAGCCCTGATCTCGTGCCTCAGTCCCTGCTCGAAGGTCCAATCCCTAAATAATGGGACTCGTTCCATATCCGTGGAGCAGCGTGAGAGGTCAGTAAACCTCACTAAGTACTGAGCTACTAACATGCTTCCTTGCTGCAGATGTAGTAACTCCTGAATATGCACCGCACAAAGGGTGGCAGGAAAAAACTCTGAGCGAAACAGACTCTCGAAGTCCGTCCAGAGTAAAGATGCATCGGCATGCACCTGGAGAATCAGGATCCTCCATCGGCCTACCACTTCATTCAAGAGACTCATGGTAATAATCACCATAAGGTCGGCTGATGTCTCTACTAATCTAAAAAAATCTTATGATAGCCTCCAGCCAATCTCCATCTGCCTATGGGTCCATCTTTCTACGGAACCTAGGAGGCCTCTGTTGCTGGAACTCATGCAATGCACTCAAGAAGAATGCACTCTCTACTGTTAGAGCTAGTAGTATCGGAGGCTCAGTGGGTAGTGGTACCACTGGTGCCTCTACTATGATGGGGCCTTGCACTGAGTCCTCGTCGCTCGGTGGGCTACCATATCGTATGTGACTCGGAACCCTAGCTAGCTGCCTTCATGGGGCCATCCTAAAAAGAAACAGGTGCACCATGGTCAAATAGTATACCTGTTGATCTGACACAAAGTAATCACAATTAAAACATTTAAAACAGAAATGCAATCAGTGTTTTCGTGCACCTAGACGGAATTCAGAGATCAGGGTCCTGGTGTATGGATACGTCGGTCGCCGCACAAACACTGGACTCCCTGGACTGAAAACCACACTCAATACACTTAACACTAATGATCCACAGAAATAATGACTAGAGTCGTGAGTTATGTGGTAGAACTGACTTCTCTGATACCAAATTGCCACATCCCATCATCGGGGCCCGTGCCGTGACTACCCCAAGCCCGCCTTTCATAGGCCACGGGCTGGAGAATATCACCAAAGGCGTAAATATCATTAAAAAGGGAAGGCAATTCTTTATAAAAGTAAACAACACAACAGAGTTCAAAACTGAAGAAATCAATAAGTAAATTGATTACAAAAGTAAGTGAAGAAAGATAAATGGGCCAGTATACAAATCCAACTAAAAGTAAGTACAGCTTAAAGCTAGCACAAATATAGTATATTAAAACAGACACCACTAAGTCGTCCACTGGGAATCCCACCAGAAAGGTGGGTACATATGTCCTCTTCAGCACCTCAAGTCCATGTGTCGACTCTGTGTAAATCTCTCCAAGTGTTCCACCTCCGGGTGCTGTCTAGCACATCAAGTCTCCACCTCGATCAGTGATGTCTTTTTTCTACTTCCAACACAATGTAGTGCGGGCAAATCCCCTGTAGGGGTGAGTATACGATACTCAGTAGGGACCTCGAGACCCCCAATGGTCTCCCAGAATCCACAAAATATAAGCCAAATAATAGAGATACAAACATGAAGTATCAACCAAATCTACATAGGTATATTCCCATACATATACCTAAGTTATCAACCACATTACGGTTGTAACTCTCGATCCCAAATACAACCCAATCCACACATGAATGAAGTCAATCACATAGATGATAATGATTGAAAATCAAGTCTCACCTCACACGGGTATACTTCTTTAGTATAGCGATAGAGATGATCAGATGTGGTCATTAATTCATCTAAGCTATCAGATCGACACATGATACAAGACCAGCTAAGCTGTCAGACCCACATAGGATACAAGACCAGCTAATCTGCCAGACCCACACAGGATTCAAGTACATAGGTCAAACTGCCAGACCCACACAGGATACAAGAATAGTAGTTATCGTCGTCGAACCCACTGAGGATTCCATTATTGTAGTCATCGTTATCGAACCCATGGAGGATTCTAGTATAGTAGTCGATGCAATCGTAGCCAACTATAGGGTTCATGCACATAACACACTCGATTATGGGAGAGTCTGCTTCTCGAACAAAGGGGTCATCACATCAACTATAACGAATTCTAGATTTTATGTACCTCGATGTTCCATCTTGTCAAAAGGAACCCAACGCAATAGACGGCATGTCAATCAGACCCCAGTCTGAGAGATATTGGCTTTTCTATTCTAGGGGCCCGGTTGAAAATATGCTCATTCCAGACCCCACCATTTTCCAAAGATGTCTTAAACTCATGTACAGAATAAAAAAATGACAACTTCATCATGAGGGTCCCAATGCCACAGACGGCACGTTGATCCAATGAGAGGTATTATAGTTATTCACGTTTAAGTGGAAACGGGCCCTGCCTGTTAAGAACAGTGGGCTGGCAGGTCCGGTCAATCCGATTTTGGTGGGTCTGAATCGGAAGAGGGTCAGATCAGCCCAGTGAATCATGTGGCCCAGCATGAGGGGCGCAGCCCGCCCCGAGGGGCTGTGGCCAGGCCCGGCGGGGCGCGGCTTGGCCCGACATGGCGCGGCCCGACCCGGCACGGCACGGCCTAGCCCGGTAGGGCACGGCCCGGCTGGCTGCAGCTCAACCGGCTGGCTGAGCGGTCTGAGGGGGGGCACCACCCCACCCCAACTACTTTCCAGAACTGGTGGCGCTGCCCTCCCAACCGTCTGGACTTCCTGGCGCAAGTGGCCCGCTTAGGCGAGTTGCGATCTTGATGCGTGGAACCTTCGGGTGCCGCGGCTCCTTCACCCGGCTGGCCGACGAGGCAGCCGGTTCTCCGCTGAAGCGGCCTATGGAGCATGGGTCGTGGTCCTCTATAGTGCGGCACCCCTCATGGCATCTCGGTCTTCCTTTGGACCTGCCAACTTTAGCCGGCCGGTTCTTCTTCGGCCGAGCAGCCCGCAGTTGCGGGCCTTGGTTCATCCGCACTTGGTCGGTGTGTGGCCTCCTCCTCCGCTCACCACCGCCTCCATTCGCCACCGCCTCCCTTTGTGAATTAAATAAACAAGAACGAAAGAGGGTCATTGGACCGTGTTTGTTCGTCCCGTTCCCTCTGTGATAGGTGGTAGAAATCGGACAAAGGTAATCCTAGAAAACATCACAAAAGTGATAATTTATATATGAAATCCTTACCTCGTCATTGACATCGCACAACGTCGATCCACGGAATATGAGAATCACAGTAGACCGGTGTCGTCCCTCCATGGATGGAGAAAGAGTTGTTGTTGTAGGCGACATGGACTTCGTGACGTCGTGGTGCGTCCGAGGAAGATGCGTCTTTTGAAGAAGTCATTCGCATTTTTCGTCGGGGATGTTCTTCATTGAAGAATGGTGTTCTTCGTCGAATAAGGATCACCTCTCTTCTAAAACTATAGAGCCTTCCCCCACAAGTTATTTTCCAACACAAAAATAAATAAAAAGGCTCTCCAATTAATATAATTTCCATGCAATTAAATTTAATTCAAAAGAGGTGCCGAATAATTAATGTAGTCATCGATTATATGAGTTGGCACAATTAATGGGTAGTGAGTGGTAGAGAGGCTCCACCATTAATGAGGAGTTGTCAAAAAAATTAATAAACAATAGAAAATTAATGGGGTTTTGAGGGGAGGTGGAAGGGTTTGGGTTTGTGTGGGACCCACCTCACAAATATCCTCTCATAAGAGGTTATGTAGGTGTTGGCCCAACCAAAAACATCCCCACGTAAGATTTACGTACCCATGATAAAATAAAATTGTTCACAACAATTTTATTTAACTTTTTTGTTCAACCCCAAAAATTAACTTTCAACCCGCATAAAACACAATTGCGGTAATGGTCCCATTAAGCAAATATCGGCACTGCGATTTCACCGGTGACCTCAGATTTCAATTCCGAGCACCGGTTCAAAAGATATAAAAACACGTACATACGTTTACTGAATGTACAGAAACAAAACTTCAGAAATTGATTCCTGGCACACCGGGCCTCGGAATCAAGTGCCGTCAAAAAGCGAGACTCGTAAAATTCCAATGTTTAAAAAAATTCCTTTAAATTTACGAGTAATTCCAGAAACTCATTCAATTAATTATAAACATTTATTTAAATTTAATTTCCTTTACTCTATTGTAAACCTCCTTTTACCATTTGTAATTCACATTATATTTAATAATATTTACCTAGGTGATTTCTACTTGATAACATAAAATAAAATTGTCATGTATAGATAATTAGGTATTTATAATTAGATGAATTAAATAAATTTTATTAGATAGAATTACTATGGGCATTAGAAGTAAATTTTTAAATTATCACAGCTAAAGTTTAATAAACCAGTTTTTAGTAATAGTGCATTTTTAGACATTATGTTCATGTGTAGATTAATTTAATCCATGAAATTAATTTTCATTATAGAGTTTTTTAAATTATAAAAATAATTAAATTTTATATGACATTAAATGGAACAAAACAATAAATTTTACTATAATATTATTTAATTCAATGAAAAAAAATTAAATAGAGTATTTATTATATAATATTATTTACAATGCTAAATTGTTAATAATACGTTTTTTAAAAATCAATATGATATTTCTAAAATTAATATTATATTTTTCATTATTTTTTTTACAAATTAATTTATTATGTTGACTTATATAGTTCTTATCACTATGTACATTTTATATTTATGTAAAAAATAAATTTCCTATTTTTACATGAAATATCAACAATTTAGTATAATTCTAAAATTACACACTAAGGATATATTGACATGATTAATTTCTAATGGTGTTCATATCATATAATTTATATTAAAAAATTAAAACAGTTTATAATTAAAATATGAAATATAAACAAACCTATTTTTATAGAAAAATAATCATTATTTTTTATTTAAATTTCAAAATCTGAAAAAATGTATAATACAAATGATAAATGACATATTAAATTAATAATTTCTTAATTATGTCATAATAAGATCTATATACATATCCCATTAATATAACTAAATATTTTTTAAGAAAATAGAATGCTCTTGTGGATGTTTATATTAGTTATTTTGATAGCATAGATCCAATGGAAATTTTCATGCAAATTAATTTCCCTTACATTGGAAATTTATAATACCAAAAAAATTGAGCTTGTATAGAGATTTTTCTAGAGATAACCAAATAAAATAGACATCAATACCATTATTGGATAAATAATATTTATAATTTATAGTTCTAATAATCGATGCCATTTCATTCGTT
Organism: Viscum album; assembly: GCA_963277665.1. NCBI lineage: Eukaryota > Viridiplantae > Streptophyta > Magnoliopsida > Santalales > Viscaceae > Viscum > Viscum album. The sequence continues at coordinate 203,158 of CAUJRU010000344.1, forward strand.
CATAGATTTCATAACAAGGTTACTTCTTTTTATTCCTGATAATTTATGAATTTTTTTGAAATAGTTATATTCTACTCTAAAATATAATGGTTCCTTTCATTTTTTGTTTTACAGGTATAAATATATATTTACATAATAATTATTAAAGGAAAATATTTTTTGAAATATATTGTCTTTACATTCTCCTACCATAAATATATTACTTCCATGTATATTTAATTCTTTCTTACTAAAGAAAATAGAGAAAGGGTCAAAAAGATAGAAATTAGTGAATATTGTACTTGTATTTAGGTTTAATCCATACTATATAAAATCTAACAAGTGAACTAATCATTTCTTATATATTAGTAATATAAAAAAATTTACTTCTTCTCTGACAATTTATAATAAATACCCATGTATAATGGGAGTTATTTTTTGTAGGGAGTATACAATCATCCTTGTAAAAATGGGTGATCACATGTGTATTTTGGATTTTATATATGTTTTTTTGACTCTGGATGTTTATCATGGTATATTTTTAGATATGCATAATAAATTCTTAATGGTATATCAATTTTGACTAATTAAGGATGTGTGGATGTTATATGAATAAGATTCATATAAACATCAATTAGAGATATGTTATGTTCTATGGATATAATGATTGTATAAATATAATGAATTTTTAATAAATTAACATCTATTAATTTTGGTGAGTATTTTATTTCCATTTCCAATATTAAGGGTAAACAGATGTGGGTTGAATATTATACAAATACAATACTCTCACTTCTTGACTGGATGATCATTGTCTGTCACTGCAAATAATTTTTTTAACTCACATCAATAGTGGTAATTTTATATGATTAAACTTGTTCCATTGTATTTAAAACTTTCATATTCTAATAAATATTTTTATCCCATATATTAGGGAATTGTATTGGATAATTTAGAAGTTCCCCACATTTAATAAAAAGATTATATGAAAACCAAGATATCAAAAGAATATTTTGTTTTTAAATTTTTTTATTATTCATAAATAAAATCAATAAATATTAGTAAATTATATTAAGGAAATTTTTATGGTATTTATTTTTAGATTATTTTTTAATTTGTAAAATATGTTTCATTTCCTTAATATAATAATTATTTTAATTTAACTATAATATGCTATTTTTTAAAGCGATTTCCCCCATTTAGTGAAACACAAATTTTAAAATGAAAATTATGTGAATTTAATATAAAATTAATAATAAAATTCATTTTTAAGTCATAATATTAATGTTATCCTTGGGTGATGTTTTTTTATTTTTTTGGGATGTTTCAATTTTTAATGAATAGTGAAGAAAATGGTTTTTATTTTAAAACAGACTTTTCACAAAAAATATTTTATAATGATAATTAATATTTTAAAAATGTTTTAGAGACAAAATAGTTCAATTATAAATATATTAATTCTGTTCAGTTTATTGGAATCAACTTAATATTGAAATCATATATAAAAACTAAGTAAACATTTGAACATGTTGACTTCAAAACCCCACTTTCCTGTTGTTTTAGATGGCTTAAATTTTAAATCTGAATTTTCCAATTATGTTAATTTATTTTTTTTTAAAATATATTCCATATTTTTAATCATAATTTCATGTTTAGGTAGTAATTTCATTTTATTTTATAGTCAATAAATAGTTATGAAGGGAAAAAAGAATCATTTACTACAGTATAGGTAAAATAACGAAACTATTTAGGGTTAAAATGTTAATGTTTCAAATACCTAAAAACAAAAAAAAACATTTTTTTGGTTAAGGTATTCATCGACCCTTACCCTCCATTAAATCATTAATTATTTAACATATTCATTTGTATTAATTCCACCCCAATGTGGTTTGATTCAAATTTAAAATAATCATTACTCAATAATATATAACCACCCCACATCAAGTATAAATTCAACACCTCACTGCTAAATTTATCCTCCAAATCCTTTATGCTCTTAAAATAACTACCTAAGACTCTCCTCCCAAAAACCCTTACATATAAGTGATTTAGTCTAAACCAATGACTATTTCCATGTACATTATGGGATCCTTCAAAGATGTGATATTCAGGAGGTAATGTATTGAATGAACCTCCATTCATTCCATTTCTTCGTCTAATTTATGCTTAAATGCTTAATAAATAATCGACTAAAACTCCACAATAATTTATATACAGGATATTAGTGTTTCTACTATAATACATTTTATCCATAATTTTTAATGACTCTAATTATAAAAAAAATATGAACCCATTTTCCTTATTATGGAAGTCAATCATCTCTGTGGATAATGATTTTTCATTTTCCATTACCATATTCAAGGATGATCATAATTTTATCATTTTGGTAAAATTTAATACCAAAATTCAATCCTATTTCATTTTATGGAACTAATATGCACATATAATATAAAATATGATGAATCAATTTCATGAGGTTTGTAAACATACAACCAAAATAAACTAAAAATGTATCATTATTATTTTTTAATTAAATAATATTGTTAAAAGAAAACAATTATTTCATTAATTTTGAATAGATTAGTATAGGGATAGGTTAAACTAAATTTAATAAAAGAAAACAATTATTTCATTGATGTTGATTTTTCCATATTCTAGTTTTAGGATCTCTATTTTCTATTATTTTTTAGGTATGACACATTGTTGATGTCCTCATCGGGTTCACATAGATTATGTCATGCTTGTTGTGCATTCAAATCCCCATAGGGTAGAGGCTGACGATGAAAACACTTGGACGAGGACACTCTGAGGGTTTCAATGACCGAGTCTACAGAAGTTTTAGGTCTCTGTATCAAACGAATTCATAGAAGACTGGTTAGAGGAGTTTAAGATATCATGTTGTTCAATCCATTCTATGAAGGAACACTGGGTGTCTTAGGTCGTGAAGATCTTGTGTGGGTAGTGACGCAGTGGTGGTTCCTACTCCTTAGGGATCATAATGAGTCGGTGATCTCATGGGAGGAGATCTAAGAAATGTTCAGAGTCATGGTTTTTTCTATGACTACGAATTTGTCTAGTATGAATGAGTTTCATACCATTCAACAGGGGCTCTCTAGTGTTCTAGAGTTTGTAATCCATTTTAGGAACCATTTATGATATGCATTTGACCTATTTCCATATGAGGAGGCCATATAGGGGCATTTTTAGGAGGCTTTGAATATAGAGATCTTGTATTAGGTCACCCTGTTTATGCTAAAGACATAACATGATGTTCTTGTAAGGGAAATGGACATCAAGAGGCAGTTATCTAGAATAGGATCAACACAAGAGAAAATAGGTCATGATTCCACATGAAGTTGAGCTATGTTTTTGGGAACAATGTTTTCTGGGCAGAAGAGATTATTTTCGGTCTAGGGTTTATTCCAACCCTCAACATCTCATTTATCTGGGGAGGCACTATGGCCTATTCCCAAAGATCATGCATTTGTTTTCTTGAGGAGGATAAGGCCATTAGTAGTGAGAGTGTCGAGCCATTCAATGCAGTCAATGTTTAGAAGGACTCCCACTCTAGGTTCTTATATTAAGGCTCTTCCAGCTGAGGTAGCAGCATCAAGTTGTACTCGATTTAGATCAGTAGATAGAAGATTCGGTGGGGAGAGGACACCCCTGTGACACTCCTCATCCTCAAAGATTAGAGCCCAGTTTTGGTGGAGGTCATTATCTTGGTTCGAGAGGCCATTGAGATGGTTGTGGTTAGCATCACACTTTAGTTTTGTCTGTGCTAGGTGATCCAGAAATTGTTCGAGGTACCCATTTCATTTTTTATACTTTGGTTTTTTCCTTGTTTGAATATGGAAGGACACATTCCTTCATATCACCTTTCCATATCCATTCTTTGGGACATGAAGTAGATAGGCTTCTTGTGACCTTGGCATTGACTATGCTAATATAAGGTCAAGATGATTTGTTTGAAGTATGTAGTGACTGCGATAGTGTGTGGAAGCACCAATTATGTGGATATTTCATATTTTTATGGATACAACCATATGATTTCATAATTAGCATAAATTGTTTGTATTCCTTACAGGGTATGGTGGATTGATTCAGGAAGTAGGTGGTGTTCTTTGCTGTTGATGGAGATCCAATGGTGTTTGTTGGTGAGAAAGACCCTTGATAGGGTCAGATGAGTGTTTTTTCATTATCATCCTGATGGAGGAACTGATTATGAGTTTTTCATAGGTTTAGTATTTGGTGTTTCCCATGGTCATGGAAGAGTACCCTGATGTCTTTCTATAATAGGTGGTAACATTTCCCCATTGATGAGAGTTTGATTTTTTGGATTGAGCTTCATCAAAGAGCATATCCTCTCTCAATGTCTTAAAATAGTTTGGTCCCTCTTGAGTTAATTGAGCTGGGTATACAGATCGATAGTCTATTATAGTGCAATTTTATTCAGCTGAGTGTGTCACTGTGGGGTGCACTATTTTTGTTCGTGAATAAGGCCGATGATATTTACCTATTTTGTATCGATTAAAATCACTAAAATAATGTGACAGTGAAGAATGTCCTTATTATTCCACGTATTGAGGATTTATTTAATCAAATAATGGGTGAATGATGGTTATCAATGAATTTTTTTTTCAGGATATCTTCTGATACGTATGAAGGATGAGGATATCCCAAAAACTACTCTCTATTGTCATCATGCGCATTACAAGTTCGTTGTAATTTTTTTAGTGTAACAAATGATGAAGCTCTGTTTCTGAGTTTTATGAACGTTTTACTCCATGAGTTCTTGGATAATTCTGTGGTGGATTTCATCAATGACATCCTTGTGTACTCCGTATTTGAGGTGGACCATGTAGATAATCTACACGCTATTTTGGGAGTTCTTCATCAACATCAACTTCTTGGGAAGCTATAGAAGTGGGCGTTTTGAGATTGATAAGTATGTTTATTGGGGAATGTGGCATGCTATAAGGGTGTATTTTTTTACACATCAATGATAGAAGTATCTGTGACTTGGGAATACCCCAAGACCGTGGAAGAGGTGCAAAGTTTCCTTGGTCTCGCAAGCTAATATAATGTTATCGTAGACGACATATTGTGGGTTTTTCAATATCTTATTGCATTTACCAAGAATTATTTGGTGTTCATGGGGAATAATTAGTGGATGGCATCTTTTGAGTATCTGAAGGAGCTGTTGGTCAGTGCTCTTGTTCTTTTAATTCCAGTAAAGGGAGTTCGGTTTGATATTTTGTGTGATGCATAATTTCTAGGGTTAGGTTGTGTTCTAATGATACATTGATCAATTGTTTCTTATGGGTCTTTTTAGTTGAATCCCCATTAATGTAACTATTCCACACAAGATCATGAGTTAGAATATGTCGTGTTTTCTCTAATGTTATGAAGACATTACCTAATTGGTGAGTGATTTTGGGTTTTCACTTATCATAAGAGCATGAGGTATGTTTTCTCCTCGAGTGAATTGATCTTGTGGAAGTGTCAGTGGATGGAGTTATTATTGGAATACATCCATGAAATCTCATATACACATGTAAAGGACAATGTTGTAGCTGATGCGCTAAGCAGGACATCGCATAGTAATGTAGTGCGTGAATCTAGTGATTCCTAGTGAGAGATTGAGGAACATTCAACAATACATCTCTATATGGGATAAGTTGGGGGAAGATTTTGTCTTTTTCATATGATTTTGTAGTCTTATCTGGTGTAGAGGTTGGAAGATTCCCTATTGGGAGATCTATAGGTGGAGGTCTAGAGGGACCGAATTGTTTGTGGCGAGGCCCCTGATGGATGGTCTGAATACGAACAACACAGAGTGTTATATCAGGGAATGATATTCATTAATTTTTTTGAAGTAGGAGATGGTTCCTAGAGAGTTCCATAGTTATCCTTTAGCGATGAATCCTAGAGTGACAAAGATGTACCAGGCTTTTAGGAGACAATTTTGGTGGTTGGGGTTGAAGCGTCTGGTTTTAGAGTTTCTGTCTTGATGTTTGGTCTAACATAAGGTGAAGGCCTTGAACCGTGTCTTTGGTGGTTTTCTCTAGCAATTAAATGTTCATCTGTTGATGTGGGAGGATAAATAATGGAATTTGTTACAATTTTACTTACAGATTTCGGTGCCAATGACACTATTTGGGTGGTATTAGATCATTTAAAAAAATCATCCCACTTCTTTGAGATCAAGGAGATGAGTTCAGTGGTGGTTCTATCAAGGTAGCGTCATGAGGTGCTGATGAGACTCCACAAAGTCCCAAGGGGGATCATTTCTTATCTGGATCCTCATTTTACCTCTTAAATGTGTATAGGTCACCAAAATACATTATGATCTCTGTTATGCCTTAGCACTGATTTTCATCTACAAATGGACGGTCAGATAGAGCAGACTGTCTAGACTCTTGAAGACATGTTTTTCTATTATTCATTGATTTTGCTGGTTTTTGGATGATGAACTTACCTTTTTGGAGTTCTCATAAAATAATATTTTTCACTCCACCATAATTTTGGTTCCAATTGTAGCCTTGTATGTCCAAAATTTCCATTTTTTTATTGGACTAGGGTCCAGGAGTCAACAACTCTCATTATGATAGTACTATAGAACAAGACTGAGATGGTATATGTGATTCAAGAGAGGATGAAGGTAGTGTCGGATCATCCAAAAAAATATGTCGATTAAGGTAGGATACCTTTGGAGTTTTAGGTTGGGGATCACATGTTTTTTAAGGTGAATCCTTATCTTGGGAAGTGAAGTTTTGGTCATGGGAGTATGCATTCTCCTCGGTTTGTTAGTACTTTTGAGGTGGTATATCACGTTGAAGCCATGGATTATCAGGTTTCACATCCCCAATAGATGAGAAGGGTAAATGATTTTTTTTAATGTGTAATATCTCAATCATTATCTTCATGATGACTCTCACGTAATTGATTGGTGATAGTTTAACATTGAAAATGATGTGACCTTGGATGAGCTACCTATATAGATCCTGGACCACATGGAGAAGGTGTTTCACAGGAATTCAATTCCCTTGGTTTGGGTCTTGTGGACACACAGTGTTGTGGAGGAGAGTACATGAGAATGCGAGATACAGATACGCGACCAGTACACCATGATTTTTAATGTTTTAATCATTTCTTGTAATGATGTTCCATTGTGATTAGAGACATTTTGTGTTAATGAGATGGATTTATTCTATTTCTTTTTGTTGATTCTATTTTTTGAGAGGTATCTCGTTGGGTGGTTGTTTAGAGCCCTTTTTTGTTTCCATTTATGTTAGTTTTTCATTCAGAAGGATGAGAATCATTTTAGAGAAATATGATGTAATGTCCTTGTCCTCTCTGGTCCATTCCTTTTCTGAAATCTGGTGTCTAATGTTTTTTGGGTGGTCGTGGTGACTTATCCCCAACACTTTCCCAATATTTCATTTCTATGAACAATGGCATCAGTGAGACAGATGTGAACAATTTCATTATTGAGACAGATGTGAATAGTTTCAATAGTGAGACATATGTGAACCATGTCATCAATGAGAATGATGTCAATAGTGTCATCAGTGATTCATTTGTATTAACAGTATCAGGGAGTCAATTGTACTATCAGCATTAGGGAGTCATTTTTATTATCTGCATTCATGAGTCGTTTTTACTGTTGGGGTTGGTGATTCATTTTAACTATCAGTGTTAGTAATTCATTAGTACTATTGGCATCAGTGATTCATTTGTAATGTCGATGTCATTGAGTTATTTTTATTGTCAGTGTCGGTGACTAATTTGTACTATAAGCATCGCTAGGTGTATAGTGTTTCCAGTCATTGGTAGGGGTACTGTGTTTCCAGCCATCGTTAGGTGTACAGTGTTTCAAGCCATCAGTAGGTGTAAAGTGTTTCCGACTTCATACAGTTTTCCCATTTAATGTTTCTACTGAATGAAAAAGACTTAAAGGATTTATTTTACGGAATTTAAGGATGATTCCAAGCCCATAACTCATATCGTAATTTTCCTTAGGCTTGAGATGTCTTTAATTTGTCGAACTGCACGGATTAATGTGATCCACATTAATGGAAATATTAAATAGTTTAAATTCTCAATAGTCTCGGATCTAATCCTTCAAATTTAGGCTACTTATCTTATTTCATTCTTTCTCCTTTCTCTTAGTTCACGGTGCCCTGAGAAATTCTTCCGATAAGAGGGCTTTGATTGAACCATAATCATTCGATGGTTTCACCTTGATGTTTCTTCCTGATGCTTGTGAACCCCTTATTTTGTATCTAGTAGCAAGTGTCGATCTACCATCGATAGAAGGTATGATCTACATCCTTTCTTGTGTTTTATTTGGTCCTTCTTTTCGTATTTCTCTTTTCCATGTAATGGAATGTGATCTCTATGTTTTCATGGGAGTTTTCTTGGGTGTTGTTTGGTGTGGAGTTCTCGTAACATCATCGGGTGGATGCAGTTCGGATCAGGGGGAGGAGATCGTGATTTCTTCTATGGATTTTTCTTGTGTAAAGAACATTAAGAAACATCAGAGGTAGGGAATCATGGATTCTATATTGTTTTATTATTAAATGTAGATCATAAAATTTTTTATCCCACATGATCACTATGGTATTTACATAATTAATATTTTGTATGGATAAATAAGTTTTTATCAAGTGTATGTTATTTCCTATTATTCTTCCTAATAATCTGATATCAAATCATTCCATGTTTATCAGGTTGCTCTTGAAGGGTATTTTTAAATAACAAAAACTGGGATAAATTGTAAATTATTTTTCAATGATAGAGGCATGTAAGTTAATCTGGTTGTTGATATAGTTTTAATGTTTAATTAATTTATGATTTCTATGATGGCTTTCTGTTTAGGTTTCCCATAGTAGGAACATACTAAAAATGAATTGGATAATTCAAGGTTGATTAAGGAGTCGGTTTATCAATTAATGTTAATTCATAGTAGGATTTTGTGTTATCCTATTTCTTGTATGGTTGAGTTCCTCCGGATTTGGATCCATGAGAGCACATTGAATGTAAAGGAGGAATGCCTTGTTTTGGCCCAAGAGCCTAGTTTCATTGTTTTTTCTTCTGCTTCTGATGTGTTCTCAACCTAGATAGATGTTCTGAGATGTTGGGGTAGGGATGATTGGTGGTTTTAGTTATAGATGGCTCCTTGATTAGTGAGAATTATCAGTTTATGAATATGGATCTCAGGGAGGACAATGAAGATGATAAAACCGGTTGGATATTAATGATTGGATGCTTTTTGAATCTTATTGGTTGTTTATTTGATTTAATTTCCCCACAGCTCAGGGTACATGGTCTTTTTACCCTCCATCCAAATAAGTGGTGAATAGCTGTGTGGTATGAAACATTCTTTTTGTGTTGATATTCTCAAGGATGGATGGGTCTTCACTCATGCTATAGGTGTAATATCCATGAGAGGTAGTTCACATAATCACTATGTTGAGGGCCTTATTCTTGGTAGCTTAGAATGTTATCTTGAATGCCTATGAATAGTGTAAAGTGATAAATCTATTAATAAATAATTGAATATATGATGTTAACCCATGGGGATAGAGCTTGCTAGGACGCACTGTTGAGGTTTCAATTTAAGGGAATAATTGACATTTGTTTTGATTCTAATGAAATATAATGTGTAATTGATAATGGTTAATTACTGTCAAAAGAATTAATTTACATAATGTTCAACTGATAAAAATTAATGAATTAATACAGTAAAAAATTAAAAGTTTTTGAGCTTATAGGATACCTAGTCTTAGTAGTGGAAGTTGGGAGTCCGAGAGATGTAAGCTGCAGTTGAGTCTAAGACTTGGTTATGCCCATAGTTTTGTTCTTAACCATAGTATATTTTTTACTATTTGTGATTCTATATTCTACTCCACCCCTTAAAATAGGTAAACTAACACCCAAGGTATTCGGAGCATGGTAAAGTGTTATTCTAAACATCATTGTAGAAGGATGGATCATTTACTACCCCCTTCAGCACTGCTCTCTTTTCTTGGTAGTTACTTTTCCAGTGGGAATAGAGTTAAGATTACCCATATATTAGTGTAGAGGGTTTTAATTTATTATGGTTGTTCACAACCATTTATAATATATATAGTTTCTTATGGACTACTATATTTGTAATGTGTAAAGGCTGTGACGGCTTGAGGATCCTTACATTGTGTATGGGCAGTAATGACTAGTAGTATATTTCTCAGTGTATGATACATTTATGGGAGCTATGGTGGCTCTCCAAAACAACCTAGTTATATTGGTTACATGGGTGTAGTGGTTGTGTTTCATGAGATTAATGTTTTGATACTTTTCCCATGTGTATTTGGGTAGTCCTTTTTTGAGGGGGATGCTTAAAATGTGTGGCTTAAGGTGAAAGCAAAAAACGAGTCGGGAAGTTGTAGTAGGGTACCCTTGATATTATTTATTATATTATATAATCGTGTATGTGATACTTGGTGAGAGTATCAATGGTGAGGGTGGGAACATAGTATACCTGTTAAGGTGATGAGTAGTTCTACCTGTTGTTCAATTTGTTTAATCATGATATATTTACCTTTTCACAAGAGGCTCCAGGTAGGATCCTACTGAGTATATTTTTATACTCACCCTACCCATACATAATATTTCTTTCAGGTCACATAGAGCTGGTTGGAAATAAGACTGGGTGCTACTATCTTGGTGTTACATAAGATATTCGGGCTTCATGGTCACTACCGTTTTTACATTCTTTGGTTACATTGATTTTTTCATTTTAGTTGTAGTTGTTATTACATGAAATTACATATGTCTACATTCAACATCTTAAAAATTGCAGTATGAGTTGGATTTGGTTGGTTTATATTGTATCTCTCTGTTTTTCATGTGTTCCCTTATATGGTAAATCCTCCAATTTGGTATGTTTAATATACCATCAGTGCTAGCCACAAACCCAGGGCCTACTGGAGGTGGGAATCAGGGGTCACTATCTCCCTTCTCATGTTGCCTAACTAGAAAGGGTAGACAATGTGAGGAGTGGGTTGTTATAGGTACTCTCTATTGTATATCGAGGGTGGTGATTTTTTTAGGATTAATATAAAAAAATCAACATGGTTTAATTTCCCATGAATATGATTTCTATCATACTATAATTATTATTGTTTATGTTGGGATTGTTCTAAATAAATACCTACAGATTCTAAAACATTCTTATTATTAGATAAATAAGATTTATAATAGATACTTACACTATATGATGACATTTCATTCCTTCAAAGACTTCATAACATGGTATCTTTGTTTTATACTATCTAATTTAATTTATATATTTTAATGGTAAAATTTTATTTCAATATATCATAGTTTCAATTCAATTTAATTTTTCCAGGTATAACAAAATATTATATTAATATTTTTTTAAGTGTAATATATAGTGAAATTTCATGTTGTTACATCTCTATATGTAATTTAAGAGATCTTTCCATTATATCCATCACAGCAAATCATAATTACATTAATACTAATGTGAATAAGTATGGTATGATTAAAAAAATCATTATAATTTCTTCAAGACAATAAATAATATGTTTTCATTATAAAAATTATTAATTAAATTCTAACCTGTAATGATAAATGAAAATATTATTATTTAATAGATTTATTTTTTATAATCATTTAATAACGAAGATATAAAAATTCATGGTATGAAAACAATTTTATGTAAGGACACATTTTCTATAAATTTATGCGGTAATCAATCGATATTATAAATCATTTCCAAAACATGTTTTCCCCTAAACATCCTTATAATGAAATCTCACCTTTCCCAAAAGACATAAAACATTATTTTAATTTAGAATTATTTGAAACCCTATATCACATAATAAATCATACATACTTTGGTATAAAATTAAATAATATATTTATATTTATATATTATATAGCTATATTTTTTTCCCGTAAACAAAGTCACCACACATTTTCACATTTTTCTAAAATATCGCCAGTTCACCATGCTATAGAATGGGTGGTCACCTATAAAACATAAATAAAATTATTTTTTATATTTTACCACATTTAAAATAAATTGGTTTTCAAAATCGGTATCACTAAATGATTTTCAATATAGAAACTCACACAGTGAAAAAATAATAAAGAGATTTCATTTTAAAACATTATTAAAAATAATTTAATCATCATGATTTTCATGATGAGATTTATCAAAAATTAATTTATATATAATATATTGATTTAACTCATATGCTTAATATCCAAATGAATTAAATACCATAATAAATTTGGAAAAATAGTGGAAGTTTCCATATCGTAGAATGTATCAAAGCCTCCTATGAAGATGTGAAAAAATGTTTTATACAAAAATTATCAACCCTTTAATATCTTCATCAAAAACCACAATTACTAGTACATAAATCATTTATAACTATTAATCCATGAAAATGAAAATGTTTTAGTAGATTTGATACATTTCATTCCATATTGGCTAGTCCTTATGTAACACTAGACCTATGACTTAGCAACACATTTTTTAAATGGAACATACCTATGTAACATTAATTTAAATTTTATATAAGGAGGATATTCATAATGGAAATGTTTAAGAGAGTCTCATGAATCCCCTGATATTTTCCTACTCCCTCTGCACAATTTCATAAAATGATTCATCAACATTTATTTATTTAAAATCATGAAAACATATGTGTCATTATACAATCAACAATACTTATACTTTGAAAATTTTAATTAATACACATGCAAGAAATAATTCCAGAAACCTCAATGTCCTGAAAAAGTATTTCAATTATTATTATCTATTAATATAAATTCCATTGCTGGCTCAATCAGTTGTTTTTTTCATTCCAAAAAATAAACTAAATCACAGAGTTCCCATTTATTAACCTCTTCATCGAACGTGAAATTAATTAACCATGGGGAATATGTTTAGTATGTTAAGAATATCCCCATTGAAATTATTAATTAATATATTACCACTTTATTAGTTCCACTCCTTAAATTTAAACAATTAATTCCTTCTATATTTACCTATCATTCTCAATCCATCTCTATCATTTAAAACTTTTAAGAAGGGACATTTTAAAATCTAAAATCATTAAATAATAACCCATGATATGATACATTAAATCTAATAATTATACAGAATTCTATAATTTTACTTATTTTATCCTAAAAAATAGAACATTCCCCCATTGATCTCATAATATCCCATCAGACATGTCGAATATATTTATTATAAACAAATCGATAAAGATTTATTCTTTACATTCCAAATTATCATTTATGTTAATAGGGTAATTGTAAATATGATATTTAAAATATAAAAATTAATTCATTAAATCAAAATTAAAATAATTACATGAATAAAATAATGAAATCCCCACAAATATTTTTAATAGTTAAATTATATTCTAATCATCTAGTTTTACACACATCAATTAATTAGCTGATGTAATGATACATTTAATTTTACAAAAAAAGTGACCAATATATTGGGGTTGTATGGGTACCATGACCCAAGATTCATCACCATTCATGGTAACATGCATCATAATCATGGGTATTTTCCTAACATAGATATTCCACCTAGAAGACTTGAGGGAGTGGCACAAAATAGGAAAACCTTATATTTGTGGATCCAAATTATCGACTATGGAATTATATATCTAACCCATTTCGAAAGATTCAATCATGTGTTGCTATAATGAAGACCAAATATTATTTAATATAAATAATGATATGGTAATAAAATTTCCAATACATTTTTATAGAGTTTCATAAATATACAAGACATCATAAAATAGTTTTTTTAATAAATAACAATCACATTTCCTAAAACAGAACAATGTACTAGATCATGAATTTCTACCCAAAAAATTTGTTATGTCATATATATTTCTATAACGATCATATACCTTAATTAAAAACAATTATCTATCATGAATTATATTTCATGATAAACTAGTCTAAGATACTGAAAATTCCGATAATAACTCACTGTACCCAATAATCATATGTTTAATGAAAAAATATAATTGGTTATAAAATTTACTTTTCATGTATGGAATTTAATGTAAAATATATTATAATAATCTAATTCATTTCAAAAAATCAGTATCTTATCTAATATTTTAATATAAGTCCACTCTAGTTAAATTATAATACTATTTATTTCCAATTCAGATTCACCTCTAATGTCAACATTTGGGCCTTTGTAATCAGGTATATTCATCCCATATACTATCTATCATCATGAAAAACATTTCTAGGTTGTCATCCATGTAATCATTCATTGGTAGAATACATTCCTTTGTTATAATAGGTTTCATGAACCCTCTTATATTTCATATCAATCCATGGACACTAATTACCACATAGATGAAGAAAATGGTTTATATACCAAAACATATTCATTTTCTAGTATCAAAACATATACAAATCTTGTAATAAATAGTTAATATTAATTTCTATACTCAGAATATCTTCAAGATTAGTTAGTACATCCTAAGACCCCATAAAATTCATCTCATTATTGGACCCACATTGGAGATAGACAATGTAATGATATCCCTAGAATAAAAACTAAATATTGTTTTTGAGAAACTCTAAATTAAAAATAACACATACAGACAATACATTCATCTTTAATAATCACTCCATATTAATTTATATAATTTTGATCCCCAAATTTTCATTTTCTATTTACACTTTGGATAGTTACAATCATTTTTAGTACAACACATGTGAAACACTGAACTAATTTTAAAATATTTTATATAACTCATACAATTTGATGATAAAAATATTAATTGAATATTAATATTTTCCACATCCTTACAAAAGAAACAAAAATTACTTTCATATTTATGTACTTAGGAAGATCCACTAATGAATTATTATGGAATACATTGATGAGTGGTTGTGTAACCATATCAATAATTATTAAATATGTTAGAAACATATCATTTGATAATAAATTCTGAAAAATTGAAGAATAATATTAAGAAGAAAGAACATAGATGGAAAAATTAGAGATCCATTGGTTTTTTGTCTTTCCAAATAAGGTGGAAATGCTCTTAAAAAAAATTAAATTAAAATTTCTAACACACCCCAATGAAAAATGGGATATGGGTTTCCCTAAAATTATAATGGATTAAAACTAACATGTATCATAGATGTTTTCTTTATAGACTTTTATTGAAATTTTGGTGTCTAGTTAATGATATAGATCAACTGACTTGTCATGACCCATTCCAGAGGGTCCTGTGCTAGGACTACCCCCAGACTACCTTCAATAGGAAAGGGGATGGTGACTAACACCGAGTAAGCATATCCCCCAAATGGGAGGTATTATCCAAAATTAATTGTACTCATGCACACATCTCCATGCAATAAATTCATAAATGTTACAAAAATATAAGTAAACAATGTATGTAAAAACAATTTCCCCCAACCAGAGTACAATTGTGAAAGTACGGAAAAGTAAACAGATTCAAAACAATACCACCGCAAATATTTTATAAACACAAATCCAAAAAATAAGAAAATAGGTACTGGGACTACATTTTGGAATGCATAAAGAGTACTAGTCTTTCAGGGCTTGCAAAGAACGGACAGGTCTTAGTCCACCTACGACTCCATCAAAGGGTCAATCATCTTCACAAGACACTACAAGTGCTAGAAAAGATCGTGCAGGTGTGAGTATAACAATACTCATTAGGAAACACTAAAACCAAAAATGTATAGTATAAAAAAATACCATAAAGTAAATATAGTCCACACTACATGAGTATATTTCAATAAGACATATAAAAAGGACACCCAAATTTACTCATGGGAAACACAACTCCATCAGGCAGTCTTAACCATTTTCCAGCCAATGGATTCTACTCAGACATTCTCATTCTTGGATAAGTCACTCCTTGAGCCATGATAACATCAAAGACACTCACGAATAGGTCTAACTCATTTGGGCCCTACTCGAATGAGAATGCATTGGTCAAGGAAGATTATGATACCAAAATAAGCGATCATTCCTATTCATACCAGGGAATACCACTTACCCTAATGATTTTTCCGACTAGATGGAGGTCCAATGCCACATTCTCAAAGGATACATTGATTCTAAAAAAGTACACTATAGGGGATGTAGGATCCTACTCCAGTCCCATATAAGAATACCATAACTCTATCTAGGAAATGATCTCTATAAGGGAATATAATTTAGATATTCAGATGTAATATCATATAAACCATCTTGAATGGAACACACAAAACCTATAATAGTCTAAACTAGGAAAATTAAAAGAATAATGCACTCTTGATCAGAGTACAATGCATTTCCCAGGGGTACATCGCATATCCAGCTATCCCAATACTTTTCCATGTGGGAAAACACACATGGCATGTAGTATCCGTATTCATGGCATGTATAAGGGTATACACATCATGTAGAGACACATGGTAGCTTATCAATGTAGAATGTTTGTATCTGTGTGAGAGTACATGATGTGCCTCATTAGGTCCACCACTATCCATGTCTGGATCTAGAAATGGCTCGATGAATACACAGGGATTGTCGTTGACCTCAAAGGGTAAAACATACTCCCACTAATATACCTATTCAAAATTTCTCATATTTCCAGTCTAATATTGCCATTATGATCCTCACGATGAAATGCCCAAGATAGATAATTGACATGCCCCGAACAGACACCTGATGAAAAGGTCACATTTCAACATATAAACATGAATGGTAATTTGTGGGGTCCATTACTCCATCCTGACATAGAATATATGGATTTCAATGTTTTGATCCTTAGGGGAAAACACACTGGATTGACTATTCATTTTTCCAAATCCGACTAACTATGAAAATCTACCATTTTACCACAAATCAAACGAACTATGATTCATGGGTCCCACATATCAATATTGATTTAAATACCAAAAATTGGTATCAAAATATTGTCCTCAAAATTAGCGTCACAATGTCAAAAATAGTTCTTCCTTTTGACATCGTATGAGGGAGATATATTGGATACAAGATCCAATAGAAATAATATTTCTTATTGGGTGATTTATTGAAGAAAATAATGAGTCTTAAAAGGTTATCTACATCAGTCATAAAAATGATCATATCAATTATAGGATCACACTATCACTGATGGATCATCAATCAGAGATCGTATGAAGAAGATACGACCAAATTATGGTTTTAACAATAACAATAATATTATTATTAGTATATAAATATAATAACATTTTTTACTGATTATTTTCTTCCCAAATATTTCTCACTCACACTCCCCATCATTTGGTGGACATGTGGTGTATAAGGATTCTCTCATTATATTAATTAAACACATTATTGAATTTTCAACATATTTATTATAAATAATAATTAAATTAAAATCAACCCATATTTATATTATAGAGCTCCCTAAGGGGGCAGAGGTGTTCACGCCCCACCCTATAATTTTAATTAAATACCATTATTTATTTCTACACACATGGCTCAACATCATTTATTTATTTTATTCCACATTTATAATTATCATTAATAATAACATGCATCGCTATTATTATAATTATTAATAATAATAAATTTCCCATGTTATTAATACTAAAAATAACAATAACATGAACCACCCTACATAGTCAGTTGGAATTTGAATTTCATTCATTCCTCATTGGAATCCCATCAACATCAATTCATAGCAACAACATGTCCACATTAATGACTCTAATGTGTCTAACATTCTATCTTGATGACTCTTCGGATAGATTCAATAAACCCAAATTAAAAAACATTGATACCTTATCCAATGTTGGGTTCCCATTTTTATTGTCACACCTCCATCGCATCTCCAAATTCCTAATCAGAATTATGGACTATGATCTATTATGTCAAATAATGAACATACAATGATCTGTACTCTTGGAAATCATCGAATCATATGTCAAAATGATACCCATAAGGGACACATATAGAATAGATAGAAAAAAATAATGAAACAGAAACATGGTGAATGATCCTTGGCCAAAATTTATGTCAGCATCAATCTATTTATATTATATTGATAACAAGGAATAATTAAATTAAATTTATTGATAATCCCAATGACAATATCGCATTAGAGAACAATTATTGAACCTGAGATCAATTTGTTCCTGGATCGACACATTTTCATCTTGGAAATCAATAAAAAGTAAAATCAAATAGAAAAAACTATCCTACCTCCATTTGGATCAATCACTGATAAAGGGAAATTTTTGTGTCATTGTTGTAGGAGAGGTTCCTTTTAATTGTTTTTGTGTTGATCGTTGATCCATGATTCAGTGTTGTTTTTTTCAGAGAGATATTTCTCCACAACTCATAGGAATTTTCAGGGTTATGATGCTAACCCTAAATTATTCACAATGTCCTAATAAAATGATATATACATGTGATGGAATATAATTTCTATTTAAATTGTTTAACTATTATTAAGTCCCATAACATCATTTTCAGAAAAGAACCATGAGGACTGAAGTTAATTCATGCTTATAGAAACCATCACATTATGAACTGAATGATGGTCTCATATTTCCAATCTGATTCACCATTAATGATTTCTTGGGATTTAAAAATTATATAATTTTTATTTAATAATTTTATTTATGGTTATGTCCTTGCTGACTTTTTCTACATATTTTCCACACCGACCATGGTTAGGTAATTCTCAGGTAAAGTCCAACATTATTAGCTCAATGGTGCCCTTATATTTTTTATCTGAGCACACATTTAATTGAAATAATAGTTTTTCAAGACAACAATATGTTCTAGTTATTTAATGTTAAGTATTTTTCAAATAAATTTTCCATGAAAAGAATCTCTCGGAATCAGACACCATCTTAGCATCTATAATGAAAATAAATTAAAATAATATATAAAAACATTACATTGAAAATCTGAGATAGTAAATTCTCCTCACCATGGGGATTTACATCCTTGAATGGAAAAAATGGTTACTAAATTAGTTTATGGTATTGAGAATTAATTTTAGTCTCCCACCCCCATGTTCTGTCCATAATATTCTCGTACATGCATAGGACACACATTAATGGAATCACATTACCATGAAGGTCCTTCATTGGCTGAGCCATGATCTCTATCGCATACTCAACAAAATTCACTCCATCCTTGATGTCGATATCACCCCATTTGATGATTTGAGATAGGTCATGAACTTATCTCCTCAACTACGATAGGTTGAAGAGGTGATATACCCAATCTAGTTGTGTTGGATGAACCAATTGGCATGCCACCTCACTAACCCCACGTAAAATTTATAAATGGAAGATAAATATCAGAGATAGTTAAGAAGTGTGCAAAATTTGTGAGTGAGTCAACAATCACCTAAATGAAATCATGTCCCTAGGATGTAAATTTTAAACCCTTTAATATTTATATCAATATCTAATCCCACTCCCATTATAGCACCTTATGTGGTTGAGATAAACCCCCAAGAACCTAGTGCGCAACCTTCATCTATTAACATGTAAGGCATCGTTAGAAAAACATTTAAAGTCCTTTTTTATCCCTAGCCATAAAAATTGACATCGGTGGTCCTTTTATATATTTTCCACAACTGGATGTACCTCCAAAGAAGATGTTTGAGACTCCCTTAGAACCACCTCATGCAATGCCATTGTAACTATTATTCTTATTATGAAATGAATGGAATGCTCCGCAACTTTAGATATCTATATAGAGGATGACATATGGAAATATGAGCATGGAGTGTCTCATAGTTATTGTCCCCATGTTGCGCCTCCCTGACACACTATAAGAGTGGAGGGGTGACAACCATAGACTGGAGGTAAGATGATCCATATCTATCAATAAAGGATAATTTCAATGATTCCCACATCTCCCACACCCATTTTAGCATCAGAAAGCTAGATCCCCTACTAAAAGAATATTTCAGTACATTACCCTCCCCTATAGTATAGAAAATATTGAAGTCATATTCTGGAGGTATTATATCCAATGCCTCTATCTCTACCTTCAATGGATCCATTGAAACTTCTGCACCATTATTGGAAATTGAGGACTCATAATATTCACCAAATCGAGTGTTGTCAAGACAATATAT
This sequence comes from Viscum album, assembly GCA_963277665.1. Lineage (NCBI taxonomy): Eukaryota > Viridiplantae > Streptophyta > Magnoliopsida > Santalales > Viscaceae > Viscum > Viscum album. Next base: position 223,320 of record CAUJRU010000344.1, read on the forward strand.
GAGTAAGAGAATGCATCCTCCTATGTGTGTGTCCATCCTTTACTTCCTAGAATTATTTTCACCAATAATGAAAACTTCATTCCACCACAATGGACACACCACACTCTTCGTCTAAAAAAATCAATCTGAGAATGAACATTGGATAACCAGTCTATAAAGGGAATGACATAGTAATTCCATGATGCCACTACAAAGAGATCCCAACTGAAACACTGGCATCGAAGATTCATATCACACTATTGGCAATAGTGTTTGATTAATATGTTTTCTCCAGTATGAGTCTCCAAGCATGAAGTTCAAGATAATGGTTAATCTAGAATCTCTAAAGATCAAAAAAGATTTGTGGAAAGAAATGAAGGACTAAAACCTATTTCTATCAATATGGATGATAATGTATAATGGGCCCAGATCATACCTAAAATAATTCTTGGAGCCCCTTAGTCATATGCCTCGACTTCAAGCAGTTGTCTCATCCCATATCCTCTAGCTCCCTGAGCCTTGTGTGGACCACATGGGGGTGGTGGAGGTAACGTATTGAAACATAAAACACCTCCTACTAGTCTCCCAGAAACTCTGCCACATATTCAAATATATATATCTATCTTATCATGTCATTGTCTCGGCCTTAGTGGTCCCTCTACAATCTCCCAATCAGAAGTACAATGTGTTGGACAATCTCAGGTGAGATTTCCCCTACAGTCAACTGAATAGCACCGCCTCTCTCTCAGATGACTATACCCACTCTAAGATCCCGAAACTGTACATATACTATCATGGAGCATCCTCTTTAATATGGTCACACATACAAGTACATGAGACATACATTTTCTCTGTGTTGTTGGGGTCTCTTCTCCTGCATTCCAACAACTGAGAATACCTGGTTGTATCCTCATAGAAAAAAACCTTTGGACCACCAATGCTAGGTTAAGAACACCAGAATAATTAGAAATTATAACAGGGATAACACATGCCCAGATTTCCCTATAGATACCATGTTATATGGTCCATGTCCTAAATCCTGAATCGGGTATCATATCCATTATTTTCTTTGAACGGTTGGAATACCTGGAAGAATACAAAGATACTAACATTTCATTTTTCCAGTGCTATAGAAGCTCATGGATATGTATATCCCTTAGATTATATGGTTATAAATAAGCATTGAAAAGGTTCTGAAAATATTTCAATGAATATTTTATTCATCAAATTATCTAGTAACCAGACCCCAACATCACCCTATTGAGCCACGTAGATGGCTTGCTTCTAGGACCCCCAATATCATAGGTGTTGTGATAGCCTTCGATCCTAAGTGGTCTATTCTACTGAAACTTGTGAACTGTACTCATCATGCACACCTCATCTGATAGAACTACATTTACCAATTTCTTTCGATGGTACAAATACATGTACCAATTCCACATCACCAAACAGATCATCCTCGTGATCATGCGGTGGAATCCAAGATGGATGTCTACATGGAGACATTTTAAAATATAAAATGATATACCATGGTCAACTATTTATATTTGGAGAGAGGATTAATGGAAGTGGAAAACAAAACCATTTCTATAGGATCAACTACCACTGTTTTCCCCTACAACAAGTGTTTTCATTTATCGATTTGAAAAGAAGTTTATCAAATCTTGTTTTAAGGATATATCTACTACCACCCCAATACTGGAGTCCCAAGATGGAACTCTGAACTCGAACCACATAACATTTTCCCCCAAACCATCCTCATTGACTCCTAGTATTAATGTATAACTAACCTCCTATGATACCACTCTATCATAACTCATCCCTGAGGGGAATGTGACAGAACTATCCCAAGCCTACCTCTATTAATCCAGGGGATTATGACTAGTACAAAGTAAGAATATACCATAAATGAAAGACATTATCCTATTGTACCTTTACACATTCATACATCTCTGAGGTAGAAATATATAAATTTAAAAAAACTCTATGTAAAACATGAATGAAAATCAGTATATCCCACAAACGTAGTACAATAATGAATGTATTGTAATTTAAACATTCCAAAAACAATCCCACCGCAATGATTTTGTAACCAAAAATGGAAAAAATATGAAAAGATGTACCGGGACTGCGATTTGGACTGTAGGAACACACCTCATTTTTTTGCCTCAGTAAGCACTGCCTAGTCCTAGTTCACCAAGGAATCTATAAACGAGATGATCATCTACCCATGAGAGGACATGTATTCAAATAACATGTAGGGGTGAGTATAAAAATACACACCATGAATCCTCAAAACCAAAAAGGAATACCACAAAGAAATACCAAAAAGGATAGTATACCCATCTCTACACCGGTATATGTCTACAACACATATAAAAAACATAATGAAATAATAATGAGAAATATAATGTCATCAGGTAGTTTAACCATTTTTTTGATATAGTATTTTTCAAAAAGTAATTTCCATCAAATATAACTCACTCCTCGAGCCATGATATCTATGTAGAAACTCATTAATAGGTCTAATTCATTTGGGACCAGACCAAATGAGAACATATTTGTCATGGAATATTATGAAACCCAAAGAGGATAACATGTCCTATTATATTTTGTAATACCACTAACCCTACTGATGTGGCCCACTGGATGGAGGACCAATGCACTTCTCTCAGAGGTTACATCAATTCAACAAAACTCCACTAGGGGTGATAGAGGACATACTCAAGTCCTTTGGAGGAATACCATTACACTATATGGTGATTGACCTCTAGATGGGACTAAAATAATTTAATTTCGATATAATTTCATATGGATCCCTAAGGAAAATTACCAAGGGAAAACGGTCAACACATACTTGTCCAAAAGAGGAAATTGAAGTGCCTCAACACTCTTGATCAGTGTACATGATGTTTCCTAGGGGGTACATGGTGTGTCCAGTTATCCCAAGTATTTACCATGTGATAAACCTCACACGACATGTAGTCTTAATATACATAGTGTCAATAAGGGTATACATGGGGTGTAGAGGCACAAACTATCCTATTCAAGTAGAATTTTTGTGTTTACATGGGAGTATACAACATGCGTCATTAAGTCTGGCACTTCACGTGTCTGGGAATAAGAATGTGTTTAAAGATACATGGGAATCATCATCATCATAAAGGGACAAAACATAATTCCACTGATATATCTCTTCAATCATCCTCGTATTTCTAAACTTATCACATTGTTGTGATCCTTGTGGGAAAAAACTCTAAATAGATTATTAATGTTCCACAAACAGCCACTCGGTGAAGAATTAACATTTGGACAATATAAAGAATAAATGGTAATTAATGTTCCCCATTAAAATATCCGAAAATAAAACATATGGATCACACCATTGTGATCCACATAGTAAAACACATGGGATAGAATATTCATTTTTCCAAATCCAACACTGGGTGAAATGGTCACATTTCAATACAATTCTTCCAAACTAGGATTGATGGGGCCATAACTCGATCTTGATTTAAATACCCAAAATTGGTATCTAGAGATTAAACTCAAAATCATGGCCACAAAGTTTTAGATAGTATGTTATTATTACACCAAATGAGGGAGAAATATCGGATACAATATCCGATAGTAGTAATAATTTTTTTATTATGGGTGTTTCATTGACCAAAGGCACGTGTCTAAATTTTTTTTCCAAAAATAATTCTTAAAATGATCTTCTCAATTATAGAAACATGCTATCACTAACGGATTGTTGATCAAAGATCGTATGATGATGTTATAATTGAGTTATAGTTTTGAAAATAATAATAATAATAATAATATACCCTTTTAACAATTATTTCCATCCCAAAGATCCCATAGTCAATTTCCCCATCACGACACACATGTTTTGTAGTAAGATCCTCCTTTAATTTTACCAAACTAATTTGTTTATTTATAAACATAATTATTATAATTAAAAATTAAATAAACATCACCACATATATTGCATATAAAATGTCTTAGGGAGATAGGGGGTTTTCACATCTCACCCTATAATTTTAATTAAATTCCAATATTTTATTTCCACCCATATGGATCACCTTTATTTAATTATTTTATTTTAAATTTATTATTATCATTAATAAATAAATTACTCACCATTATTATTGTTATTATTATTGTTATACTGAACATGTTATTACTATTAAAAATAATAATAACATGAACCACCCTCCGCAGTTGGTTGGAAATTATATTTCAGTCGTGCTTCACTGGGAAACAATCAACATCAATCCACAACTACATCATTTCCAAAGTCATGCCTCTCATGAACCTGAATATCGATCTCGATGACCCTCCAGATAGATCTACTTCACCCAAATATCAATCCATTGATTCTCAATCCAAAATCAGGTTTCCATCATCATTGTCACACCCCCCGTCTTGTCTCCAAATTTCAAATATGAATTCAATACTTTGTTATGTTGTATCAAATAATGAACACACAACAAATCTTACTCCATGATATTACAAGAACATGGGGAATGAACCTTGGAAAATGTTCATTTGAGCCACAATCCATTTACCTTAGGGTGATAAGGAATATTAATCAAATAGAACTTCCTGATAATCCAACAGATAATATCCCATCTAGCAATAATGATCAATCCTGGGATGAATCTTTTCATGGATTGACCCACATTCGTCATGGAAATAATGAACATGATAATCAAAAGAAAATAACCACCCTACCACAATTTGGATCAGTCGTTGATGAAGGTAAATCATTGTGTCATCGTCGTCGATGTGGTTTTTTTGATTCATATTTGTGTTGATCGTTGATCCATAATTTTTCACTATTTGTTCTATAGAGTTATTTCTCCATGTCTCTTATGAATGTTGGAGATATGAAGAAAACCATAAATTGATGAAAAACACCTAATAAAAATATGTTTTCCTTCATTATAAAATATTTTTTATTTAAATTATTTAATGATGATTACTTCCCATGAAAACTTTTTCCCAAATAACCAACACCAACTAAGGTAAAGTAACACCTAGGGAAAAAACCTTATTACTAACACTACCATGGTATCATATTTTCAATACGAGTCACCATTTCTGATTTATTAGGAATTAAAAATAAAATAATTTTTATTGAATTATTTTATTTAATGTTACCTCCTTGGGGAATTTTTTTTAGAGAGGGCCAATTGTGACCAAGTTTAGGTCGTTCCTAGGGTATGGCCACCATTCTAAACTCATTATTGCCCTCAGATTTCTTATCCAAGCTACAATTTAAGATTTTTTCAACTTTTTCAGGAGAGAATTGTTAGTGTGATTTTAAAATGATAATATTTTCGAATAATTTTTCTGGGAATCCATGCCTTGGAATCTCACGCTATCTTAGTGAAAGGTCTCAAAATGAATCCATATAATATCTTAAAATAGTAAAAGGAGAATAAAATATGTTTCAAGACAAACCTCTTAAACACCTAGAAAAAAACCATAATAATTATAGTAGTTTCTATTGAATCCCATTTTAATCCCCAATCTAAATGTACGAAAAAATACAATTGATGGTATTTCTCAAGATATTTCAATATTTAATAGAAATATTTAAACTCTAAAGAAACACTGATAAAGGTTTCCTTATAAGTAATCATCTAAACTATTATAATTTTTCCAAATCGCTATCTAAGAGAATCAGACATGTTATTAATTATACTAGAATTAGAAAATATGGGTTTTTAATGAAAAAAATATAATGTAATAATAGTTATGTAATTTTAGATCTAAAATATAAAATTTTAAAATAATAATAGCCTTTAAAAAACTCATATGAGAATATAGGTCAAGAGTGACCCCATAAAATTACTTTTTACTTGGTAGAATACTTGTTAGAATTTACTATACCTACTAGCATAACAAATTTCTATTAATTAATATTAAATTTAAGATAAATATTTTCATTTAATTCAATTTTAAACATTTATAATTTTTTTATTTTTTATTTGTAATCCACATTTCATATTAGAAGTTTTTAGTTCCAAATGATATATGATAATTTCTTTATGGAATTACAAGACATAATTCATTTTTTAATTTTTATTAATCCTAATAAATAATCATGTAAGAAAATTAATAATTTTATAATCCATTATAATTTTCCATTTCCATTTCACAGTAGGTACCTTCATTATGCGTTAAGATATTCTCTATTATTTGATTTTCTATGGTGATCTTATGAACCTTAAAGAGATATTGTTTTCAAGTATATTTTACAATTCAAAGAACATTTAAAATAAATAAATTGTGTAATATATATATAACCATAATTTATTTCTTATTGTACCTACATTCTAATAATAATTATTATAAATTAGAATCATCACTGTTGGGGGATAAACTATTGAAACTATAAACATCCAAAAAGAAAATGATGCTTATGAAAATATTATTATTTCCTTAGTATATCATTATTAAATAAGATCAATAGTATTAATTATTTAATTAATGATAGAAATTTTATTTAACATATATTTTAATATTAATATAAATAGAGAGAAGATATAAAATGTATGTACATATTATGAAAAAAATTAATATCTTCTTGGAAACCATGATAGTTTTAATGAATTTAGGGATTCTTCTTATGACAAGGTCCTTCCAAAAATTAAAAGAAATATTAATAAATTTTAGAAATAATTTATTACGAAATTTCAATATTATGGAATTTATAAAATAGGATTTGAGGGTTAATTTAAAAAATGTACATGAATGATATTTTGGAAAATACACACTATATAATAGAAAATTACTGTAAATTCATAATTAAATTGACATAAAAGTTAAAAAAATGTTTCATATGTATCCCAAGAAAACATGTTGTGTTTTAATTTTTGGGGTTTTTATTTCAAATGATCCTCAACATTGAACTTCCGTAGATATAGATAAGTATCAAAATCTATTTATACTTGGAGGAATCAGATTTTCATTTTTTAGTCTCACGTCAAATTAATATTGATTCATTGTTGAATATAGGGTGATTTTTCATGAGTTGAGGGGTATGGAAGAGTATAGTTGGTTTGGGTGATAAAAATAAGGTGTGGTGTTATTTATAATGATATAACGGTTCCACTATATACCTAATTGGAATATACCAAGTACATGTTGTTCCATTCTAGGTATATGATCAAATGCCATAAAATATTATGAACCAAATTATTGGGTAATGGGCACCCAATTGGGTGGATAAAAGGGTGAAAGCCCCTGAATTGGGTAATATGTAACTAGTTGGTACCATTGGGATCTTCATAGGATGATTATTTTTAATTTATAGAGTTAAAATAGGTGGACTCATGGTATTTTTATAAGAACCCTTATCAAAGGTGTCTCTTCTAGTTTAAAGACATGAAGGGGAGTATAAAAACCTCTTCCGAATATATTCCATATAATTCATTCATTCATTTCTATATGACATATCTAATCAGTATGATATTTGAGGTAAGATTTATCCCTTTCAACATCCACCATGCATCGTGTACTAATTATATTTTGTCATTGAAATTTCAATTTGTTATTTTATAAGGATTCTAATATAGCATGGTTGAGTTGCATCATGTTTATGGGACATGAATCTGATGATTGTAATACCCCTGAGTCTCATGACATGAGATGAGGTATTATTTAATATATTCAAATAAAATTACATGAAAATTCATACAATAGATTAATTATTTTTATTTCTCAATAGTTCAGATATATAATGATTACATTATAATAAAGTATGTTATGTAATTTGAGATAAAATATATATTAATTAATGATATCCACAAAGAAAATGATATATAATATTCCTCTTTCATTAATTTAGAAATTAGAATAATGGGAAATGTATGATCACAGTTGATTTTTAGTGGATATGTATAGTTGAAGCTGACATAGAATAATATTGGTGGGAAAAATTTTGATAGATAAAAAATAAGGTTTTTTAACTGAATATATAGCCATATGATAACAATTATATTATGGTAACGTATATTTTTAAATATACCAAATATATTTTCGATGATTTGTTCTAGGATATTTTACATATAGGGTAATGATACTCCCATTACCCTATTTTTGTTGTCGCAAGATACCTTCCAATATAATGAAGGGGGTATCTATTTCAATTCCAAACCCTTCACATAAAATTCAAATTAATTAATACATATAATAAATGTTAATATACAATACATGGAATAATTATCATTAATGAAGAACCAAAAAATAAGTAGCAAAATTTCCTAGTAAAACTTTTTATACAAGTTTTCCCCTATATAAAGAATGATTATATAGATATGAGAATAGATAACCCAATTCAATGAATATAGAAATATTTTTAGTAAAAACATCATGTCCCTAATTAGTTATTCACAATCTTAACTGTATTCCATTTTTATAGTCAATAATATTGAATTTCTGTTATCCTGAAGATAAAAATATTTAGACAATCAATGTTGTATAATCAAATATATACATCAGTTTTCAAATGTATGGGATAAATTAAATTATTTCTAAATACACACTAATATTAATATTATTTAATCACTTATTTATTATTTGAATTAAGGGTATAATAGATCCCTACATTGAAAAATCTATGTGAATTTATATCCTGAAAAATGTGAAATTATTCCAAAATATTGATTAATAAAATAGGTACATGATTAAGTATTGATAAATTATATATATAAAACCATTCATTAGTAAATTTTCCTTTCATATAAATAATATCACCATAATTATAAATTTATGTGGCATGCATAGGGGTTTTTTTACCAAGGGACAATATTTTGTCACATGGATCATAAAAGTATTCTGAATTTGCAACTTCAAATGAACTAAATATAATGTTAGTGAAATGGAGTCTCATATTATTAATACATCTTAGGGGAACTTATTATAGTGATATTTAAATAGAAATTTAACATGTAATTTTTTTATGAAAAGGATAGAACATGGGATATTTTAATACAGATTGAAAATAGTACTGAAAGGAATCTTACATGTCATAATATCCTTAGACAATAATTCCCTTTATATTAAACTAAAATCTTCAATACTAAATAGAGATCAATGAAATATAATATAAGATAGAGAAGAGGGAATTTAAACCTATTGTGAGGAGAAATGGGATTTGATTTGGCCTTTAAAGGTGTTTTGAGTGGAATCATATGGAATAGTGTATTGAATATTTTATTTTTCTAATATATCACGATATACACTACTCCATATAGTTCCCCATTTCTCCATTAATGATATAGTCTATTTTTTTTAACAAAATTTCAAAAATATTGTTCACAATATATAGTCCATTTTTTTAAAATAATCATATCATAATGTTTTATTTAACTTCAAAAATAATCATAATATATTTTAATAAAATCTAATATAACTTTAAATGTTTTTTCCCTACAGAATTAATTTATATCATAAAACATATTAACAATAAGATGCATATCAATTTATCTCACAATTATAATACTAAATGTTATGTTGTGAAACGTTGTTAGCTTCATGTGGTGGTTTTTTACATTGATATTATCATTATTTTCTCTAAGAATAACTTCTCTCATTAAATATTCTTCTAAAACCTCAATTATTGATGATTTCATGAATCCTAGTTAAGGGAAAACATTAGTGATTCCACACCTTTTTATATCATTGATAAATTTACAAAATTAATGGATCAGAATACTTTTCAAATCCAAGGATTCTATATTACCCACCACATTACTCTTCTCATTTCTGATATTTGTATGCAGTAATAGTATTTTTCACATTAGAATGAATATTTATCTAATGGTTGTAATTACTATGGTTTATATGATACCTATAATTCCACTTTCAAAATAATCAATAAGCTATATCAATCGACAAAATAATACTTATTTATTTTAATTTTTTCAAATTGCTTGTTTATGACTAATATTAATTAATGGTATTTCTATTGATCTTATTTCAATTACTTCATATAAACCATCATAAAATTTAATTTTATCACATAAAAATTTTATATATTTTCTATTTTTATATATTAATATGTATCCATGATTTGGAATGCAATATTTGTATTAAATAAATGATTATAATTATTAATAAAATTTTACGGGGATTATATTCTCCTTATTCAATAATTTTATTCTTGATTTTTTAAATTAATCCATGTATGAATTTTAATTATCCATTATAATCACATACATAGGATCCTATGTCTCCTCTAATAGTTAGGGATTCCTCAAGAGTTACTTCACTAATCAGATCATGTGAGCATTCATTACATGCACGCTCATATTATGAATCTGAATGGACTCATTATTATATTATAATTCATGAGATTGAAAATATTTTTCAAACACTATAATATTTTAAGTGTCTAAAATATTTTTTCTTAGATGTCATGTATGAAAGTAATCCATTACTTTTTAATGGATTTGTGGTATGGATATATGTAATTGTACAACTCACCACTCAAATATTTTTAAATACATAATCTAACATGTAAATAAAATAAATTTATTTTAAAAATTCCAAACAAAATTTCATGGAGAAATAATTAGGAAGATAATGTTCCAAATATATAATTATATATCATTACATTGGTTTTAAACATATCATTTGATCTAACTCCATGAAATAGTGGAATTATTTTGGAAGAATTGTGCCTTTTTTGATAAGTTTTCATAATTAACTAAACATAATAATATTCATTATATAAAATAATTTCATCATTTATAATTATAAAATCACTTCCCATACAGAGTTTTTTATGGTTCTATTTGAATTTTAGATTGGTGGTAATTATTGTATTAAAAACATCCATGGTAAATAATAATACCAAATTCATTGAATGTTATGTGAGAAAAACCATTTCATGTATTCTAATATGTGGTCGATGTTTTAATATTTTATATCTATATATACTATATTTATGATTATTTATGAGAATATATTAATTGAAACTTTTTATACCCAATAATTCAAATATATTTCTAGGGTAAAAGAAGCTAGATCACCATCTATTGATATCATTCTCAAAAGGGTATTTTCCAAGGTTAGGAGAAAATGAAGTGGTTGTGACAAATTTAATCATTTATTATTAACATCTCAAAGTAATTATTTAAAAAATGAATTGAATTTACAATGATGTGAACCATGTTGATTCAATTTACTTGAATCTAATTTGGATGTTTTGAAGATGTTGGATGAGTTTGGATTTGTGAAGTTGATTTTTATGTAATATTATATTAACAAAGTTGAGATAATGCCACTAATATAGTGATCACAGAAATATGTGTCAAAATAAATGAAACTTCTCCAAAATGGTTTTCATCAAATTAGGATTTAATGTTTATAATATGAAAATTATTGAAAAGGATATGTATATTTTTGAAATAATTATATAAATTAAGTAGGTAAACATATAATTTCATTATCATTCCTTAGTGAAGTGGATATAAAAAATTTATTCCCATCTAGATTATTGGTTTTAGGTTTTTAATTTGTTGTGGTGTATATTGATGTCACCAATGGTAGACCAATATTTATTTTACATAATTTGCATCAATATAAAATTATGTCACAAATATTTTCAAAAATAATATTTAATTAAGGTTTTGTGCCTTTGAAGACTATATATGTAATCTACATATTAGAAAAAACCTGAGATCAATCACCCATAATAATTATAATAACCCAAGTTAAACATATATATTTATCTTAAATCATTTCCTTTATAGAAAATAATATTTAAAATTAATAACAGTGTCCCATGAATGATAGGATTATTGTATTTTAAGATTATATATATAAAATTATCATTTATAATTCTTATTTTTATTTCTACATAATTAAAAAACACTATTTATCTTTTTAGAAATCTCATACCTAATACACAACATCATAACTTGGGGAATGGAAACATAAGAAAATGGTGATCTAAAACACTATGTATGTTAAATAATATCATTTAGGGTATCATCAAAATCCTTACAAAAGACAAGTTAAGGGGAGAAAATGCATATTAAAATGAATATGGAACTATAAGAATTGTCCATAATTCATGATAGCAGAATGTCAAAACAAAAAGGATTATTTTTGATGTCCTATGTAAAATGACCCAACATTACTATATATAAACAATACCTATTTTCAGATAAATATTCCATAAAAATCATTACGATCCTTCCCAGAACCATAATTGTTTTGTGTCTCTTTGGAAAAGTCATATAAAAATCTTATATCAAAACATTATTTATCATCTCTCAAAATATTATTCTCACATTGTACCCAGCGTGATATGCCTTTCTTAAGACATATATTCATAAATATGTGAAATTGTATAAAATAAAGTGTGAGTTTAGATGATCTCTTAGTGTAAACATGATATATATCAGTTGATATTCATATGATAAGAATACAAGTATGATATTATGATAACAAAATTCAATGTTCATACAAAAAATATTATTGATCATAATAATTATTCATGGAATAAAATCATATCATTACAAATTATGGTAATCATAATGGTGATAGGTAATTCCATATAAAATATGAACCATGAGTTCGAATCATAATAAAAATAACATGTCATAAGAGTGTGGAACCATAATAGGTGTAAAAATAATTAAATATGTCTAGTTTTACTACCAAGACTATCAAATCAAAGTTGACCGGGCATCAACACCAATTTCATATATCATATCAGATTTAGAATCATCAAATATTATCTCCAGTGTATTTAGAATAACATCCTATTTCCTATAATGGATCAAGCACGTTTACTAGTTTCCCAGAGTAGATCAAGAACATCAATTAGTTTCCCAAAATTGTATCCAGATATATAAAAAATTAATAAGTTAATTAGATGGAAATATAATTATGGTCTAACCCATCACATAATTAATAAAAATACATTTTTCCCACAATATTTAAACAATTCATCATATCATATGAAAATAACTAAAAAAATTGATATAGGTTTTTTAAAAATTTAATCAATTCATCACAGAATAACTTTTTGAAAATAATTGGACTTCATAATAAAGTTATAAAAATAATAATAAAACATACATATGAATAATAATAATTTATTATTATATTATTGCCCTTAAATTTTATAATTATCAATGAATGATGTTATCATTTTTGAAAATTCTTTTAAAAGCTCATTGGAATATTTCCCTTGGAAATTATGCTTTTCATTTTGAAAACACTCCATTAAAATCTCTAAATTTTAAAATATTATAGAAAATATACTGTTTGAAATTAACCAAGTAAATATTAATTGAACCCTCATGTTATTGAGTGGTCATGATGCTGGGAACTTTATCTCGTGTATTGTTTGTTAAAAAAATATTCCATTCACATTTTTGATAAAAAATCAAAAGTACCTCATTCTTAATAGACAAGAAGAGTCCACTGAATTTTTTTGTTAAAGACAAAACATGCATAAAAATTAAATCTAAAAATAATTTAATAATAATCATATAAACTTTGAGACACATATTAAAATAAACAATAATATGGAACCAAAACATTCCCGAATGAAAAGTAAAATTGGGCTAGTTTTTCATAAAAATAAACTTTCAATATTTTGAGTAAATAAAATGATGTAAATTAATGTAAAACATGTATTACATTGAAATAAATATAGTATATTAAAAATTAATGTGATTTATAATTAAAAGATCTTATAATTTTTTCAATGTAAATTAAATCATAAACAATCCCAAAAAATAGGATTGAGACATAAATCCCTTCAATTATATGTTGTCTTTCCTTATACAAATTAAAAAATAATATACAATAAATAAATATTTAGTATAAATTTATTATATAAACATAATAAATTATATAATACCATATATTATTTACTTATAAACTCACATTGTTCATCTATTAGTAATTATTTTTTAAAAATCACTCATCCTGGTGAAAACTGCTTCATTTCTCATTGATATTTTGATTTCATATGTACATATCCATGTACGTTGATCAGGGTTCCATAAAATTGTGAAAATTAATCATGATATTAAAATAACATATATTCAATATAAATCTATTTAGATTCATGCATATAAGATTGATATAGGGAAGTGAATTGCTTCGTACATTATTACAGAAGGCCATACATATGCATGTTCTGTTTTTTAAATTTTATATAGATTGAAATAAGTATAGTTATAATGTAATTTAAATTTTTCGAATAATTATTATTTTATTTATAACATATATATTAATTAAATATATCATTCATAAAATACCTGTAAAGATAAAATGAAAAATTAATCAAATCAATTCGTGGTGGAGTAGTCCACATGTACGCACAAGTGACATTATCAATTTCCATCAGAGGGGAAGAGGGAGAATAATGGTTATCCAATATTAATAATAAAATTAAGAATATTTAATATATATAATTTATAATTTTATAATTGATTCCATATATTTAGAGGACATATAATAAGAAATTACATTGAAAATTCTTGGTTAATATTTCAACATTTTTTATTAGAAACCTTCTCTGGCTCACATTATTCCTTGTATGTCGGGGCTATTTGAAATATCTCTTACTATATAATTTGATGATGGAATCTTGGAAGGTTATATATCCAATCATGGATGAGATATTAGGCTCATAATGTGTGAACAATAATGTATAATATGTACCCCTTGATATGAGAGTGGAGGGGTACTCATCGAAATATTTACATTATTACATTCATATAAATAATGTTTATAATAATGGTACTTATTATTGAAATAACTCAATGATATGGTGATTATAATTCGAAATGGACTTATATATTATTATTTATGCAAGTTTATGAATTTTTAAACCCTTATCTAATTGATTTATCACCCATTAACCCATTTGAAAACTACTCATATATCAAAAATTTATAGTCATTAATGGTAAATAATGTTACAAAAAAGAAAAAGAAAACAATAAATGTCTCATGGTTGATATGATCAACCCTATACCTTTCAATTTAACAGTGAAAATATTTTTTCCCTTTTAAATAATTTAAATAATATATTATTGTTATAAAATATAATAAATGTCATTTTTTGGAACAATTAATTTACATTGACATTGAATACATTCTGATGGAAAGTTTATTTGACTTCAAATCATTCAAAAATAACAATTATATTATATTTATGTACAAAATTCATGGTTCAGTAAAAAAACTACTATTTTTTACACACTAATATATTATTTATTACATAAAAGTACATAAAATTATTCTCTAAATATTGGGATGCCTTGTTTATTTAGGAATTCTGAATATATAATAACATGTTAAACATGGTATACATCAACATTTTTGAAAAATTCCTTAACGGTTTTCTAAAATTCCATGGATTTTAAAACTAAACGGGATAACCTGGGGACATAAACATGAAATGAGTGATATATAAATCCCGGTAAGGCAAAAAATAGAATAACATGATTTGAGTATTACATATTAGAAAATATACATATAAATTATTCATAAATGTATTTTTAATCATAAATATGAACATAAGACAAGATATTTCTTGATATTATTGGAAATGTGGTCAGATCATAAAACTGTAGATCATAATAATATATCAAGTCTAATTGCTAAGACATCATGATAGAAATTTTATAATAAAGTAATTATTTTCACACACTATAAAAACATGAAATCTCATGACACTAAACACTACCAAATGAATTAGAGTGATACATAATTCTGGGTACACCTATCACTTTCATTTCTTTTCATGCTTAAGCATGCTACATAGATCATTAAAATGGGATTCATTCATCATTGTGTTTTTCCATGATGGGGTGTGGGATGAATACTTGTATCTCCCATTTAAAATAAAAAAATGTGTATAATGGTGAGAAACCATTATAGTAAATTGATATGGTATTCACTATGCAATTGTATTGTCTTGGAAAATTGCAACAAAATTTTAGCAGCATAACGACATCACATAAAAATTGATAAAATGGGTTGATGGGATAGAAAGTGGTCTCTCATAATTTTGTAATAATATGGGAATTAATAGATTCCAGGAAGAACATGTCCCAATATTTATAATTGGAAGTAGATTGAATATGTTAATAAATAAACTTTGATAAAGAAGAGATAGTGAGGATCCATTACATGAGTGTGTGACTCCAAATTCTAGAGAGGAGATTCTCGCTAGATTGGGGGAACCATGGGAGGAATATATGGAGGGGAGGTTAATGTAAATAAGTTTTTTGTGGATTCTAGGAGATGATAAATGGGATATTGGGTGTGTTTATGTAGGTTAAGAGTTGGAGTTTTATTATTATTTCACAAACGTATCTTTTTTGACTCTCTCTAAAAAATATCCAAAACCAAAAAACAACAAATAGTTTTTCCCATGTATGATATCAAATTGAAGTGGGTTTCATTATTTTATTATTCTATGGGATTACCGTAAAAAAAATAATATTCACTTTTATTTTTATGCAAGGCATGCTATTAAAGGAATTATTTTAAAACCGTAAATTTGTATAATGATTTTGACGGATTAAAAAAGGATTTATAAATTTATTTAAACAATAATAAAATTTCATTATTGTAAAGGTAAAAAATATATTTGGACATGTATCACATCTATAGTATTTATTTCATTATATTTGGGTCATTATGTTCTTAGAATACCAAAGGTATATTTATATGATATTTAAATTTTATCCGAAAATTTGACTATCTCATAAAATTATGATAAAATAACCATTGGATAATTCCAATATTATGATTATGAAAATAATATTCATTTTTTGAAAATAATAAAATTATTTTGTGAATTTTCTCTTTTAAAATAAGTACATACATTTATTGATAAATTTGGGGTTTTTTGACAATAATATTTTTTGAACAATTATAAAAATTACATTAAATATCATAAATATTATATTATCATTTATATTTAATATTCATCATTTAGAAATAATATTTTTTTAAAATATAATGTTTTTCAAAAATACATTAATTCATCAAAATAAATTTCTACATTAAAATTGAATATTAATTTTAAATTCAATTAGTGTGTTATTATATCAAAAACATTATCTACAAGGTAACAATAATAGGATGAAAATTTATTCATTATTCTATAATGTATATGATAATATTTATAAGGCCTTGATAAATATCCCTTAAATACACTAGTGAACTCCCTACGATTTCTGTGCACGATGGTGGATCTTTTAGGGGGTGGTACGATGTAAATGGTTTGGGTCAAGATCTTGATGAACTTGAACATCTCCTGTAAATAGTTTCACTCATTGTTATATTGTTGGATATCAACATGAGATTCATCATGAGAAAATCCCAGTGATGGTTTCTCTGTCACAATCTCTGATAGATCTGATTCAAAGGGTATGAACCTTCTTATTGAGGCCACCACTTCCTTTTCCTATTCCAATTGAATTTTTTAAAACCATAAATTTATGTTAATTATGATATCACTATTCAATGACTATATTATTGTTTTGACTGAGGGGGAAAATATGTGCTTCCTGACAGTTTATTAGAGAAAGGATGGTTCTTTTTAATCACTCATATCAGGTGCACCATTTTCATTTTGAAATTCCAAATGGTTCTATATCCAAAGATACGTGGACCTGCTTTCCAAAGGTAGGCATTCATTGGGTGATTTGGCCAGCAGCACTTAAGAACTCACATTGTTCAAGAGAATGGGAAGTCAGGCACATCACACCCTTTTGGGTGGAATTATTGTCTATTCAAGTACTCTCTTATTGATTTATGACCCATTCATATGTTCGTGAATCTTTGGTTTATACCCAAGCATAGTATTCATGAATTACTCCTGGTTGACAATTGTCAGGTAAAGGCATGGATTCAGAATCATTTAGTCATGAGGATTACCATGCCTCATTGGATTAATGACTCTGAGGAGTTTCGACTCATTGAGACTGCACTTGTTTGAAGCCTCATAACTAGGCGCTCTAGAGTTTGTTGTCATCCAGGGGGGACATATATCAACTTGACTGTTTGGATCAAACCCATGATACAAGCTTCCTATGTATCCTCGTGAGAGGAATCATAATCCACGTAGTTCAGTGTCACTTGATGGGACACATCACCTTTTAAGGTCATGCGATAAGGACCCAACCTTATATTTTAACGTCATGTGGAAAGGACCTCCGGATTAGAGATGCCCGGTCAATGTTGGTGCAGGACATATGCTGAAGCATCCCGAAAGACCCAAGGGAAGCGATTTCCTGGGCCCAGATATGGTCCTACTGGGTTCATGAGGACATGGTCTGAAGGTGACAGATCTGTATCTGACTTAGATATCATTCATGCACCTCAGTGAGGTTTTCTAGGTATCCTGGTCGGTCGGGGATAAAAGTCCTCGTAGTTCGGGGAGATTAGGTATTACAAGTGAGAGTTGCATGTTGTTTGGATTGAACCTCGGAGTGGCTTCCTATATACCCTTCTTAGGTGACAGGGATCAAAACCCACGTAGTTTGTTTTGAGGGTAGTCGGTGTGCGGACTCTGTGACCATCAAAAATATTTAAGCCCACGTGAGACATGATCGGTGTGAGAAAAAAGATAATGTGACATACATGGAAAGTCCCGCACATTCTTCCTATTGAGGTATGGAGACTAAGATGATGAGTGGAGAAGAAGGATGAGACCACTGGAATCCCCTTCTCCCTGATGTTGGAGGAACGTAGGAGTCGTGCAGCGAAGCAATGAACCTTTCATGATGATACGGGAAGGGACATTGGCTTCTGGTGAGGATGGTGTAGGGCTTACTCTAGGAGGGATGCCCAACCACACCCAGGAGAGGGGAGAAGTTCTCACCAATGTCACTCGTCAAAAGGAAATGTGAGTGGGGTCCCTCAATCCTGGAAAGTGGATATGTAGAAAGGGGACTCTCGGGCTCTGCCCCAGCCCTACCATGGGAATGTGAACCCCCACAATGTTTTTGGAACCCACTCAAGAGTCGGTTCAACCCCTTTCTCCTCGCCTTCCATGGGTATGTAATCTCAAAGTGGCCCGCTGATGTACCTGAAGGTTTCATCATACGAGTCCGGTGGCTTTAGTAGAGGCCTTGGCGCAGGGCCAATGTATAGGCCAATGAAGGGATTTCGAAGGATCGGGCTTGGTTGGAAGGGTTCTATCTAGCTTGGGGAATTGGAACACTGAAGGAGTTGGCGGGCTGCATTGGTGCGTGAGGCGTGGCACCCTTCGTGTAGGGGGTGCTAAGCGGCTGGATTGGTTGTCCACGTACCAAGGTGTTATGCATAATGATAGGCACCCCGCGTTCCAGAGTGGTACACGGCTTGGGGATCATCCTGTGTACTAGGTTGGTACGCGGTGGAGTCCGCGCGAGCAGCGGCGGCCAGGGGTGATATTAGTTGGGGGTTCGCTGGTTAGGGCTTCGCCCACGTAGGATGGTCTTACGCGGTGCGTCGTATCGAAAAATAGGCATAAACTCTCTGGTCCGTGAGGAGTACAACGGCAGAGGGGCCATGGCTCATGTTTTTTATTTTATGTTTGTGGTTCACCCATTTTATATGCGTTTTTTGGTTTCTTATTAATTCTTTTCCAGTTTCATACCTGTTCTAGTTCGCGAATTGGAACTTCAGTATTCACAAAATCCTATGTTCCTTCCTCTGGCATCATTCCACCTGAATCTGATCAATCTCATTATTCTCCCCATAAATTATCACTTATAGAGGGGGTAAAGAGATGTATCTGTGGTCATGCAGAACCTTTAGCAGAGGCCCATGACTAAAAACCCGGTTTACAGCTAACATTGTCAATCCACAACTCGTGGGGGGAGTTGAATGCACCTCACCCATGAACCAAATTAGTTTGGGGGTGCTTTGTAACCGTGCAGGGCTCCGCCTCTGTTCCGCGAACGACAACACATGCGGTCTGGGCCAGTTGTCATGTTTCGTGGCTGGGGCGGTTCGTGACGATGGACCAGCCTGGTGCCCATCCTACATCGCAGCCATGGAGGGGTTCCCTCCTCTATTTCACGAATGATGTGGGTCAGCAGATGGGGTGGCATGCTGAACCAGCCGTGCACCATCATTTTTGGACTGTTATGTGGACCAATCGGTAATAATCCAATCTTGAGTATTCTCCACATTTTTGTAGAAAATGGGGTAGAATCCTTTCTCAAATAATGGGGGACTCTCATTCCCCTTTGCGGATTTTTTCAGGACCCTACAGATTCCCCCCATCGTAATAGGGTCCGATCAGAATGAAGAGTACACTATTCCGATGTAGACTGGTCTTGAAACATAGATAGTTTGTTGTAGAGGAGTGGACCTAGTAGGGGACCATGCCCATAAATAAGAAGGTGCCTACCCTAGTCTTTTACCAGATTCCTCATGAAAACAGAGCTATTGATTTTTTGTCTCTGCGCACCTGCTGCTTTCCATAACTGCTCATCCCTGAACCAGCTTATGTTTCTACAAATCGTTACTTGTTTGTGCTTCCCATTACCCAGAAAAAAATCTTCCAGTCATGAAATAAAACATTTAATCATTTAAAAATTAAGTAAAAACAGGCCGTGTTGGATATCGCTACACGGTTTTTATGGTCTGCGGACTGGAAATTTTCCAGATTTTGAAAATATTTTATGCTTTTAGAACATTAAAATTTAAATTTGGAATTTAGATTCCATAGTGCAACCTTGTTCATGGCTTTCTGGCCGATGCTCCAAGGGCTAGAGTATCGCATACTTGATCCACATGGGGCTGGTTCGCAGGATGCAGCTGTCATGAACCACCTTTTGAGGCCCTGCAGATTTTTTCATGAATTCTCATTCAGAGAGTCCTTTGTCGAATACTTGGTGTTTTTGACCAGATTTTATTATTCCATACTAACCATTTAAATGGTTTCCCTAATGCCGGGAGAAAATATGGTTCCTCCTCGATCTGCGATTAGGCCTGCTGCCAAGCCACTTCCGATTGCTGATCAACACTTAAAGGATGTTTCCAGCTCTATTCAGGATATAGTCCCCCATACTCCAATGTACCCCCTCCTTGAAAACATACTCTCTGAATCACGGAAGGATTACCCCTTTTCCAATAGCTTTCCTGCCTACAGGTTTGGTTTATTGTCTGATACACTGATTCCAGTGCCATCGCGCGACAACAATCCCACAACATGGATATTTACCAGTATTATCCCTTGAGTTGTGATAACTGCCAGAGGGAGGCCTAATCCAAGGGATAAAGCTATAGGGTCTGTGCTAAATCACATTACTGTGTCTCCAATAGGAGAACAATGTTAGTAGGATGGGGAAATTCACTATTACCGAATAATTTCTCGAAATGCAATGGTGAACAACCAACGTGGCGGGTCAGTGGACTATGACCACCAGCCCAGATGGGCATTTAAGTTGTTGGATTTGGGGTGGCCCTTTTAGGTTTTCCAAATATATGTAATGTTTGAAGCGGAATTGCGACCCGTGGGTCTATATAAAGCTTCCTGGGTGTCCCATTCCTCTACCCATCGGCCCTACGCCCTTGCCAAGCATCTTATGAGCCGTTGTAGTCTAGATACCAACACATTCCATCTTCTCCATGGAGACGTTGGTATTAGTCTTTGGGATGTCTTCCAGATTTCAGGGGTCCCAATTATTGGAGGCATGTATGATGAATTTTTTCCTCCCCCTTTTGTGTGGGATGACGAAGAGATGACTCCTCCCTTGGTGAAGCAGCTCATTGATTAGGCCCAAGAGTATTCGAATGATATATCTTCGAAACAGCTTGTCCCATTTCATGAATGGGTCGATGCTTTTTCAGAGAGATAGAAAGTGCATGTATCTTCTGCACAGGCCCAAGACATGTCCTTTGATGGAGTCCTGAAGGCAGAGGGGTAGCTATTCGCTGATCCTAGAAGAAGGAAAGTTCAACAGTTGGGGCTAGGAACTTGTGTTGGATGTTGATCGACTACTACGTTTGGTGGAATTTCTAGCCATGTTCATGAGTGGTGGGTTATTTCCCGTACACGAGACTGGCGGCGTGCGGGTCTCTACTTTTGTTATGGTGGCACAATTGGCCACCAGAAAAGTCATCAACTTGACTATCCCAATAATGGATAGGATTTATCGGTTGCTAGGAAATATTATTGAGGGGAGTCGGCCAAACCGGGTGGCCGGCCCTTTTCAAATCCTCTGGGGATGGTTGGGAGCGCATATTAAAAATTTCTAAACCATTATCAATCCTTTTCAGATTCTGGGTACTGTATTTCGGCCATATTTTCAATTGACCAATGAGGTTATGCTTGAAGAATGGGTGGCCCAAGAGAATCATAGAAAACAGAAGGATAAGACTATGAGTCTACTGTCGAGCTGGCTATCGAGCAATGATCATTTCAATTTCAGACCATATCCCTCCCCAACTGGAACAATCAATAACACAAAATCAGAGGAAATTATCAAGTGAGGCTACCTCTTTTCCCACCGAGAGGGTATTCTGGTGGCTCATATCGGTGGGGAGCTAATCTGTGACGGATATCGCCTTGCTGATTCAGACGTCAATTCGGTTGCGTCCAGGCGTTGTGTCCTCCTACACTCAATGGTGCCCACGAGAATCACTATCTGCTGGTGGCCAGAAAATATTGGCTACTGTTTTATCGGGAGGACATTGACTGCGACGTTATAACCCCCACAATTCCAGGATCCATGCCTTTTTTATCAAAAAGCTATGCCGACACCTGGTGCAATCATACCCGAATGGTCAGTTAGGGTTGTGGGTGCCCACTATCTTGATTCCTAAGCCAACATAGAGTATGAGGAAGAAGAAGAGGAATAGTTCCCCAACCAAGATGGGAATCGTTCTCTGTAACCTTTCTGGTCTGTGCTTCCAGAGAAGGTTTTAATTGACAGAGGTGTCTCTTCACATGCCCTCGAAGCTGCTCGAAGAGAGTTGGCCATTCTTGATGATGCTGCCTTCCCGATGGCCTATGGAAAATGGGATGAATTCAAAGGCCAGTTATCCTTTCACAGCCAGTACCCCCATTCTTTGTGGAAGCATATCCTGGAATAAGAAGTTGTTTTAGATGGGTTGGGATACATATCTTCCCCTACTGAAATCCATTATGATGTGGACCCAGAGAGGGCCAATCAGTATCCCCGGGTCCTCGAGGCCTACATTCATGCACGTTAGGGTTATGCGGTGTTAACTCACCGAGTCCAGGCCATGATATGATTTGTGACTGATGAGGAGGAGGAAGAGAGTGATCACTCTTCTGGGGGAAATGATTTCGCCAATTCCCCTACTGTGGTGAGGCAAGGAGATTTTACCCCATGCCTGTGAGGACCCGCCCACAGGTAGCTTCTGAGAGTTCTAGGGTGGCAGCGAGACCTAGAAAAAACCCATGGCTATTGGCGCCTCCACTAGCCCTGGTCTCTACCTGACCCTCTATGTTTGATCCCTCCCCGGCTAGCTATTCTTATTACGACGGAATTTCCAGTTGCGTGGAGGATTTGGGATGACCTGAGGGTCAGTGGCTCAGATGAAGAGGTTTGGGTGTTACTCCAAACGATCTCTATCGAGCATCTGGGTATTGGGACCATCTTTGCCCCACCCCACTTGCTGTTGGAAGAGAATCTGGATGAAATAGTTGCCTCTTTGATGTAAATGGAATCATATGTGCATTCACTCCGAAACCGGCTTTACGGGTCTAATCGGGTGTCCATGATGATAAAGCATCCTGAATCGTCAGATCCCTAGGGAGAGGATTCCCTGCACGTCTATCCCGGCCTTCTTCCTTCTATATCGTGAAGGTTTTAAAGCTTCCTTCCTTCATGCTGGGTGCCGTGGAATCCCAGGGGGAAATTCCTTCCCCAAACTATACTCCCTGGGTTACCACAATAGGAGAACACATGCGTTCAAATATGGGGTTCATCGAGGAGGGGTCTGCTGGTGTAGTTGTACACATGGAAGAGACCATCACATCTCCAACTGGGGTATTTCCTCCTCCAGCTCCTTCCAGCATTCCGAGTGGAGAATTGTCCCCTGGGAAGATCCAGAGATGTCAGAAGGCATCCTGATTATCGGAATGACTTAGACTGGGAATGATGGGTAACCATGATTCTCGTTTCCTAGATTACCAAATAAAATGTTCCGGATCTTCCAGTTATTATCTATTTTGGTGAAATGGTGCAGGGCCAATCATTGACGTAGCCGTGGCTACGAAAGTGGTCATACCATCAACCCCTTTATTATCTGAGGGACAACCTGTGGCTATACCTGAGCGTGATGAGATGGCGGGCCCTGCTGAAGGGTCTATTGGTATGGATGCTTTCCTTATGTCTTCAATGACTGGGGATATTTCAGAGGAGGATGAGCTGGAAGATGAGACTCTCGTTGATCAAATAGCCTCTATAGCTGTAGGCGAGGAAGGGGTGCCTGTGATTACCGAGGAGGCCCCAGATCTAATGGGGTCCACTACCTCAGGCCCGATCCATCCCATGGTGATGGAGGAAGAGCCTGTTATTAGGACAGCTGTTGAGAACCCAGAGTGGGCCATCATTCTGTTTACCCGAGGAGTAATTTCCCCGAGCATGATCTCCGTAGATGACCTCATGGAGACATATTTGAGAGTTTCTGTCCTTGGGAATGGTCATAGGTCCTGGGCACCTTTGGGGGGTTCCATGACTCTATTGCCTATTGACGATTTACCGTCTTCCTCGGGCGGCAGTGGTGGCATAGAGCATGACGGCACCGATGCCTTGATGATCAAGGTTAAGCTTCTCAATCTATTGCCACTAAATCCCTTCTCTTCCCTTTTATGGTTAGGGATACTTATCTGTCTTATCAACTTTCGGGATTTAGGATCACAAACAACATCGCTGGTGATTGTGCCATCAGATCCAATCGTGCTCGTGGCCACAACTACCGGTTGAGAAGTTACCACGACGTCAGATCTTGAAATTGATTATGTATCAGGCCCCTCCTTGTTGAATATTATCCTAGAGTACACATCTTCATCCAATGGTGACTCTGAGCCTAATCAATGGGTCCTATTCAGTTTATGACCTGCTCACCAAAGGGCATGGGGGAAAATCTGGATGCTGATTTCTCAAACACCTTTGGCCGAGATGCCCACTAAATTTCCGAAGATGCGTGATCCATTTATGATTCTAGGATTTGAAGACTTTGAATACCATGAAATTTATGATATAGTCAAGAAGGTGGTCACTGACCGGGAGAGGCTTGACGATATTAAATCTTTCCTTTCTGCTACTCAGTCTGAAGCCTACCTTTCCGCGACCTGACAATTTTTCCTAACAGAAGGTCATGATCATGTAGGGGTAGTCACGAGACATTAGGGAGAATTCTATATTTAGTGTTCTCAATTGGAGGTTATAAGGAGTGACATACCATGACTGCAGTAGGAGGATGCTAATGCTACAGCCATAATTGAAGAAGGCGAGTGGTAGATGGTGGATGAGATGAGGGTGAGCTTAAAGGCGATATATGAGGCTTAAGTATTGTGGGCTGATACCGAAGCTGAGATGGATTTTCTACAGAATCTCCATCAGGAAATTGAGGGTTCTCATCAGAGCCTAATAAAACTTTTTGAATCCGTAGAATTTCTCCTATAATATCCTTTTACTATGAGAGGAGGATCCAGATTGTTTATGCCCTTATCATCAACTCTGTTATGAAAAAAAAATATTTCTCCTTAGCACTCATTGTTGACTTCGCCTATGATAGAAGTTATTTGAAATGATTTCTGTACATGATAATTCATTAAACATAGAATAATCAGAGTTCAGGACAATTGATAAAATATAAATGAGCTCTAATTTTTTCCTGGACCATGTGATCCAACGAGGATAGTTTGACTATTGCTAGGGTTTTGTAGAAAACCCCATCAAACCTTTTTTCTTTTTAGACAATACCCTAATTTTTCTTGGGAACATTTGGTGTGGACCCAGTGGGAGTGGCTTGAATTTTTCGTAGGTCACCCTTTTTTGGGATTTCGGCCTAACGGGATTTGCACCTCTTTTTGTGAGCCGTTTACAGTCCCGCCAACAAAACTATCATTACTGACATTGTAGGTCGAATAGCTTTGACCAGATATGGTGGGTCGAGGGCCCCTATAATGTTTGGTTGATTAAAAGATGTCTGAATACCATTCAGATGCTCGTAGGGGGAACTTGTTTAGATTTTAACAACATACAGAGCATGTCACATGGCATGGGAGCCGTATCGGCATGTAGAGGTGGGAAAAGCATAGCCTAAGGAAGACATTACCTTGTTATATGGTCCGTGGTTGATCAATATATAGAGCCGATGAGGGCATGGTATGAATATTCATGTAAAGGTGTCCTTAAGTCAATGCATGTCCATTTCTGATGGCATGGGGACATCATGGAAGTCCAGATTACGGAAACCACCATGGGTGTCTTGGAGAATTATGAAAACCACCAGGGGTGGCTCGGAAAGGGTCTGTGAAGTCTGAATGGGTTTGGGAACATATGTACTATTCAAGAGTATGGAAAAAGGGTCCATATCTTATGCATTTAGCTAGCATGAAGAATTGTTGTAGCTTCGTGCAATTTAGAGTCATGCAGCTGGGTCATTCCTCAAAATGGATTGGCTTCTCCTGATTCTCTGTAATCTTGTCAGAGACATTCCGCCATTTTAAGGAAGGTTTATGAAGGTGGATGGTAAATTGTAGCTCATAGGGTTTCTAAATCCAGGGATGAATATGGGGGTTTAGAGTCCAAGAGGTGTATGGATAGAAGAATTGCCTAACGAAATCATTCCATTGGTAGATGGGCCAGGGGTGATCAATATGCAGAGCCTTTGATGGCATGGTATGCATAGTCATGAAAATATTTCCTCAGTTCAATGATTGTATTCTCCCGATGGCCAAGAAACTTTAGGGAAGTTGAGATTCAGGACCACTAGGGGTGTCTTGCAAGGGTTCGGCTCTTTCTGGGTATAGAGTGTGATTTATGAAAAGAGGGTTCCTGAATACGAGAGAAACTTCTAGGTTATAATTATTGGGAATATATGAAGTTATCCCTTCTCACACGGGTTTGAGATGGTGGTTTGTGCAGTTCTTTCCCGTGTACTGAGGGACAAAGGGAAAGCCACCATTCCTGAATGAACCCACGAAAGTCATGACCATGCAGTTTCACATCGTGCGGAAAGGATGAATGGAATTGTTATTATAAATAAATCCTTGCTGATTAACATCATATGGTGAGGACAGAGGGATTTTTATATTTTGTTTAGTTTATCATCATGCTGTAAGGACGGCTTCTGTACAGTTTAACGTCATCCAGTAATGATGGGGAGCATTATTAATGATACTGTGCAGTTTAACATCGTGCATCGAGGACATGGGCATTTTAAAATCCATGAAAATTATTGTTGTTGGAGTCATTTCCCCGGATTCTTAATGCTTGGACTTTTCATCTTCACACCAAGCGGAAAAGACATGTTCCATTCAGTTTTAATCATCTCGCGGTAAGGACGTAGTTGCAAAGGCCACTCTTGATTAGAATGTAACTAGGCTCGAATATCTTCGCATGTCCAAGATGTGGAGATGGGTTGATGGTGTAAACCACGGTTTCAGGGCTTCTTGGATTATGAGAGATGATATGTGGCTTTGGGCCGATAAGCGTATGAGGCTCGGAAGAGTATCTCCTGAGGAAATCCTGCCTTTGGTAGATGGGACAGGGGCTATCAATATGCAGAGCTGCTGAAGGCATGGTATGAATAGTTGTGAAAAGGTTTCCAGGGGTCGATGAATTTCCACTTCCAATGGACATGAATGATTATGAGGATCCATGATTGTCCGGGCCAAGAAGTCCATCATTTGGTAAGGAAATATCTGGACACGTCAGGGATGTTCTTCCCTGGTTGCTATTAAAACTCGAAGAGTTCACTGCACTAATTTATCTTTTGCATGGGGTGTACCTTTACACCATACAGTTTAACATCATGTTGTAAGGACAAATTACTCTTAGTTTAACAGTCATAGAGTTCGGACCATTGGGTGACTATTTCTACAATCACCTAGAGGGCACTTGAGTTAGGATTCTCTAGTATACTCTGAACAAATGTGAGGGAATGAGGGTGTAAACTATAACTCAACGGTTTCCCGGATCAGGAGATATGGTGTGGGGCTTTGAGTCTAGTAAGTGTATGGAGATAGGAAGAGTATCACCTGAGGAAATCTTGCCTTTGGTAGACGGGCCAAGGGCTTACAATATTCAGAGCCACTGAGGGCATGGTATGCATAGTCATACAAAGGTTTCCATGGGTCGATGACTTTCCACTTTTGATGTCTGTGGATGATTATGAAAATACATTATTACTCATACCACATAGTTCGGAAAATGGGGATAATAGTGTCCAAGTATACAAGAAACATCTTCACCAAAATTTCATGTCGAGGCAAAGTATCCTAGCCCAAGATTGATGTTTTTTTGATGTAGATCTTCATGTTAACCTTGGGTAGATACATATTCTAACAAGGTAGGGATACCATTGAAACATTTGGATGTGAGATGGGAACAAACTTGTAAACCACTACTCCAAAAATTGTTGGATCGGGATATATGATATGGGGGCTCTAAGGACGGAAAGCATGTGAAGATAGGAAGAGTATCACTTGAGGAAATCATGCCTCTGGTATATGGGCTTGAGGATATCAATATGCAGATCCACTGAGGGCATGGTATGCATAGTAATAAAAAGGTTTCCACAGGTCGATAACTTTCCACATCTGATGGCCAAGGGTGGTTATGAAGATTCGCAATTATCTGAGTCACAGAGTTTGATGTATGGACAGGATGCATCCAAATGTTCAAGGGGTATTCATGTCCCGTTTTTTCGTATATCATGGGTGGGTCGCGATGAATTCTATGCAGTATATCGTCGTGCGGTGAGGACGAAGTCCGTGCAGTATAACATCATGCAGTCAGGATGAAGTTCATGCAGTTTTAACATCATGCGGTGAGGACGAAGTCCGTGCAGTTTTAACGACGTGTGGTGAGGATGAAGATGAACCGACGTGAAAAGGAGATTCCATGCAGTTTAACGTCATGTGGTAAGGATAAGGGGTATATATACCTGTTTTTTCTTTTATTGGCGGCTGGGCTAGGAGATAATACCCGGACGTTGCTATGTATCCTGGGAGGGTAGGAATCCAGCCACACATAGTTATTTTGGGGAATACACCCCATGCACATCTCGTACATATGGGGGAAAAGGGAAATTTTTTTCATTCTTATCCATGTAGTTTGAAATTTTGTGGTAAGGATGAGGAATACACCCCATGCAGGTCTGGTCTCTACACAGGGGAAAGAGGGTATTTTTAGCTTCATTGGGGGTGGCTGGGCCAAGGTGTGTAATTCTGGCATCACTACATGTCCTGCGAGGGTAGGAATCAAGCCATATGTAGTTCTTTAGACGATAATACACCCAGTGCATGTCTGTTCTGTACACGGGGGAAATGGGCATTTTTAATCTTCATTTGATGGTGGCTAGGCCAGGATGTGGAATTCTCACATAACTACGTATCTTTCAAGGGTATGAATCAAGCCATAAGTAGTTCTCTAACATCCATGTAGTTTGTGTTCTTGCAAAGGGACCCAACCATAATTCTTAATCCCATGTGACTAATACACTTTTTGAGAAACAAGGAATTGTGGATATCCTTGTTGAGTAACGTGTGAGTAGGCATGCTAAGAGGGTGGTGATTAAGGTGGTGGCTAGACTCGGTAATGGGGTCCGGGTGTCACTACGTATCTTATGGGAGAAGGAATCAATCCACACGTAGTTCATTGAAAGTGGCACATACCGTGCAGGGTTGGTCCATACACAGGGGAAGAAGGCATTTTTTTATTTCATTTGGGGGTGGCTGGGCCAGGATGTGAGATCCTGGCATCACTACATATCCTTCAATGGCGAGAATCAAGCTATATGTAGTTCTCTGAAAGGGATATACCCCATTCTGGTCTGGTCCATAGATGGGGTAAAAGGGAATTTTTTAACTTTATTTGGTGATGGCTAGACCATGATACAAAATCCTGGCATCACTACATATCCTGCAAGGGAAGTAATCAAGCCATATGCGGTTCTCAGAAATCTGTGCAGTTTAACGCTGTGTCCTGAGGATGAAATACTCTTAGTTTAGGGTCATAGAGTTTGGGCCATTAGTGCATGGTAGTTTAATATCCTCCAGCTCGGTCGATAGGAGCTTGGCAGTTTAACATCCTGCACTTCAGATGATAATTGCATTTTGTTATGTGAAATACTTCTTGAGAAATCTCATATTCATAGGAGTGGTAATGAACTGTTCATCGATAGAGATTAAGGCATATTAACCGTTGGAGTAGACCTTGTGTATAACATATGGTCCCTTCCACTTGGGCTATAGCATTAGAGGATTATTTTCGGGTATCATTGGGGTCCTAAGGACCAACAACAATTCTCCTTCCATGAAATACAGAATACGAAACATTTTATTGAAGGCTTGTGTGATCTAGTTCTGA
The DNA here is from genome assembly GCA_963277665.1 of Viscum album. Lineage (NCBI taxonomy): Eukaryota > Viridiplantae > Streptophyta > Magnoliopsida > Santalales > Viscaceae > Viscum > Viscum album. The sequence continues at coordinate 253,870 of CAUJRU010000344.1, forward strand.
TATACTTCCATATGGTGAAAAGTGTACAACATCTTCTCATCCAGTTCTTCCAATTCACCTAGAAATTTTTCTATGTGCTCATCGTTGGATAACTGATCACAAATGGCAACACGAAGTGAGGGAAATTTGAGCTCAATGGGCCAGACCGCTTCTTTTCTGTATACTAATGAGTACAGAGTAGCCCGAGTAGCAGTGATGATTGTGGTTTGATAAAACCAAAATGCATGAAAGAGTTTATCCAGCCATCATTTCTTGTCTTTTTTCACCATTTTTTAGAGAATGTTGGATATGGTCTTGTTTAAATCCTCTATCTGTCCATTGGCCGCTGCATGGTAGCAGGATGAGTGGTTAGCCTTGATACCATATTCTTGGTACAGTTTCTCCAATTCAGAAGAGCAGAAATTGGTGTCGTTATCTGTCAGTATGGTATGAGGACGCCAAAATGGTGATGATATTGTCTTTCAAAAATTTGACTCTGTTTCTTGCCTCGAAATCCTTAAGGGGTACATCTTATTCCCATTTGGAAAATAATTCGGTAGTTGTGAGGATATACATCAATTTTTTGGTCGTGGTGGGAGGATATGGTACCACAACATCCATTCCCCAGATTCCAATTGGCCAGGAGTACTTGGCATGATGAAGTATCTCCAGGGGTTAGTGAATGAATTTGGAAAGAATTTGGCAGGAGTGGCATTTTTCGGTAAATTTCTCGCAATCTCGTGCCACGGTGGGCCAATAGTACCCAAGACTTCGAACATGATTGAAAATCTTTGACCCCAACTGATGTTCCCCACATACTCCAACATGTACTTAGTTTTTGAAATCAATGGTTTCTTCTCCATCAATGCATCTGAGGAGGACTCTATTGTGTCCTCGTTTGTAGAGGACCTCTTAATGACCTGTGCCGCCATATAGGACAAAGTTGATTTCCCTTCTCCGTATTTGCTCACATTCATCCATGTCTGGTGGATGTTCTCGACATTGATGTTTGTTTTCAACGGGGGTCATCTAGCCGGTGGCAGGATCATATGGCACAAGGACAAGACCAACTTCATTGATTTCTTCCATCTTAGTATGAACAAACAGCAAGCCCATTCGATGATGAGAAATACTGATAATTGTCTTATCCCGGTTTGGGTCAGCTGGTGTTGTGGCCGCAATAGATAATGCATCAGCCTAGGTATTCTGAGACTGGGGAATATAGGTTAATGTGGGTTCTATAGATAATTCTGCAATTAACCCTTGGACATGGTCAAAAAGGGGAATCATCTACTCCTTTTTAATATCATAGTCACCATTAACTTGCTTGATGAGCAGTTCTGAGTCGCCTTTTACCTTAAGGTGCTGTACTTATGCCTATAGTGTGAGCTCTAGGCCTACAATGATGGCTTGATACTTCGACTCATTATTCATTCATCCTTCTGATAGGAGAATGGAATATGGAAACACTGCCTTTTCTAGGGACATGTGTATGGTCCCCAAACCCACCTTGTTAAATTTGGGACCATGCATCATCTTCCCTATTGGGCTTCGGGATGCGTCGTTGATGTACATTTCCTATATTGGGAAATCCTCTTGAACTGAGAAGATGTCTTCATCAGGTAGCTCGACGTCCGGTTTGGTGGTCCCTGTTGAGGGGTGCTCTTCCAGAAAATTTGCTAATTCATTTCCTTTGATGGCTTTTTGAGGCACAAACCAGATGAAAAATTGTTGCTGGATGACTGTCCATCTGGATAGGCAACCTATCAGCATCGGGCAGTTGAGGATGTACTTCATCGTGCTACTAAGTGAGACCAAATGGACATTCTGATACTGAAGATAATGTTGCAATTTTTTAACTATGAATAACAAGGCCAAAAACCTCTTCTCGATGTTTTAGTATTGATTTCCAGTGTCGATCATGGTTAACTAAGGTAATAGAGATAGTTTTCACTGACGGCGTCATTTTTCTGTGCGAGGAAGGCTCCCAGTGACCATTGTAGGGCCGTCACTTATAAGATAAGAGGTCTTCCTTCAACTGGGGGTATGAGAACCGGTGGGCATAAGAGGTACTTATTTATGTTGTCTAATGCCTCTTGGAAATCATCTGTCCATTGGTATGTAACCACCTTTTTCATTAACCTGGTGAAGGGAAAACATTTTCCCACGAGATTGGCTATGAACCACCTTATGTAGGCCAGGTGTCCTTGGAATCCTCTCAACTCAGTGAGATTGTGGGAAGGTGGTAACCCAAGGATAACCTTTGTCTTTTCAGGGTTGACTTTGATGCCACGATGGTGTACGAAAAAACCAAGAATAACCTTCCATGAAGGATAGAGCCTCATACCAGGACATTTTGTCGATTAATAACTCTGTGATCCGGACTGGGAAATCATCTTTCAGGCAATGCCTATTGAGGTATCTGAAATCGATGTAGAATCCGATTTTCTATTCCTTTTCTTGACAGGGACAATGTTGGCTTGCCAGATGGGTTATTGGACCTCCCGAATAAAGCCGGATTTAATAAGATTATTGACTTCAACCTCTATATTGGCTGCATGTGTGGGGAGCATTGTTTTTTGCGGCTTGTTTATAGCCCTGGCCGTCTTTCGGCAGTCCTAAGTGGTGTGTCACAACATTGGGATCGAGTCCCACCATTTCTATGTAATTCCAGGAAAAAACATCTTGATGTTTCCACAGGAAAGTGGTATATATCTCATTCTCCTTGGGAGACATGGCTGTACTAATGAGAGTGTGCCTCGGGTCTTCCTCGCTACCCTAGATTATTTCCCTTAGCTTGTCCATAGTGGTGGAGACACCTTCATCAAATGTGGGAGGTGCATCCCTAAGATTTTCCTCCTCTTCTTCACCCGCATTCTCATCCTCGTGATCCCATAGGGGGATATTTCTCAGCACGGGCTCTTGGGAGTCTGGAGGCAAGGCATTGTGGGCATACATGCTCATGTATTTTCCCGCAAATTGAGGGTTAGCGATCGTTTCTGCATTGTCATTCTCATCCGTTATGGCTGAAGTCATGAGGATAGTTGAGTGTGGGTCCAGACTTGAACCCCTGATCTCAACATGGTTGATGAGAAGTACGTAGTCTCCACCAAGCAACATGAGGGGGTCGTTGGGGACCATTTCTAGACTATTTGGAGTGGGGATCCAGTCGATACCATCAATCAAGGGATTCTTCTTTTTTTTTCTCATAAAACACGGCTTCAATGTTGTGTGACTCGGAGAGCTCAAAAGGGGCCTTATCAGCATGCAATGTTCCACCTTGTCTGTTGACGCAATACTTAATAAAGATGTGGTAGGACGAAGGAATTTTCATGTGCTTATGGAGCCACAACCTTCCCAGCAGGGCATTGAATTCTATGTTCTACCAGACCACCACGAATTCTGAGTAGGCCACATGGTCACCAAAATGAGTTTTTATCTTGATTTGTCCCATTGGATTCTTTTCACTCTTTTTGTAACCCAACAGAGTAGTGGCTGAGGGTATTAGATCATCCTCACTGTATCCCAACTTATGAAGTGTCCATAGTGAATAGAGCTTAACTCCAGAGCAGTTTTCAATAAATACATTCTCGATATCAATATCATTTAGTATACCGGACACATATTGTGTTTTGATGTGTCCTAGAATGATGGCATATTCATCTTGATTGGTGAAGAAAATCACAGCATTGCATTAATCCAGGCCAGTCTCCATACGGTAAATCTCTGTGGTGGCTACCTCAGCTTGTAACTCCTTGGGGATGAGCAAGGCTTCTATAAGCACCTCCCTGATATCGGCTGACAAACTCAGGTCATCCAGGATTGACTGCTTGGCTGGTACTAATGCCAACTACTTAAGGATGTCATATTTCTACTCTAGTGGAAAATTCTTCTCCATTGGTGGGAGAGTCTTATCATTCACTTTCGTAGCTGGAGTATGTGACGAAGAGGGACCGACCGTAGGGTCGGATGTCGACGGTGTTCCCACGTTCTGGGCACTCGGCCCGGACAGTCTGTTTGTGCGCACTAGGAATCTAGACACTTGTTCCTCCTCTGATGGGTACTGCACAATAACGGGGCCATAGTGGCTTCTTGTGGAGTTGGGGTGATATTCTTTCTTCTGCTATTGTTGGCGCCAAAAATATGGCCCGAAAGGAAGGAACGAAAAAGACAGCCGGCGCGCTGCCTCGCGAAGCACAGCCGCGAAGCACAGCCGCGGAGCCCGTCCGCGGAGCCCCGCCGCGAAGCGCCCCAACTTTGGCGGCCCCGCGAAGCTCCGGAGGCGGTAATTCGCCGCGAACCGGTTTGACGTTCGCGAGGCGCCGCGAAGCTCCGGAGGCGGTAATCCTCCGCGAATCCGTTTGACGTTCGCGAGCCGCCGCGAAGCCCCGAAGGCGGCGCGCGAGCCCTGCATCGCGGCGCCCCTTCCCTATAAATACTCGACTCCCCCTGAGTCCCAGGGGATGTACAATCCGTCCTTTCGGCTTCTCCTCTCCCGAATCGCGAAGCAAGCTTTGCCCCGGGAATCATGAGCTCCGCGAGGTATTTCTACTTCGCGAGACGACTCTGATTTGTTTCGTTCTGAGCCCCTCTTCCGAGAGGGATGCCCTTCGCGAAGCCCAAGGGCGTTCGCAAAGGAAGGGAATTCCCAAGGGAACCCGGGCAGCCGAGGAGCACTCGTGCTTCGCGAAACACCCAACCCATGCTAGTAATCCCTATGCCAAGGCAGGATAACTATGCATCGCGAAGCACATTGCTTGGCAGGACCCTACTTCGCGAACCACTCCTCCTTCGCGAGGCAGTGCTCCGTGAACACTGCTCCACTTCGCGAAGCACCACCCACTCCCACCTATGCCCCATGCTAAGGCCAAGGCACCCCACTTCGCAAAGCACGCTCCTCTGCTTAGCGATTCCTCTTTCCGTGCGACCCTCCAGGTTTGCACGATGTGATTTCAAAGTCCCATGGACAACACCTCCCGTAGCGTTGCTTCACCCAATTCTTCTTCGCATAGGCACGCTAACGGCTATTGCTTCTTCGCATAGCCACGCTAACGTGGACCCCTCGATGGTTCCTCCCTCAACCCCCCTTTACCATGGCCTTACTGGTACCTTCCCTTCCCCAAGGACCAGAGGGTACCGGTTATGTAAGCCCTAAGGGTGTGGAGTGAACCCACCTCGTCCGAGCTGCAGGACTATAAACTGCCAAGCACCACGTCCTCAACACATGACGTTAAACTGTGACCCAACCTCGTCTCCCTCACGAAGGGTCCCCCCAGCTCGAGCATTCATTACACCGCTCGTCTCCAAGGGAATGGAACTCTTCCGCACATGGAATGAGATCCTCCTTGTCGGAGTGGTGTATGTTCGCAGGGGAAGGGTCGCCTCAGAGCGTAAATCCCTAACCTTTGGTACGGATGATTGCACCCGTGCATCTCGGTACTCCCCCACTACCAAGGTCGGTGGGGAACGTGATAGGGAACGAGGCACCTCCCATTGTCGGACCAAGGCCCATCTTTCCCGCGCTTTGTCGCGCCATGGGCCTCCATCCTGGAGTAAGTCCCAACACCATGGGCCGCTCAACGCGTAAGCCCCTCTTCGCTTCTCATGGACGCACCCTTCGCGACGTGATCTTCAGGTCCTTGCAACCTCTTGTTTCTCACACCGAGCATGACTCACGTGGGCTTAGAGTGAGCACCGACCCTGGCAACCCCATCTGAACTACGAGGTCTTTGATCCATGTCAAGGCATGGTACGTAGGAAGCCTCCACGAGGTTCAAGCCCACCATTAGTGGACCAAGGTCTACTTTCATCTGAACTACGAGGTCTTTGATCCATGTCAAGGCATGGTACGTAGGAAGCCTCCACGAGGTTCAAGCCCACCATCAGTGGACCAAGGTCTACTTTCATCTGAACTACGAGGTCTTTGATCCATGTCATGGCATGGTACGTAGGAAGCCTCCACGAGGTTCAATCCCACCATCAGTGGACCAAGGTCTACTTTCTTCTGAACTACGAAGTCTTTGATCCATGTTAAGGCATGGTACGTAGGAAACCTCCACGAGGTTCAAGCCCACCCATAGTGGACCAAGGTCTACTTCCACGTCGGTTCACCGGCAAAACCTTCTGAACTACGAGGTCTTTGATCCATGTCAAGGCATGGTACGTAGGAAGCCTCCACGAGGTTCAAGCCCATCCATCACCCAATTCACGTCGTGTTCTACCTACGTCCAGTATGACGTTAAACTACAGCCCGATCCAGTGGTAAGCCATTGCGACCCAACCCCCACCTGAACTACGAGGTCTTTGATCCATGCCAAGGCATGGTACGTAGGACGCCTTTATGAGGTTCAAGCCCACCAATAGTAGACCAAGGTCTACTTTCACTTCGGTTCACCGACACACCCACCCGTAGCTCTTTCACGTCGGGTCTCATTCCAGTCCAGCGGTAAGCCGTTGTGACCACTTGAACTACGAGGTCTTTGATCCATGTCAAGGCATGGTACGTAAGAAGCCTCCACGAGGTTCAAGCCCACCCGTCGTTTATTCACGTCAGGGTTCATTATCGTCCCGCATGACGTTAAACTGTATCATTTGAACTACGGGGACTTTGATCCATGTCAAGGCATGGTACGTAGGAATCCTCCTAGAGGTTCAAGCCCAACTCTCTTCGGACCAAGGTCCAGCTTCACATCGGTTTACCGGAACCATCCTGAACTACGCGGGCTTTGATTCCCTGCCACGGGGATACGTAGGAAGTCTCTTCAAGGCTCAAGCCCAACTTCACTGTCGCCCCCCCCCCCCCTGCGATGGTCCCATTTCATTCTCAACCGTCTCTGCTAGACGTTAATCTTGCAACATACCCTGTGTTGAACATGGGAAGCTGAGGAAAACCTCAGATACGTGTCTATGACATGTAATTCCCTGCGCTCGATGTGGGATTCCTCGGGCTTCCACGCCCTCGAGAAGCCTTGTGATTGAGGATAACAGACAGACATGCTAGGTACCCCAGCATCTAGACACGCTATTGATGCCTCAAACGTGATTACTCCCCTGACCGAAGGTTTCTGCCCTGACTGGACCCTTTGGAATGTCCCGACAGAAGCAGTGTAATTAACCGGCGTCCATGGAAACATGACACTGGGAAGAGTTTCACGAACTACGTATTAAATCTATAAGGGAGACCCGGACTAGGTGACGAGTTCTGATGAGGAATCCACAGGAGGAAGAACCGACATCCCATCATCCCGTTTCGATCATGGAGCAGACGTACCTGAACAAGGAATGAATGTCGCCCGCCTTTGGAAAGCGGGAACGCGGGGCAACAAAGCCGCGCGTCCCCCTCCCCCGCGGACGGATGCGCGCGCGCCTCGGCGAAAGCGTCGGAAACAGAAATGGTGAACCCGACGTGAAATTCTTCTCCTCAGCATGGAGATTAGTAGCGTTCGAGACACCAGTAGATTGACGTGTCACCGGATTCAGATATCCGATGCCTGGTCCCGCCAAGTAAATGGCGGGCCTGTCGTGGAACTCGCCAGAAGTCGGGGTAGTAGAACGTGGGGCGCTCCGCTCCGCAGCGTGTTGGCGTGGATCCTTCTCACAGACATGGAGGATGGAAGAACGCTGGGGCACTGGCTGTCAATCCTTTTCCTCTCAGTACTGATGAGTTGATCCCTTCGTTTGCCAGGAGCCAGGTTGCTATTTCAGAGATGCGGTCACCATCCGCTCCTCGCCCGCGCAGGGGCAGGGGCAACACCACTACGGCCACTCCACATGGCGCCACTACCGCCACGACGGCTGCCACATCACGGGATGCGGGACGTCCACGTCCCCTTTCCCCATCAGAGGTCATCCAACGAAGGGTGATCAACAGCCTCATGCGCAGGTATGAGGAACAAGGGGTCATCCCGACCAGGGATATGGCCCGTTTGGACCTGGAGGCTTCCAGGCCCCGCTGTCAACGCCGCCCTAACAGGCCGCGCAGGGAGCCCCCGCTCCCCACCTCGACATTCAACCGTTTCGGGAGCCTATCCCCAGAACGCCTTGACGACTCTTCGCCTTACGCCGAAGAGGCAGGCGCGGTCCAGCTCAGCCCGCTCAGGGCCCCGACCCAGGACCCCCAGGCGAGAGCTCCCGTCCGGCCACGTCAGCGCCGCCATCCGGCCCCGCAGGAATAACAGGCAGACTATGTCCCTACACCACCTGCACCGGCCCGCCTGACCCGACGTCAGCGCCGGGCCCGGGCTGAGGACGCTCGCCTAGCCGCGTCCACATCGACAGCTATAGTGGCCCGAGCCACCGCCGACGTACATTATGAAGCCCCCGCCTACATTGAGCAGGGGCACCCCTTCGCCCAACCAAGATTGAGACCCCAGCCGCCCCATGGGCAGGCCGGGTTGACTCTCCGGGTTGCAGGCCCCAGTGATGATCGTCGCGAGCTAACCCGCGGTGATGCCACCCCGTACGGAGGTCCTCCCCATACCACTACCTCACAGAGCGTGGGCCTTCCCCGCTCTGAGGTTCGTCATGGAGGCATGCCTCGTGCTGCCCCCATCCTGCAGGAAGACCTGCCCCGGGGCAGTGATGCTCAGCGCGGAAACATTTCCCGCGCCCACTATACAGGTTATGAGGTCCATCCTTCTGAAGGCACCGTCCATCCGGTCCTTCGACGTGGGGGCCCCCCCTACGTCCTCTCTACGACTGGCGAAGGTCCTCCTCGCCCCAGCAACTCAAGGAGTGAAGGTCAGCCTCGCTCCACTCGCATCGACCATGGAGGCCTTCCCCATGCTCATGCCGGTTCCAACAGAGGCCCCGCCCATGTGGGTAATGTTCATGGAGGTCCTCTCCATGTACCCTTTGATATTTGCCCTGGTGCCCCCGGCACCCCAGCTGTCTCAAGTGGGGGCCCTCTCCGCCACGGCGCTAGTGCCGCCCCAAGGCTGCCTGATAGGGGTCAACCCTGTCCCGAAGAGCCACCCAGGGGCAGAAGAGCGGGTCGTCGCCGCCACAAAAAGAATCCTGGGAAGGCCCAGGGGGGATCAAGCCTGCCCGCTTCTCCGATTCGGAAGAGGAATGCGATTCAGCGATGGAACCTTCTCCCAGCTCCTCCGTATCAAGGACTGGGGCAGGAACCAGACGCGTCAGCCTCGTTCTCCCGGAATTTGAGGTCCGCCGGATTCCCGTCTCTCTCCGCAGGTACATCCAGGAGGAAGAAATCCTGGGAATTCCGCAGGTTTCGACCGCGCAGTCACCGCCACCGTCACCCGAAGCGCCCTCTACCTCTACTCGGGATCACGAGGAGCTGTTTTGGGGGTCAACGGTGGTAGAGCCACGACATGACCGGACACCGGTAACGGCAATTCCCGTACCCGAAGCAGTGGCTGTTAGCCCATCCTATCGTGACATTGTGGTCAGGTCACCTCGCTCTTCAGAGGAGGGCCTAGAGTACGGTGGCCAGTCTGCTCGCTCGCCGTATTCTCCACCTCCGAGTTTGCTATCCCAGAGGTCCGCCTCGGTACCGCTACCGGTCCCTCGGCCACCTCCGGTTGATGAGTGGGGAAATGTAGGGCCGAACCCCGAGGACGAACCCAGGAGCTTCTGGAGTATTCTTGCAGCGGACTACTTCCCAGAGAAGTTCTGGCCCACGGCGGCGCTAAATTTTCACGTACCCGAGTCGCTTACCCCTGAAGAAGTGGGATGCTTTTGTCGGACCCTGTGGGCGACGCACTTCCGCCTCCGTTGAGAACGGGTAGTGTACCCCAGGAGTCGAGAGCACTTCGAGGAGATTGCCAAACAGTGCCGCCTAATTGATGCAGCAGCGCTCCTTGCGGCCCAGCACCCCGAGTCGCCCGGTCACCAGAGTGCCCTCCAACGAAAATGCGTCCAGAGTTTCAAGGCACTCCGCAAGATCGTTAGGGAAGCCACCCCCCATGTGCAAGTCCGTGGTTGGGGATGCTATGCCGCTCTCCTCTTCGACCCTATCCGACGACAGCCCGATTCGCTATGCGACATTGAGGATATTCCCTCGAGAGGGGTCACAGTCCACATGGCCGACGTTGTGGATAAGGAAGATGAGCTTGATGGGGACTTACCATCCGAGGGCATGCCGCCACTACTCGACCCATCAGGGAGAGTCACCCGTCAGCAAAGGAACCTGCTAGGCCTCCCCGTACCCACCGAGTCACTGGCACTCGGTCGAAGCACTGGCAAGGGTAAGGAGCATGTCGAGATAGTCAATCACTCCGACCCGTCCGCCTCTGTGCAGAAAACGGACGAAGACCCTGAGAAGGCCACGTTGCGCCAGCAGCTTGCAGAGCAGAAGAGGCTGGTCGACGAACTCTTGGCTGAACGCGCCACAGAGCGACGACCCGACTATGGTAATCCCAGGCCGGGACAGCAGGGGCAGGAACAATTTCCCGCCGGTGAGATGCCTCCGGGCAACCCTGATCATGCTACTGCCGCGGACAGGGCGGAAGCCGGAACGTACGGCAAGAGGGCGCGATACGTCTCGCCAAACCCCCCTGAGTGACGAGGCAATCTGAAGAACCCAATCCGGGTTCCCCCAGTCGCCCAACAGGTCGTCCAACCAGTCAACCCGCGAGTAGCAGAAGCCGTCTACCGTGTTGAAGAACCTGGCAATGCGCTTGTGGTTAGGGACCCCCGTCAAGACAGGGACCCCCACCCGAAGGACCTTATTGCGGCACTCATAGCCCGCCTCGAGGTGTTGGAGACACGGCAGGTGGCGGTCCCACCGGATGGCAAGCCTTATCCCGCATGGGTGGACGATATGCCCACGCCTCCGGGTTTTGGGAACCCCACTTTCTCGCCTTTTAACGGGATAGGGGACCCACCCCAGCACTTGGCTCATTTCTCTTCCAGGTGTGGCCCCATGCTGGGGACCCCGGCTCAGCAAGAAGCCGCTAAGCTCCGATGTTTTGTACAGACGTTGGAAGGTCCGGCATTCGTCTGGTACAGCCAGCTCCCCATCGGATCAGTGACCGGTTGGGAGGATCTTCGCCGGCAATTCTTGTACCAGTTCAGCTCCACCACGCGGAAGACCAGCATCGCGGACCTCTTTAAGTGCAAACAGAGGCCTGATGAGCGGGTTGCAGACTTCATCGCCCGATGGAAAGGACTTACGTATTCTCTCGATATGCCGCTGACTCAGGAGCAATTACTGACGATGTGTGTGGGGAACGTAAAGACAGAGCTAGTACCCTCCTTGATTACCCAGAACTACCCTGGGGGGTTCAGAGATTTCTCGGATAAGGCCCAGCGCCTCGAGGAGGCCCTGCAACAGGCTAGTCAAGCATGTTTGCTGCCCCCTATGATCCCAGCCAGGAGGGCCGCCAGGGCTGAACCCGCCGCAGTGGCTCAAATAGAAGCCCTGAGGCAGCTGGAATTGTTACCGGTGGCACCACCCCCACAACCCCGCAGAGGTCCTCCACCTCAAGCACAGGCTCCTGCCCAGCAGCGACCGCCTCAGAACCGACAGGTTCCCCCGCGCAACGCGCCACCGCCACCTAGGCGAGACAACCAGGCGCCGCCCCCTCGGCAGGCCCCTCCAGTCCCTCGACAGGACCAGGTCCCCAGGACTCCTTACCCGGAAAGAAAGTACCATACCTATTCGTTTAACGAAAATCAGGTCCCTGGTTACTTCCGAAGTTCTCTAGAGCAAGGGATCGTGCGTCTGCCTGAGTGCAGGAGGCCGGCAGAGGCGCATCTCACTGATCACTCCAACTACTGCCCTTATCATCGGATCCTGGGGCACACCCTCAAGCGATGCTATGTGTTTAAAGAATGGCTTCAGGAACAGGTCAACAACAACATAGTCAAGTTGGGCCCAGCGCCAGCGCAGGTGGCAGGCATCTTCGCGGGATCAGAAATCGGCAGTGACAGCGAGGGTGAGTGGCAGTAGGTCCCTAGCCGCGGGTCCCAGAAATACGACAATTGGATGGCTCGAAAAACTGTCGTCCGTGCCCAGGGTATCATTCGGGCACGCCTGAAGCAGTCGGAACCTTCAGAAGAAGTAGTTGGCGCCTCAACATCGTCTTCACAGTCGACCTCTGCCCAAAAAGGCAAGCAGCGGTGACGCAAGAAGAAGCAACGTGCACCGCCAGTGCCGTCGTCATCCCGCACTCTCGGCGACTTTATGCCTCCCGAAATGGGCATTCCCCCCAGAATCCGTCCAGCGGTGGATTACTCTTCGAGTGACAGTCAAGGGTACGCTTCGGTTAACACCGTGGAGCTGGTAAAGCCCTATATGACCCCCGACGAGGGGGAACCCCAGGCAGACCGCCCCAACGTTTCCAGCCGACGTCAACGTCAGCGGAATCGCAATCGCGCCGGTCACCGAGGTATGTCAGCAGGCACTTGTGACCAAGCCGTGCACGCTACCGAGACCAGGCAGCAGGCTCAGCGCAGATCTCAGCACGCGCAGACCCATCCAGCACCCTTGGCTCTACCTCCACCGCCGTTCGTGTTGCTGGATCAGGGAGAGCCGCCTCGTTCGTATCACAGCCAGTCTCGCCCGGCGACGGGCCAGCCCCCGCTGTTCGATCTTAGCCCGGCGACTACTCTCCAGGCTTCTACTAGCAGGCAGCAGGATGTACCCAGTGCTAGCCGACTGCCAGTTCAACCAGCAGGACCCGCTATGCCTCTAAATGCCGAAAAACCCCCTGTAATCAGAGGTTCGTGTTTGGCACGCAAGTATGATGTCCTAAAGCACCTAGCCGGCATTCCGGCGAGGCTTTCCATCCTTGAGGCCCTGCGCTTGTCGTCCGAGATGCGTGAGGCACTCGCCGAGGCCCTAAGGAGCCCCCTCCAGTTCGAGACGGAAGTGGCAGCCGCAGAGGCCTTCCATAACGAGACGATTGAAAACGCCGAATGTCAGGCGGTTATCTCGTTCTCTGGTGAAGATGAAGACCCTCCTATACAGGGGCACATTCGCCCACTGTATATCACTGGCCACTTTAACAGTGTGGAAGTCCGTCGCTGCCTCGTTGACATGGGTTCTGGAATCAATCTAATTCCGACCCAGACGCTGCGAAAGCTGGGTTTGTCCGAAGGTGATTTGACTCCCTCTGACCTCAGGATTCAGGGGTACGACAGGACAGAGCAAACCCCGGTCGGCAAGATCCGTCTGAAGACCCAGTTCGGTGGCTTAATTTCCAGCACCGAGTTCGTGGTTGTTTCTCAGGACACCGCCTACAACGCGTTGATGGGCAGGCCATGGCTCCATCTGCATGCAGCAGTTCCCTCGTCGTATCACCAGTGCCTTAAGTACTCGCTCAACGGTCGAGTAGGCGTGCTCCAAGGAGACGCGTCCCCTTTCGCTTCTTGTGAGGCCCGCTATCTGGATGCGGGTTATTACAAAAGTAAGGACAAGCAGATCCTGGTCAGCGAGGATGAGCCCGCCCCAATCACAAGTGATCCCTGGGCGAGCATGGACGACGCCTACATCCTCCCGATCCACCGGTTGGAGGCCACGAACCCCGACATGGGACAATGTTTCGTTGTTTCAGGTATGCAAGGAAGGCATGTTCCTGCGTCCAAGCGACGGCGGAAGATCTCCTCGTACTCCTACATCAACCAGGCTCGGGTCATCCCGGAGTCTCCTACCCCTGTACGGTACCGGGATGTCAAGCTCATGACAACGGCGGTGCGCCATACGTGTCTATTTCGCCGGGCTGGAATCAACCGACTCTGGCCGACACGTCACCACTGCTTTGATATCATCAAGCGTGGCCCCTTAGGCCGAAGGCCGGATGGGATAGGGTCAAGTGCATTCATTGCTATGGTCTCCACGACGAGTGAGTCTCCTGATGTGATGACCGCTGCTGCCCAAGCCGGCACCAGCTGCCCCTCGGGTTTTGAGAGCCCAGAAGTACCTTCCGTCACGGGAAATCCCCCCACGGCTGGGGAGGAAGACTTGGAGGATGCTCCCCCAGCCTTTGAAGAAGGCGTCTCTACCACGGTCGATGAGCTGGTACAGGTGAACCTTGGTAGCGAGGCAGATCCAAGACCCACATTAATCAGTGTGGCCATGTCCCTCGAGGAGCGGCAGCAGTATGTAGACTTCCTCAAACAGCACCGCGATGTGTTTGCCTGGAGTTACGATGAGATGCCAGGGCTGGATCCCCAAGTGGCCGTCCACCGTCTGGTCCTCCCAGTAAAACATCGTGGGTTTAAGCAGCCTCCCAGGAAAATGCACCCTTCCCATGGCGCTATGGTTGAGGCCGAAGTTGATAAGCTAATCAAGGCCAACTTCGTCAAAGAGGTCCAGTACCCCAAATGGCTCGCCAACATTGTGCCAGTCAGGAAGAAGAATGGGCAGATTAGAGTCTGCATCGACTTCCGCGATCTCAATCGCCACTGCCCAAAGGATGACTTCCCACTCCCGGTGACGGAGCTGTTGATTGACGCCACGACCGGGTTCCAAGCCCTCTCTTTCATGGATGGGTATTCCGGGTACAACCAGATCCGGATGGCCCCCGAAGATGAGGAGTCCACTGCCTTCAGGGCTCCCCAGGGTACCTTTTTCTACCGGGTAATGCCATTCGGTTTGAAAAACGCAGGTGCCACTTATCAGAGGGCCATGCATCGCATATTCAAACCGATCCTCGGGACATTGGTGGCGTGCTACGTGGATGACCTTGTAGTCAAATCATATCAGCGCCAGGACCATCTCAAAGACCTTGAGAAAGTGTTCGGTTTCCTCCGTTCCCGTCACCTGAAGATGAACCCACTGAAGTGTGCCTTCGGAGTCACCTCCGGGAAGTTTCTGGGCTTTGTTGTCAGATACCGAGGTATCGAGATCGACCCGGAGAAGATCAAGGCCATCAGCCAAATGCCTCCCCCGAGCAACATTCGGGAGCTTCGAGGCCTGCAAGGCCACTTAGCCTATATACGCCGATTCATTGCGAACCTGGCCGGCAAGTGTAAGCCCTTTTCTCGGCTCATGAAGAAAGGCGCTGCCTACGAATGGGATGAGGAGTGTCGGATCGCCTTCGAGGAAATCAAGCACTATCTGCTCCATCCTCCGGTCTTGATGCCACCCGTCTCTGGAAAGCCGCTGGTTCTTTACGTGACCGCCCTGGAGAGATCCCTCGGCGCGCTGCTCGCCCAGAAGAATAACGAGGGCACTGAGAACAGTCTCTACTATCTCAGTCGTATGCTTCTCGATACGGAGGTCAGATATTCCCTTATCGAAAAGAGCTGCCTTGCGCTCGTCTTCACCGTGCAGAAGTTGCGACACTACCTGCAGCACCACGAGGTGCAATTGATCTCTCGGGTGGATCCGCTGAAGTACATCCTGAACCGCCCCATGCTGACTGGCCGACTAGCACGGTGGGCGGTGATTCTCCAGCAGTTTGACATCAGGTTTGTGCCTCAGAAGGCCGTTAAGGGACAGGCGTTGGCAGACTTTTTAGCTGCCCATCCAACCTCCGCGGATCAATCCCTGGACCTGGATTTCCCCGATGAGACGATCCTCTCGGTCGATCATGCTGTCCCGTGTTGGCAAATGCATTTCGACGGCGCCTCCCGGAGCCCCACTGGTAGAAGGCTCAACGACCCCAAGCTCAACAGAGTGGGTCTGGGTATTGTTTTCATTACCCCGACACAAGCCGTCCTGCCGTACTCCTTCCTGTTGTCAGAAGGTTGTACGAACAACGAGGCAGAGTACCAATCTCTCATCACCGGCCTCGAGTTGGCCCTTGAGATCCATGTACCCCATCTACATGTGAAGGGAGATTCTGAGCTGGTAATCAAACAGGTTAATGGCGACTACGTCGTCAGGAAGCCAGAGCTTGCACCGTTGCTGGAATACACCCTCCTCCTAATGGCCCAGTTCTCTTCTCGGCCAGAGGTTACCCATGTCCCGCGGTCGCAGAACGGCCGAGCGGACGCCCTAGCTGGCTTAGCCGCATCGCTCGCAGAACCCGAGCAAGATGATTTGGTCATACACGTGGCCCACCGTAGAGTCATTGCTCCCGTCACCCAAGAGGACCGTGATAGCCTACGGGTAAGTCATCTCACCGCCGGACCCTCCGTATCGGGAGTCCCGGGTTCGTCAGACGCAGTGGTTGAAACGACCCCCGATTGGAGAGCACCTTTTGTCGATTATCTCCAAAATGGCCAGCTCCCGGACAACCGGGCCGAGCGCGAGCGAATCCGACGCCGCGCACTTCAATTTACCCTCCAGAGCGGCCCCAGTCTTGAGCAGACCCTCTATAAACGGAGTTTTGATGGTGTCCTCCTCCGTTGCATCCAAGGAGTAGAGATACCTCAAGTTATGCAAGAGGTTCACGACGGATCCTGTGGCGCCCATCAAGCTGGGCCGAAGCTGTCCCATCAAATTCGGAGGCTAGGGTACTTCTGGCCCTCCATGATCCACGATTGTATTGGATACGCCAAGAGATGCCACGCGTGCCAAGTGCACGCCAACTTCTTGCATCGGCCGCCAGAACCCCTCCACCCCACCAAGTACTCTTGGCCATTCGCGGTATGGGGACTCGATGTAGTGGGACCGTATCCGCCGGCAACGGCCCGCCAGTGTAGGTTCATCCTGACTGCTACAGATTTCTTCTCCAAGTGGGCAGAAGCAGTTCCGCTCAAAGAGGTCAAGGCCCGTTCTGTCATTGACTTTGTGAGCTCCAACATCATCCACCGGTTTGGGGTCCCTCACGCCGTCCTCACTGACAACGGTACTAACTTCCGAGCAGCTGAATTGAAGAAATTGTACGCTAAGTACGACATCCGGTCAAACCATACCTCCCGCTACCACGCACAGGCGAATGGACAGATCGAGTCATTCAACAAGACCCTCTCTAACATTCTGCAGAAGATGGTTGGTCAGAACAAGAAGAGTTGGCCGGACAAGCTCCCCAACGCCCTTTGGGCTTACCGGACGACGACTCGCAACTCTACCCAGGTGACCCCATATTCCCTGGTGTATGGAGCTGAGGCCGTCCTACCCATTGAGATCCAGCTGCCGTCGCTACGCACGACAGTTTATGATCACCAGACATCAGATGAGGTAGCCGAGATCCGTCTAGCTGAGTTAGAGGCACTGGACGAGAACCGGCTTCGTGCCCTGCACAATCTGGAAAGGCATCAGGACAAGATGGCAAGAGCTTTTGACAGGAAGGTCCGTCTCCGCTCTTTTCTACAGGGTGACCTGATGCTGGCCCTGCGAGCGCCGATGATTCCCGGAAGGAAACCGCCCAAGTTAGAACCCAAATGGGAAGGGCCTTATATTATCCATAAGGTTTACCCCAATGGAGCATATTCCTTGGTGACCACAGATGGATAGCGTGTAACCCCTCCCACCAATGCCAGATTCCTCAAGCGATACTTTGCCTAGGGCATAATTGGTCTTGCATGACCCTAAACTGCGAGAGGGTCCTGCACGACATTAAACTGCATTGGTCCTGCATGACCCTAAACTGCGAGAGGGTCCTGCACGACATTAAACTGCATTGGTCCTGCATGACCCTAAACTGCGAGAGGGTCCTGCATGACATTAAACTGCATTGGTCCTACATGACCCTAAACTGCGAGAGGGTCTTGCACGACATTAAACTGCATTGGTCCTGCATGACCCTAAACTGCGAGAGGGTCCTGCACGACATTAAACTGCATTGGTCCTGCGTGACCCTAAACTGCGAGAGGGTCCTGCACGACATTAAACTGCATTGGTCCTGCATGACCCTAAACTGCGAGAGGGTCCTGCACGACATTAAACTGCATTGGTCCTGCACGACCCTAAACTGCGACTTGGTCCCGCATGAGCTTAAACTGTATCTCCGTCCTCACTGCAAGACGTTAAACTGCAAGTCAGTCAGTTCTTCCTGACCGAGGCCCAGCCTCAGGCCCCTCGGCCTCTTTGGGCCCTTGGCCCCGTCTCCACCGAGGTCTGGCCCCAGGCCCCCCTCGTTTCTCTCCGACTTACCCTCTTACGGGATCGTACGGTACAGTGTAGGACTACGTTCTCACGTTGGGATCATGTACCATGCCGCACACATCCCCGAACGAGATGCCCCTCGTCCCGCATGACGTTAAATTGCATGTCAAGAACTACGTACGGCTTGATTCCCATCTTCATGGGATACGTAGGAACGCTCGGACGCCTTGTCTCGAGCCCAGCCCCAAGCTTCTCTCTTCCACTATTCCCTCTGGGAATGGTCTCCTTGGAGGATCTTTGTGTAGCAGGGCGTCGGCTTTCTTGGCCCCGCTCATGCAACCCCACTCACGCAAAGATTGTAAAGGTCGCACCATGCGCCCACTCCCGTTCTTCTACCCCCCCACGTCCTCACCGCATGACGCTAAACTGCATGGCCTTCAAGAACTACGTATGGCTTGATTCTCATCCTTATGAGATACGTAGGAACGCCCGGACATTTCGTCCGTTGGCCCAGCCCAAAAGCCAAAAATCTTCCCCTCGGGTCAAGACACGGCAGGATGCACACTTTTTCCCCGACCCACGTCGAGCAAGTCTCGACCCGGCTGCACATTCCCCCCTGGAGGTGTTTGCCCCTTTCGTGGATGGATTCACACCCAGAGCCCCCCCCCCCCAAGAACGGCTTGGATACAAATCCCAAGGGCTCTCCTACCGATACGGGCCAACGCCCCCGAGGGTTTCTCAAGCAAAAATCGAAACAAGTCCCGCGTTGTGAATTTGGTCAGCGGTCGACGCTCATTTGTTGCCCCCATGCGGGTCACCATAGGAACGCTGTGTTTCGAATATGGTCAACAGTGATTCATTCTGCCCCATCCTGAGGTGACAAACTTCCCCAGGTGGTGCCAGTGATCGGGCCCACAGCCCAGGATTCCTCACCCGGAGCGTACGGTGTGGTGTAGGACTACGTCCTCATTCACGTCGGGATCATGTACCATGTCGTACGACTCCACTTCCGAGGCTCAGCCCCAGGCCCCTCGGCCTTTCCAGGCCGCGGCCCAGGACCTATCTTATAGGATTGTACGGCATGGAGTAGGGCTATGTCCTCACGTCAGTTTTTTCGCCATACTGTACACCTTGCTTAGGGATATGTTATTCCCCTCCTCGTCCGGTATGACGTTAAACTACATTTGGAGAACTACGTGTGGCTTGATTCCCATCCTGATGGGATACGTAGGACCACCTGGATGTCCAAGATCCGGGTCCAGCCCCATTCCTCAGGAATCCTCATCCCATCTTGGCCCCCTGGCCTATCCTTCCTCCATGAGGGGATCATATGGTGCGGTGTGGGATTATGTCCTCATTCACGACGGTCTCGTGATGACCACGCCATGCTCCCACCCCCTGCTGATTTGTTTCGTCGATCCCTCTTTTTCGGCGGTTCTCCAATGTGCTTAAGAGTACTCTGGTTCATTACCTGGAATGCCAAGCTTTACTCGGATACGTCCGCACCCGCTTTCCAGGCTTTGCGTATCCCCGCATCAGGGATTTCACCATCTTTCACACCCGGAGGGACTCCCAAGAACGGCCTGGATACAAAGCCCAAGGGCTCTCCTACCGATACGGGCCAACGCCCCCCAGGGTTTCGGACGACAAATCGATAAAATCCCGCGTTGCGAATATGGTCAGCGGTCGATGCTCGTTTGTTGTTCCCACCTCAGGCTAACGCGATACAGACGCTGTGTTTCCTTCACGGATAACAGTTTTCCTCTGTCGCCACGCCAACCCGTTAAGCCCAAATGCCAGGTACACGATTCACACCCTTCGTCACTTCATCGTGTCCAAGTAGAGTCTCGGGATTCTTGGTACTTTTCCTCCGTGCACGTCTGCGCATTTGAGGAACAAGCTACATCAAAGGTGTCCTTCAGAACTTTCTGCTGACTCCCCATTAATGGATGCCCCAAGTGTTGCAATGAGGGTCCCCCCCTTGTTTCCCACACCGAGTTTATCTCACGTGGGCTTAGGGATTGGGCTGACATCTGTGCTTACTTGGGAGTTGTCACCATCCACGGTCCGAGCTCTAAGACCATAAACTAAGACTCTCATCTGGAACTACGTTCAAGACCCCTTGTCTTTGGACCCGGCTTGAGTTCAGCGAATTTACCTCTCTAATCCTGCCTTCAGGACCCCGATCACAGGACTGCGTGGCGCAGTGTAGGATTACGTCCTCATTCATGTCGGGTACGCGATAGCTGCACCACGCACGCCCCCATTCTGAGGTTCAGTCCTCCTATCCCCTGTCCTGCATGACATTAAAAGGAACCCTTTCAGAACTACGTGTGGCTTGATTCCCATCCTAATGGGATACGTAGGACCACCTGAATGTCTAAGATTCGGGTCCAGCCCCACCTCGGGGAGATCTCCTGATTTCCCGGTCACCTAGGCCACTTGGTCCATCCCTCTCCAGCGGGGGGTGCGTAGGTATGGTATAAGGTTGAGGGCATCATGCCCCCCTTCCCCTGGGAATCTGCCATCTCTCGATCACCCTCAAGGTTGAGTCCCTTGGATCCCTGTAGTGGTTCACCCATGTATTGAGAGTACTCTGGTCTAGGACCAAGAGTGTCAGATTCAACTTGGTCAAGTTCCTTCCACTTGTCAAGCTTCGTGTTCCCCTCTATTCGGACTTCCATCATCTTTCACACCCGGAGGGACCCTCAAGAACGGCCTGGATACTACGCCCAAGGGCTCTCCTACCGATACGGGCCAATGCCCTCCAGGATTACGGACGACAAATCGATAAAATCCCGCGTTGCGAATGTGGTCAGCGGTCGATGCTCGTTTTGATTAGTCCTCATTTCAGGCTAACGCGACAGGATGCTGTGTTGCGAATATGGTCAGCAGTAATCCTTTGTCGTCACGCCATCTCCTTCAGTCCTTGAATGTTGGTTGCATGATTCACATCATTTTCCACCCCATCATGTCCAGGTGGAATCTCGACACTTTTGGCGCTATCCCTCAGTTCACCTTTGCATGCTAGGGGGACAAAGCTGCAATCTGGCGTCCTTTGGGACTCCCATGGTCCGAGCTCTAAGACCATAAACTAAGACCCATTTGGGACTACGTTCAAATTCCCATCCTCATGGGACATGTAGGACCGCCCAGACGCCCTGTCTCTGGGTACAACCCATTCAAGAAGCCAGTCTCTCTCCCTGTTTCACCTCCGGATGGCGTACAATTTGATGTGGGATCATATCTCCGTCAATTGTGTTTTACAACACTGCGCACATTTCCCGCCTAGCATCATCTCTGCTACTTCAGCGCTGCATGACGATAAAATGCATGCTTGGTCCTATCATACGACCCTAAACTGTGACATTATCGTCCTGGCCGCACGACGAAAAACGGCACCTCATTGTGGTGAACTCGCTGTAGAGGACATCACGTTGGGTACTGGCCACGCGCCATGCCATTTGTCAACGCCCATCACGGCTTGACTCTTGTGGCGACATCACGACCTACAGTTCTAGGCCTATTGATACACAAAAAAAACCATTCACCTCAAAGAACAAACAAGATACATCAAATTCAGCTTCTTTTAGTGCAAGGGCCACGTCCGCACTTCCCCTTTCCCCTGGCACTGGTACCTTACCCTGCCACCTTCAAGAACTACATATGGCTTGATTCTCATCCTCATGAGATACATAGGAGCGCCCGGGTACTTCCCCGCGGGTCCAGCCTAACCCTGGTGTTCGGTCCCTCGACTCGAGCTCATTCACGTCAGGTTGTGATGTCATGCGTCCCCTGATCCCTTTTTCCAATCCATGGTCCGAATTCCATGACCATAAACTAAGATTTCCCCAAGGGAAAGGAATCTGCTCCCTCTCTCTAATACGTTTCGTTGACGTATTCAGATGTGTTTTGACAAAAATCCCGAAGCATGGGATTTTCACGGGGACATTCCCCTCATCCCATGACCAAGCTTCGTGAGCTCACTATTTGGATCCTCATCCTCTTCCACATCCAAAAGGACCCTCAGACGATGTGGATACTAAGCTTAAGGGCTCTCCATGAATGCTGGACCTAAGGGCCCTACAATCGTTTCGGGCCAACGTCCCTGCGGATATTCGACAACATTTGTGACACGGTCCCGTGTTTCGAACATGGTCAACGGTCGACCCTCATTTGTTTGTCCCCATTTCAGGCTAACGCGATAGGATGCTGTGTTGCGAATATGGTCAGCAGTAGTCCTCCATCGCCACGCCGTCACCATCGTGATCCGAATCTCGAGCGTCATGATTCACACATTTCCACTCCCCCATGTTCAAGTGGAACTCCACCATAATCGGCTCTTTCTCTTCGTGCATCTAGATGCGCTGAATGATCGTGTTAGTGTCATTGGGCCGGTAGTCACCGAGCATCCCTTTTCCCCAACCTGCCCCTCTCTGCGTCGGGAAATTCCCACCACTACTACTTGTTTCCCACACCGAGCACGACTCACGTGGGCTTAGTAGTTTTGGCCGGATGTGTACCAACACGGTTAGGCTGCCCCTCGTCCAGTACGACGTTAAACTGCGCTTCCAGAACTACGTGCAGCTTGATTCCCATCATCACGTGGGATACGTAGAGACGCCCAGGCATTTCGCCTAGGGTTCAGCCCCAGGAATCACAAAATCCTGTTCCTCCCCATTTCCAGCCCTCTGGCCTGACCCCTCGGGGAGAACTATGTAGCTACAATTTTACCCTGAACAAGTTTAGGATGCCCCAAGATCCCATTGGGAAGCGATAGATCCCCTCGCCAGAGAGGCCCTGTCCCAAGAAGGAATGATCCATGATCAGGTCGATGCTCCCATCTGGCGTACTCCCTCCGCGGTGGTGCAACTACCGAGGTGTTGGATTCTGTTTGAATAAGCCACCACTCCATGTTCCACGCTTTGCGTGTCCCTTATTCGGACTCTCGTCCTCTTTCATGTCTGGAAGGACCCCCCAACAGTATGGATGTCTGACCTATGGTCCACCAACTGTCCTGGGCCAACGCCCTGAAAGATTGATCGACAACATTTGTGACACGGTCCCGTGTTTCGAACATGGTCAATGGTCGACCCTCATTTGATTGTCCCCATTTCAGGCTAACACAGTAAGGATACCGTTTGTCCGCCACGGTTAGCGGTTGTCCTTTATTGTCACGCCATCCCCACAGTGTTCCGAATTTGGGCATCGTGATTCACACTTCCCATTTTCACCTGTTTGAACCGGTTTCAGCGCCCCTGGTGTTGCCCCGATCGTGCATAAGAGCACGTTGGAGAAACGGTAATTCGGCTATCCTGGAAGTTCCTCCTCCGATCAAGCCTTCCCCATCTTTCGGGAATCTGGACTGGTTTGAGGGAATTGTCGTCAAACGTCCCGCAAACATTGCAGGGATGCAACAAGGCAATTCAACAGTGGAAATCGTGCGTACTACGGCAAAACAAAGGAGAAAGAAAGAGTTGGAGCACAAAAGTGTTAATAAAAGCTTCTTTCGGGTTCGCTACAATACTCGGGGGTTGACTTCCCCCATGGACGGATTGACTCCGTCAAAAGAGCGTTGCAGCTCCGCCACCCGTTGACTTGCGGCGTCCAGAGCCTGTTGCCGCTGATTTATCTCCCGCTCCTCTTCAGCACCGGCGGGGCGTAATCCGTCAACCCTGGCCCGGGCCCTTTCCACCTCGGCCTGGACGACAGCCATCCTTCCAGAGGTCTGCTCCATATGCTCTTCAGCCTTTGCCAGCTGGGCCTTCAATTGTAAGACCAGCTCAGACTGCGCATCGAGGGTGGCTGAAAGCTTGTTGGCCCGGATCTGCATCTGTTGGACCTCGCCTTCAGCCTCCTGGAGCTTCCTGATGCTGGTCGCCTTCCTCCGCTGCCATCCCACGCTCAGCCCACGATCATGCTCCCGGATCTTCTCAGCCATGAGGTCTCGAATGAGCGCGTGAGGGCGTTGGGCATCCACTCCCCCGGAACACAGTTCGCGCAACCGCGAGCGGAGCCTATCCATTTCGGCCAGCCATTGCGTTTGGGGAGTGTCCCTGATAAAGCGCGTGATCAGCTTCCACGACCGGCGGCGGACTATGCTGCTTTCTTCCTCATCAGAGGCTGTTTCGTCCCAATCCGCGCGGTCGGCAGGCTCGTACACAGGATATGCCTGCAGGAATTCCTCAGCGGGATCTGCATCTGGCGTTGAGTCTGGTACGACACCTGATGCCGGCACAGGCACGACAGGACTGGGACTGACCGGTTGATCCTCTTCCTCGGAGTCCACCTCGATGGTTTCAGGTATGACCCTGCTGGTGGTCCCGCCAGTGATGGTGTGCGCCGCAGCTGGAGGAGGTGAAGGGACTATCGTCACCATCACCGGCATGCCCCTGGGAGGGACGCCGCCAGACATCCCAACCAGCTTCGCTGCAGCAGCCCACGCCAGTCGGAGAACTGTATGACAGAAAGAGACATAAAAGTTAGTCGACATGGCCCACGTGTGGCAACGAAGAGACCGGTGGAGGAGACTTACGAAGATCGACTTCTGAGCGCTGCTCCTGGGCCGGTACTGATGGGACTCCGAGACGAGGCCCCCCGTATACTGTTGGAAGGTATGGAGATTTCAGAAGAGCCACCTCAGACCCCCTGGTCCCACCAGACGCGGAACTGGACGCACCCGTAGGCGCGGGTTCTGAAGGTCCCGCATCGTCACCCGCCAAGGAGCGAGAACGAGGCCTACGAACAAGTTCCTCCTGCATGACCCAAACATTGGTAAGAAGTCCATAGGGATTCAAAAACAGATTGTAAGAATAGAAGTTCGGAATGTTACCTCGAGGGCCTCCGCGAAGCCGTCGGATTCTGAGCTTCGGTCTCCGACCTCGCCCTCCTCTAGCGGGTCCCCCCCTCCAGCCTCATCCTCCCGAGAAGAATCCCCTAATTCCTCCGGCAAGGGGAAGCGCTCCCTCAAATCGGCAGCCGATGGCTGTGGAGGGACCGTCTGAATCAACAGTACCCTCACCCGGTCTGTCATTGGGCGAGGGACACCACTGGAGTGGATGTAATCCTCCAGCTCGTTCAAGTATTGCTCCGCCTCCGCCGGAGACACCATGAACCCAGCCCGGACTGGGCCTATGCCCGACAGTCTCATCCCGAGGCGATTCAGGTGGGCCCACATCTCAGATGGGATGAGGAATTGCCGGTTGACGTCCCAGACGTCCCAAGCTTCCGGAAAGACAGCATCTTCCGCCATGTCAATATGACGCAGCCGCTTCCCCGGAGCCTGAGCGGATATCCGACGGAATCCCCTCGGTGGCCACCCCTCCGGATGACCTTGCTCTCCCGGAACCACCGGATCCGCCACTGCTGCCATACCCTCGGCCGGTGCGGGTCTCTCTGCCATGGCAGCCCCGCTGCCACGGGCGGCCCTAGCTGCCCTCCGACCCCGACCTCGAGATAAAGGAGGCCCACCGTCACCAACCCGGATCGTTGGCTGCTTCAGCATCTCCCCGGGATAAGCGGCCTCCCAGCTAATGGCGTACTCCTTCACTAAGCCGAAGGCGGCGGTGGGTGGAGGCAATGTGATCTGCATCTTTCCATCCTCACGTGTGAACATGAGCCACAGCTGCCTCATCACACACGGGTGATCCTCGTGACGCACCTCCCAGTATACCTGCGGGGTCAGCCGCTGGAGGCACCAGAACTGCCTCGCAAAATGGTGTGGGGTGTACGGTTCACAGATCGGCTCACGATCTATCCGAGCCACCAAAACTCCACCTCGAAAGGCCAGGAGTTAAGCCCGATGCTCTTCCGTTCCCCGTCCATCATCAGTAAGCCTTCCCGTCGGCAGTGGAAAGGGATGAAAGTTGAACTCGTCCGCCCTCCACACCCTATTCAGCACCATCGGAACGGCCAGTTTGAATGGGAAGCTCCCAACTGCGTTCAGAATGGAAGGGCGAAAGTCTGATCCCGGCGGTGAAATGGGGTTTGGATACTCGTAAATCCCCCTGATATGCGCCGCGATCCACCCATACAGGAGGTGGAAGGGCCCGCATATTCATGGCGGCTTCTTGCCCTCGCTAATGCGCCGCAGCATTCTGAATAGTTTGGCGAGCATCGGGATCCCCAGGTTGATCCGCTGCCCCATGGCCAGCATCGATGCCATGATGAACAAGCTGGGCCGTACCCCCATGCTTGTATCTCTCACTGGTAGGATCCACCCACATATGAGAGCCGCGATGAACGCCGCCAGCCTAACTACTGGCTGTTGTTCAGTGCTGACGCTGAAACCCCAAGTCTTCCATTGGCTGTCCTCCAAAACCCGCCAATACAAGTGCCCCTTACCCTGCTGGGCTGCCCTCGGACAAGTTCGAGGCCTTGGAGGGAACTCTCGATTCTCTGGAAAGTTCAGGAAACACTTGAACCACCTCTTGAAGTGGACGTCCCTCACGGCCTCCTTGTCCTCTCCAGGGACAAGCGCCATCAGCGCTGACGCCAGCCGTGGCATTTGCTCAGCATCCCCCCACGCACTGATGACGGGGAGGAACTCGTCGTACATGGCCCCCAAGATCGGGACCCCAGAAACCTGGTGGACATCCCACAGGCTGATGCCCACCTCCCCGTGATGCAGATGAAAAGTGTTGGTCCTGGACGACCATCTACTCAGCAGTTCCGGCATCAGCTGCTTTGGCTGGTAAATATGGAACTGGGAGGCCCATGCCGCCTCGTACAATCCCACTCTCCTCAGCTCAGCCTCGAACTCCTCGCATGAGGCACCTACCCAGTAGGCCCAGGCCCAGTCGTCGGTAAAATTGCCGCCCTGGCGCAGGTCCCACTCATCGGACCATCCCTTCTTCGGATCCTGCAGAGCCTCCTTCAGCATGGTGCGGTAGAGAGGAGGGGACGTCTCTGGTTGCAGTGGCCTCCCGTCAATGTCGTTCACATGATTGTAGAGACAATCGGCGGTGACGGGTGTGAAATCCTCCCGTGCGTGACCATCGGCCGCCCTGAACCATTGGTGTTGGCACGGTGTGCTCCTGAACCAACAAGCTGGTTCATCCCTTCCCGCCTCAGGGATGAAGACGTCATCCCTCAGCCCGAAGCCGTACAACGGCAGCTTTTTGCACTATGGATAATCCTTCTGACCTTCCGACAGCAGATCTGTCAGAGAAGTGTGGTCTGAATGGCTGCGAACCATTTCCCCCAAGCCTGGACGGTTGGCCATCTCATCTCGGCGAGCAGCATCTGCGAGTACTCCCAGCACAGCTTCTTGATGGGCCATCTTTAATGTCGACCCTTAGAAAAGTTTTTCCCCCTGGATCGCAAAGCTCGGCCGCGAAGCTCGACCGCGAAGTCGGATCGCGAAGATCGGTCGCGAGACGAAGCCGCGAAGTCTGGCCAAGGCAGACAGAGGTTCGCTTGGCGCGGACGCGGAGTCGAAGACTCGCGGTTCGCCACGAAGCTCGATTCGCGGAGTGCTGTCGCGGAGTACGCGGAGCTTCGCCAAATCGAGAGCGCACAAAAAGACAAGACACGTGAAGACAAAAGAGGACGGACCCCCTATTTATAGGCGATGACCCCGGAGCATCGCGGCGCGCCTCACCCGCGCGAAGCATCGCGGCGCGTCCGGATCCGCGGCCCCGGCGAGCATCACGGTCCCCCTTCACGATGACGCATCGCGAACCACCGACAGTTTTTGGCGATTGTCCCTCAGACTTCGACCCTTCTCCCTCCGCGGCTCCAAGTCTGAGGGGGGGCATTTGTTGGCGCCAAAAATATGGCCCGAATGGAAGGAACGAAAAAGACAGCTGGCGCGCTGCCTCGCGAAGCACAGCCGCGAAGCACAGCCGCGGAGCCCGTCCGCGGAGCCCCGCCGCGAAGCGCCCCAACTTTGGCGGCCCCGTGAAGCTCCGGAGGCGGTAATCCGCCGCGAACCGGTTTGACGTTCGCGAGGCGCCGCGAAGCTCCGGAGGCGGTAATCCTCCGCGAATCCGTTTGACGTTCGCGAGCCGCCGCGAAGCCCCGAAGGCGGCGCGCGAGCCCTGCATCGCGGCGCCCCTTCCCTATAAATACTGGACTCCCCCTGAGTCCCAGGGGACGAACAATCCGACCTTTCGGCTTCTCCTCTCCCGAATCGCGAAGCAAGCTTTGCCCCGGGAATCATGAGCTCCGCGAGGTATTTCTACTTCGCGAGACGACTCTGATTTGTTTCGTTCTGAGCCCCTCTTCCGAGAGGGATGCCCTTCGCGAAGCCCAAGGGCGTTCGCAAAGGAAGGGGATTCCCAAGGGAACCCGGGCAGCCGCAGAGCACTCGTGCTTCACGAAACACCCAACCCCTGCTAGTAATCCCTATGCCAAGGCAGGATAACTATGCATCGCGAAGCACATTGCTTGGCAGGACCCTACTTCGCGAACCACTCCTCCTTCGCGAGGCAGTGCTCCGCGAACACTGCTCCACTTCGCGAAGCACCACCCACTCCCACCTATGCCCCATGCTAAGGCCAAGGCACCCCACTTCGCAAAGCACGCTCCTCTGCTTAGCGATTCCTCTTTCCGTGCGACCCTCCAGGTTTGCACGATGTGATTTCAAAGTCCCATGGACAACACCTCCCGTAGCGCTGCTTCGCCCAATGATTCTTCGCATAGGCACGCTAACGGCTATTGCTTCTTCGCATAGCCACGCTAACGTGGACCCCTCGATGGTTCCTCCCTCAACCCCCCTTTACCGTGGCCTTACTGGTACCTTCCCTTCCCCAAGGACCAGAGGGTACCGGTTATGTAAGCCCTAAGGGTGTGGAGTGAACCCACCTCGTCCGAGCTGCAGGACGTTAAACTGCCAAACACCACGTCCTCAATACATGACGTTAAACTGTGACCCAACCTCGTCTCCCTCACGAAGGGTCCCCCCAGCTCGAGCATTCATTACACCGCTCGTCTCCACGGGAATGGAACTCTTCCGCACATGGAATGAGATCCTCCTTGTCGGAGTGGTGTATGTTCGCAGGGGAAGGGTCGCCTCAGAGCGTAAATCCCTAACCTTTGGTACGGATGATTGCACCCGTGCATCTCGGTACTCCCCCACTACCAAGGTCAGTGGGGAACGTGATAGGGAACGAGGCACCTCCCATTGTCGGACCAAGGTCCATCTTTCCCGCGCTTTGTCGCACCATGGGCCTCCATCCTGGAGTAAGTCCCAATACCATGGGCCGCTCAACGCGTAAGCCCCTCTTCGCTTCTCACGGACGCACCCTTCGCGACGTGATCGTCAGGTCCTTGCAACCTCTTGTTTCTCACACCGAGCATGACTCACGTGGGCTTAGAGTGAGCACCGACCCTGGCAACCCCATCTGAACTACGAGGTCTTTGATCCATGTCAAGGCATGGTACGTAGGAAGCCTCCACGAGGTTCAAGCCCACCATCAGTGGACCAAGGTCTACTTTCATCTGAACTACGAGGTCTTTGATCCATGTCAAGGCATGGTACGTAGGAAGCCTCCACGAGGTTCAAGCCCACCATCAGTGGACCAAGGTCTACTTTCATCTGAACTACGGGGTCTTTGATCCCTGTCAAGGCATGGTACGTAGGAAGCCTCCACGAGGTTCAAGCCCACCATCAGTGGACCAAGGTCTACTTTCTTCTGAACTACGAAGTCTTTGATCCATGTTAAGGCATGGTACGTAGGAAACCTCCACGATGTTCAAGCCCACCCATAGTGGACCAAGGTCTACTTCCACGTCGGTTCACCGGCGAAACCTTCTGAACTACGAGGTCTTTGATCCATGTCAAGGCATGGTACGTAGGAAGCCTCCACGAGGTTCAAGCCCATCCATCACCCAATTCACGTCGTGTTCTACCTACGTCCAGTATGACGTTAAACTACAGCCCGATCCAGTGGTAAGCCATTGCGACCCAACCCCCACCTGAACTACGAGGTCTTTGATCCATGCCAAGGCATGGTACGTAGGACGCCTTTATGAGGTTCAAGCCCACCAATAGTAGACCAAGGTCTACTTTCACTTCGGTTCACCGACACACCCACCCGTCGCTCTTTCACGTCGGGTCTCATTCCAGTCCAGCGGTAAGCCGTTGTGACCACTTGAACTACGAGGTCTTTGATCCATGTCAAGGCATGGTACGTAAGAAGCCTCCACGAGGTTCATGCCCACCCGTCGTTTATTCACGTCAGGGTTCATTATCGTCCCGCATGACGTTAAACTGTATCATTTGAACTACGGGGACTTTGATCCATGTCATGGCATGGTACGTAGGAATCCTCCTAGAGGTTCAAGCCCAACTCTCTTCGGACCAAGGTCCAGCTTCACGTCGGTTTACCGGAACCATCCTGAACTACGCGGGCTTTGATTCCCTGCCACGGGGATACGTAGGAAGTCTCTTCAAGGCTCAAGCCCAACTTCACTGTCACCCCCCCCTGCGATGGTCCCATTTCATTCTCAACCGTCTCTGCTAGACGTTAATCTTGCAACATACCCTGTGTTGAACATGGGAAGCTGAGGAAAACCTCAGATACGTGTCTATGACATGTAATTCCCTGCGCTCGATGTGGGATGCCTCGGGCTTCCACGCCCTCGAGAAGCCTTGTGATTGAGGATAACAGACAGACATGCCAGGTACCCCAGCATCCAGACACGCTACTGATGCCTCAAACGTGATTACTCCCCTGACCGAAGGTTGCTGCCCTGACTGGACCCTTTGGAATGTCCCGACAGAAGCAGTGTAATTAACCGGCGTCCATGGAAACATGACACTGGGAAGAGTTTCACGAACTACGTATTAAATCTATAAGGGAGACCCGGACTAGGTGACAAGTTCTGAGGAGGAATACACAGGAGGAAGAACCGACATCCCATCATCCCGTTTCGATCAAGGAGCAGACGTAACTGAACAAGGAACGAATGCCGCCCGCCTTTGGAAAGCGGGAACGCGGGGCAACAAAGTTGCGCGTCCCCCTCCCCCGCGGACGGATGCGCGCGCGCCCCTGCGAAAGCGTCGGAAACAGCTATGTTCGCTGAAGGGATCTCATATGTTTTTCCACGATATTAACGGTTTGGGCTGGGGTAAAACCATAGGGTTGGTCTCGGCCGTGACTACGCCTCCCCTGGTATCCCCTACTTCTGTGATTCCTCCTCCTAGCCCCTTGTGTTGGGTACTCAGGTTCGTAACCATACACTTCGTTAGGGAACGATTCCATCAGATGGACGACGTTGATGGAACCAATGATTAGCTCATCATCCTATGATTGGTCAACCTGGTCGGTTGTCCATTATGGATCCATTTGGTGGGTCGGTGCCCGTGGTTCCATGTTTGTGGGTATAAAATACGACAATGTTGGGGCTAACGTCGGCCTTGTTGCAGACTTATCCTCTTGCACTAATCTCCTCCCTTTTCGACTACACCTGGATGACCATCTCATGGAGGGTTGTGAGGCCGATATTGTCGGCTATGCGACATTAGGATCTGTTGGTGGCAACACCGGCTGATGTAGTTGAGCTTAGAGTATACCATGAGTTCGAATGATACATAGTCTTCCAAGTAATCAAATATTCGAATTTCTTCCCCTTCTTGCTGGTGACTTCTTACCACCCCTCCCCTTTTTTGGATTCAGTGGTAGAAATATACATCACATGTACTGGGGGTGGTCCCAGCTCGACCTTCCTGGAGTCTACCATCCTTTTCAAGAGGTCTTTGAAGACAAAGAATTCCTGGATATTGTGCCCCAACATTCAATGGTAGGGACAGTAATCATTCCTATCATCATGGCCGACTTCTTCTGGCTTCCTAGGCTCTTGGTGGTGGATAAAATTTCAATTCATGTTGGTGATGAAGTAGCCATATACTTGGTCCTCTCAGAATGAGTAAACTTTGTGTCTTCATTCCTCGAACTGGTTCCGCTTTGATCCCCTCTGATTGTCTTGATTAGGCGGAGGAGGTCACTGATATAAAGGGGGCCCTTGATGATTTGGTAGAGGCCTAGGTGGTAGAGCAGTAGCAGAGGCTGGCCTGAGCATGACTGAGGATGATTCAACTCTAACTGATCTCATTCAAGGATCCTGTGATGCTATTCGGGACTTCATATTAGTCCACTATAGGGAGTCTTCAATTCATTAGGAAGTGGTAGAGAGATTGTGGAATCCAGTGGTGAAGTACACAGGTATGAGTGGTGTCCACAGCTCATCTCAAAGGTTATCGATGCATACAGGAAGCATCACATCTTGGGGTATTGGCCTATTCAGAGTGTAGGTTAGACCCTTCCATCAGGTGACGAAATATAAGACCCTCTCGTTCTCCCTCAGTTTGCAATTCATGAGTTCACTGACTGTTGTTTTAGGATGCGTTAAGCTGAAGTGGAATAGGAACTTCTGGCGGAGGTCTTCCCAGCATTTTATTGACTGAGCTGGCAGACTCATATACCAGAAAAGGCAGATACTTGGAAGTTTAGCACGAAGCATTTGAGTTTCACTACTTTTTTTTTGTTTCGGAGTTCCCATCATAGGGTTGAAAAATTGGGTGGAAGAGGCATTTTTCTCTCCCAATATGGGTAGGGCATTTTCTCTGGCTATACTGGAGTGGGTTGACCTTCTATTGCTTCCAATCAGGCTGTTAGTCCCACGATGGTGTTGGCGAGACACTTGTTTACATCCTATTGGGCCCGGTCTTGGGTAGGTGTAGCCCGAGGCATTTCTTGAGGATCCAGCTCTACAAGCACCAAGGGTGTATATGCCCTTTGTGACGCATTCGGAGGGTTCAGATGTACTTGCTATAGTTTCTTCCTAAGTAGAGGGAAGTCTTGGTATTAATCCGAATCCATGTTCAGGTAGTTTGATGAGTCGGTCACTGCATTGGGAAGGGGCCCTGACCGTGGTTCATTTGTCCGGGAGAACCTTTGTCTTCGAGGTGCACTTACTGGGAGTGCATGGTGTGGCTCTTCTTGGGAAGTTCTTTCAATATTACGATTTCTATGGAGTAGCTCAACGTTAATCCACCTCAATTCTTTCATTTACTCTTCCTATCAAGTGAATCTATCTTCGAGCATAAGTGATTCATTTTTATTGAGAGAAGGGGGTAGGTTAAGGGTAACTGGTCCTTTGTTCTTATCCTCTTTGGAAGCTTGCTGGGTAAGTGGACGAGGGTTAGCTGGAGTGGCAGCCATATTTAGGGAGGCCTTTTGGTTCTGGTTGTGCACACCTGATGGTTCGTTGTGAATCACAGCCTAACCAAAATCATTGTCTCTCGATCCATCCGGATTTTCATCATCTTCGGTGTCACCCGTGGGGTTAACGTCTATGGCGTTTATGTATTCATATCACAGGGTGGAAGAGAAGTCATCTTCCAAATAAGAAGATGATCTCCCTCACCTTTTACTGGACTTCCCCTTCTTGTCCCGAGATTGATTTCGGACTCCTTGACGAAGGGTGACACAGAGAGTTCTTTGTTGCGGCCTTACGGTACGCCTCCCTCTTGATGGGGATGATTATTCAATGGAAGAGATAGGGTAGGAACCTCTTTTGCTGACTGTCCTCCCTAGACTAGAAAATACTGATTCTCATGGGGGAGGTTGTTGTTGAGGTGGTAAAAAATACCCTAGCCCTGAGGGCTGGGGTTGGCTCCGTTCCTTTGATGTTGAGTCTCTTCCAATTATTATTGGTATTATAAGGAATTTGTTATTAAAAATTCCTACAGCCTACAGGCTGTGGATGTCCCTGGATTGTGATAGTGGCTGTAGCTATCGCTACTTGCCTGATCTTGCGTGCTGCAATTCAAGGTTGAACTGGATCTGATGCCGAGTTCACATTTGAATCAATCCCCTATGGGGAGGAAATAAATGACTACTGATTGGCCCCTCTTAGGCAAGAGGCATGTTTTATGCTTTCGGTGGACAGATTCTGGAGTTCATAAATGGCTTGTTCCTCTCTGTCCTGACACTTCTGGGACTTATTCAAGGCCTATCTCTGTTGGGTGTGTCGCCTTTCCTGAATAGGTACCCCACTCGATTGCTGTCTTGACATGATGACATTGCAAGACATTATACAAAATGAGTTCTTCTGGGCGGGGAGCGGAGTGAAATGAAGAGCTCCATGTTCTCCCTATCCACTGATATGGACTCCCGTCAGATCGTCACCAATGAGGAGGCACAATTGGTGCAGTGCACAGAGGCATGCTAATTCACGGTTTCTTTTATGCCTCTCAGGTCGCGGTTGTCGCACCGAAGGAAGATCTTCCAGGTCGATGTGACACATGAGTTATTCTATTTTCTGGACATGGTCTACATACCCATCATAGGGTAGGATGATTGATTTCAACAGGTGGAGGGTTGTCCATATATTGGATCGGATGTTGTGCACACATTCATCTGGAATCTTTTTGGGTATGTCGAATTGAGAGGTGGTCTTGGGCCAAAAAATAACTGCTACATCATCTCTGGCCAATTTTTTCCTTAGGTGAAACATATCAGCATACTCCTCCGCTAGTTATTCCTCTACCTGGTCGGCCCAACTGAGACACTAACCGGTAGTGTGGTCAGAGGAAGTGGGGCCGGTAGGTATTGAGTTATCATGGGGGAGATTCTAAGGTGGTTCAGAAGATAAACATGGCCCCAGATCGTCTCCAGGTTGAAAAAGGGTGTAATTGGTGACTAGCTGGGAATCTAACATGCTTAATCCCATCTATAAATGTTCTTTGGCATATAAGGGCTTTTATGTGCTTGATTTGGCAGGGGGAGGACATTCTTGTTGATTTGATAATTTACAGCGGGGAGGACCTTCACAATAACTGCCATCATGGTGAGGATGACCATCATGATTTGCCATTCGATCTGTATCCTGGGGAGGACCTTTAAGACACACTGCAATAAGGGGAGGACCTTCTTGTTGCTTGGGGCCATTGTGTGGAGGACCACCACAATGGTGGTCGTGGTGGAGAGGACTACCATCATAGCTGATGAAATGGCGAGGACTACAGTCATATCTACCAGAGGGAGAATGTCTGCAGGGTACACCCTAGGGAGGGCCTTCTGAATTTTCCTCAATAAGAGTAGGACCATCTCGTTGCTTGAAGTCTCTCTGGGGATGACCTCCGTTATCTGAGTGGTGATGACTACCATCGTGATCTGATACCAAGCTACGCGGAGTGTCGTTGCTACATAACCCTTGATGAGGACCTTTAGGGCTAGCCACGACAAGGGGAGGGCCTTCTTGTCATGATGAGATGTCACTGCGGGGAGAGCCTCCATAGTTTTGACTATGATAGCGAGGACTACTATCATAATATGTGGTCCCACTGCACGGAGAGAGTTTGCAGTGTATACCCTAGGGAGGACCTTCATGGTGGACCGTAGTAAGTTGGTGGCCTTCTTGCTGCTCGATATCCGGGTCACACGGAGGGATTCCATGACTCACATCAAAATATAAGTTCTCATGATCGATCGTTATATGCCCATGGGGGAGGTCCCCGCGGGTGCTCAAGCGATGACCTTCAGAGATGCTGGTAGCGACATTATGGGGAGGACCATAGAAATTACTAATACCACTCCCATAATATGGAAATGGTTGGGAAGATTTTTGAGGCTTCGATAAGTTCTTTGTGGAATTGGGAACCCTAGCTTCTAGTAATGCAGAGTCATGAACCCGCTTTTTATTTTCTGGCTGCCTTTGGCGCATTTGGGGTGATTTCTTGCGGGCAGTGGGGACCGTATGCTATTGATAATGGCCTTCACCTTTGGGTCCCTTTCTATTTGGGTCTCATGATGCTGTCGGGATATACTGACGAACATCTTGACTTTTAGCAGGGATATATTCCAGCTCTGGGGCATCCACCGAGATGGACGGGTTTCCCCCATTTGGAACGAGTGAAGTTCTCGATCCATTTTCCCTTGTATCGTGGAATATGGCTAACGACCCAGCTATGCGGAAGAAGGGATGCAGTTCTGCATCGAGGAACCTATCTCGTCTCTCAGATGAGTCGCCTCAATTGGGGATATGGGATCATGGGCCTGAGTCCTTGTTGTCACCGCTGATTCAATTACATTCTAGAAAGTTTGCAAGATATGATCTTGGATCGATACGTGATCCTCCATCATTGCCAGGATATGCAAAGTGGCATCATTGGCCAGAACAGGTATGAAGGCCCAATTTGGTATCAGAGTAGGAATATATTGCTCCAGTCCTCCGGTGGTCATTGGGTAATAATAATTCTCCGGTGTCGGGGTAAGTTAACGAGTCTACCCCTGTGCCGGGATATGTCAGTTTATCTCTCCATTTTTCGCCACATCGGGATGGTGGACTTTACTTGCATCCTCAGGGAGTGGCCCTGCATATGTTGGTTCCCCACCATATCGAGTCGATGGCCTCTGTTGGTAGGGAGACGTGCCTGCCTATTAATTGCCACCACATATAGATGGTAAGATTTATTGATGGCCACCACATCAGGATGGTAGGATTCAGGGGAATCTACTAGTAGCTGGTCCTGTAGGCATTGGGTTTTCACCACTTCTTGTTGGTGGGCATCATGAACATGGGTTGGGAGAGGTTCCTATGGGGTAGGTGCCATCATGTGTGAGTGACAGGCTTGATGGAGCTCGGCGGGGATGTGTGCCACCTCGTATGATGCCTCCATGTCTATATGGTGGGCTTTAGAGGAGCAGACATGTGTATGTTCCTACTTGCAATACATCTCCGTGACTGGGCAGCAGATCTCCCTCTCTGGGACAAGGGTGATGACCGGTCCCTGGTTTTACATTTTCTTCCCTCGTCGGGTAGTACAACGGGCCATATCTCAGGGAGCATGGGCTTGGATCCTCGGGGTGACATCCTCCTTAATGTGAGGATATTAAGTCGTGGCGTAACCATGACGACGTCTTCCAATGGGGGCCCTAGAGTAGAACCCCCTTTCAGCGGGGATGAAGTCCTCATTGTCAACCTCATCTGCCTCCCTAAGATAATGGAGGTACGCATTGTATTGTTCGATGGATAGACTCCAAAAATAGTTAGATATGGCAACCGGACCTATCAGGATCTGCTTTCGCAGTCGTTGTTGTGCAGGAAACTGATGAGTCTTGGCGGATTGGTGGGCATGCATGGACGCCTCCACCATCGGGAGATTACTGTTCAAGTGGTACTCTCGGATCAACGCATCCGAGACCCAGCATTGAAGAAGCTGGGTAGGTGACATGGACCTTCGTTGGTGAGGATGTCTGGTCATTGCATTGACTAAAGTACACATTTGTGAGTTACTCCATAATTCCATTGGATCGAAGGGAGTTCTGATTGGTACCTGTAAAATATTTTAACAAATACAAACAACAAACCCTATCTCATAATCCCATGCATAATTAATTACCTTTATTGTCCCTCCATGTGAGTATAAGGGGCACAGAGGGGTACTATGTTAAATCAGTCATGCTTGGTTAATGATTCACATCAGTTTGACCATTTTTGTTTCAACTGAGGGGAAAACCATGTGCTGCCCGATGGTAGATTAGAGAATGTTGGGTTCTTCTTAATCACACATATCAGGTGCACCGTTTTCATTTCAAAATGCCCAACAGTTCAATATCCAATGATACATGGACCTGCATTCCAAAGGCAGACATTCGCTGGGTGATTGGGTCAGGGACACTTAAGAACTCACATTGTTAGAGAGGATGGGAAGTCAGGCTCATCACAACCTTTTGGGGGGAATTATTTCCTGTTATGGGACTCTATTATTGATTTAAGACGAATTCATATGTTCGCGAATCTTTGGTTTATACTCAGGAATATTATCCACATATTACTCCTTGTTGGCAATGGTCAGCTGAATGCAGGGATTCAAAATCATTTAGGCCTAAGGTTTACCATCCATCAATGGATTAATGACTCCGAGGAGTTTTAACTCATTGATATGGCACTAGTTTGAAGCCTCATAACTAGGTTCCATGGAGTTGGTTGTCATCTAGGGGTGACAAATAACAACTTGAGCATTTGGATCAAACCCATGATATGGCCTTCCAACGTATCCTCATGAGAGGAATCAGAATCCAATTAGTTCAGTGTCACTTGACGGGACTCATCACCTTTTAAGGTCATGTGACAAGGACCCAACCATACAGTTTAACGTCATGTGGCAAGGACCTCCGGGTGAGGGATTTCCGATTAAAGTTGGTGCGGGACTTACACCGAAGCGGCCCGAAAGACCCAAGGGAAGTGATTTCCTAGGCCCAGATACGGTCCTTCTAGTGTCATGAGGACATGGTATAAACGTGACGAATGTTTGTTAGACATAGATATCGTGCTTGAACCTGGGAGAGGATTCCTACATATCTCGGTTGGTCAGGGATCCAAGTCCATGTTGTTCTAGGAGATTAGGTCTTACACGTGAGAGTAGACTGTTGTTGGGATTGAACCTCAGAGAGGCTTCCTATGTACCCTACATAGGAGTCAGGGATCAAAACCCATGTAGTTTGTTTTGAGGGACGTCGTTGTGAGGATGTCGTGACCATCACAAATCTATAATACCACGTGAGTTATGCTCAGTGTGAGAAACAAGATAATGAGATTGAATTGGAATGCCTTGCACATTCTTCTTACCGATGGAATGGGAGGAAGAAGACGAGTGGAGGAGGAGGCTGGGACCACTGGAATATCCTTCTCCTCGATGTTGGAAGAAGGTATGAGTCGTGCAGTGGAGTAATGAACATTCCATGATGAGTGTGGAAGGGCCAATGGATTCCGACAAGGATGGTGTGGGGCTTACTCCAGGAGCGATGCCCAACCACTGCCAGAAGAGGGGATAAGTGCTCACCACTGGAGCTCATCACAAGGAAATGTGACTGGGGTCCCTCAATCATGGTAAGTGGAGAGGCAGAAAGGGGACTCTCAGGCTCTGCCCCTACACTACTATGGGAATGTGAACCCAGGAATGCTTCGGAAACCCTCTAAAGAACAGAGGAAACCCCTTTATCCTCACCTACCATGGTTATGTGAACTCAAAGTGGTGCGCTGATGCTCCTGAAGGTTTCATCATACGGGTCAGGTGGCTTCGGTAGAGGCCTTGGCTCAGGAGCGATGAATAGTCCAATGAAGGTATTGCAAAGGATTGGGTCAGGTTGGAAGGGTTCTATCTGGCTGGGGTAATGGGAACACCGAAAAAGTTGGCGGTCCCCATGGTTTTGTGAGGAGTGGAACCCTTCGGGTAGGGGGGGGGGTGCTATGCGGTTGGAGAATCAGTCGGCATACCAGGGTGGTATGTGGATGGATATGCACCCCTCATTCCATAGAGATACACGAATTCAGGTTCAGACCATGAAACATGTTGGTATGTGGTGGAGTCCGTACGAGCAGTGGTGGCCCAATGCAATGTCTGTCGGGGGTTCACTGATCAGGGCTTCCCCCGTGTAGGAGGGTGCAACATTGTGCGTCGGATAAAAAAAGGGGAATAAAATCCCCGGTCTGTGGGGACTACATCCACAGAGGGGCCATGGCTCATGGTTTTTATTTTATGTTCGTAGTTCACCCATTTGTTATGCATTTTTTGGTTCCATATTAATTCATTTCTAGTTTCATACATGTTCTGGTTTGCGAATTGAAACTTCATTGTTTGTGAAATCCTATGCTCCTTCTTCCAGAATCCTTCCACCTGAATCCGATAGATCTATTTCTTATCCCCCTCAATTTCCTTTTATAGAGGAGGGAAAGGGAATTATGTGTGGTCATGTGGAACCTTTAGCAGAGGCCCATGACCAAAATCCCAGATTACGGGTGACTTGGTCAATCCGCAACTCATAGGGGGCATTGAATGCACCTCACCTGCAAAACAAATCGGTTCAGGGGGTGCTTTTCAGCCACCAAGGGCTTTGCCACTATTCCACGAATGATAGGCCGGGCGGTCTGGGCCAGTTGGTGAGTTTTGCGGCTGGAGCTGTTTGTGACGGTGGACCAGCATGGCGCCTGTCCTGCTTCGTGCCCACGAAGGGGTTCCCGCCTACGTTTCATGAAGGATTTTGGTCTTTGAAGGGGGAGTCTTGCTAAACCGGTCACGTACCATCAATGTCGGACCGGGACGCGGACCGGTCGGTCCTTTTCCAATCATCATTATTCTCAACATTTTTGTGGAAAATTGGGTAGAATCATTTCTCGAATTAAGGGGGATTCTCATTCTCCTTTGCAGATTTTTTAGAACCCTGCAATTATAAACATTAAAGATTCTTAATGACAAATTTAATCCAATACATTATAATAAAACCAAATAACTGTATGTGTTTTTTTATAACAATAATATAAAATAATACTTTTACATAAATCAAAGGGGGATTTTATTTATAAGAATTTGGATCGTTACAAACATCCCTCCTTTAGAAAATTATCCATCAAAATTTTCATTTCCC
Source organism: Viscum album (assembly GCA_963277665.1). Taxonomy (NCBI): domain Eukaryota; kingdom Viridiplantae; phylum Streptophyta; class Magnoliopsida; order Santalales; family Viscaceae; genus Viscum; species Viscum album. The sequence continues at coordinate 294,127 of CAUJRU010000344.1, forward strand.
ACAATAAATTAGATGTTGGTAACTTTTGTTCTTCCCCACCTTCTGTTCCCACATCTCTATATAAAATTATTGATTTCTCCATAACACATTGATGTGGGGTATTTTCTTATTCCATATAGTTTTATCTCTAATATCCTAGATATTAACCAGGTTCTCATCACAGGAAAGATCATTATCCAATGGAACCACCTCTTGATTGAGTGAATTTGAGTGTCTGGTATTTACATCCTCAAGGGGGATAAATTAAATATATCTTGTAAATGATATAGGTTAGGTGGGAGTTCTAGTTGGTAGGCCATTACACTAATGTGATAAAGGATATCAATGGGGACAATGTGTCATGGACTAAGAATTCCATTATTCCCAAATCTCATTGTATTCTTCCATTGAAATATGAGTACCATACTTCCAACATCAAAATCATGTTATCTTGGATGATTTGCTACATATATCTTCATTATACACCAATCATCCTTGATGTGTTGTTTAATGGTATTAACAATTTCCAAAATTTTCTTGACCATTTCATGATCTTGAAGTTTTCGTTCCCCAACATAATCTCAACATGCAGGTTTTATACACCACTTTTAATAAAGGGCTTCATAGGGAGCCATTGGGATGCTCGAGTGGAAACTATTGTAGACTCTTCTAGACATAGATGTGAATCTAGGATATCTATTGGATACAATAAATAACAGGGTTCCATGCAACCTCACCACTTCACTAATGTACATCCTTGGAAGTGGATTGAGGGATAAATCCTTTTGAATTGTAATGAATTGCGTAGTATTTGTAAGATGATATTCCACAACCTATAGAGAATTATTCCATCTAAATATATATGGAATAATTGTGATAAACTCCATGGTGCTTTTTTTGAATATCTCTATATGAATGTGTGATGGTTTACATAATCCCAAATGGATATTTAAAATTTCTCTATCACTTACTGACATACAAGACATTTAGATGTATATTTCATGATCTCTTTCTTATTATTTTACCACCAATTGTGTTCTCGTAGATCTAGATATATCTTTAAGTATCTTGGTGGCTGAGGTAGGTTGAGCTGTTTGAGTCCTCAAACCATTACATCTTTAACTCAGGATATGATGATACACATATTCTAGACCCAAATCACACAACTTCTTCTTAATTAACATTTAACTCCAAGATTTTATCATTTCATACAGTTTCTGATTTCTTCTAAATTAGCAAATCATTTCATTGAGAAACCATTATCATTTCTATAATGGACGGTTTGTAAATAATTTTTGAAAGGATTAATGAGGTTATTACTTTAATGATTCCCATGTCCATCCTTTTTAAATCTATGAAGATTTCATCACTCTCCATTCTCATAAATGATAGATTTGTTTGATCCTTTCTACTTTGAGTTTTCCACACTTTATTCGCCTTACTAGGATAGTAGTGGATTGAGAATTCAATGTCCGTGATCAATTAAGACAATCTTTGTTAGTGTATATTGAGCTCATTCTATGGGAACATATATTTGAGAATTTTTTTATCCATATAAATTTAACAGTTATTTACTTAGAGATAATTCAATTGTATTTTAATAGCGATTATTATTTAGCCAATAGTGGATCATGTTTTGGCTAGTTCTATTTGTGAAAATTCAATTTCCCTTTTCACATAGGGTATGAATTTTTCATCCTACATTAACACAAACCCAATACCTTCATCAAAAAATTATTGAATATGATGAAAATTTCTCTACTTGAGGGTATATTGAGGATTATGGAAGTGATAATCCTCCATTTAATCTATTTGAATCTATCATACCATTAATCATTAAAAAAGACCCCATTCCGTGTTATCGTGCTAAGAGGGATTTAAAATGAGGATAAATTTATAACAAATCAATTATTGTACATAGTTAATACAAGGAATATATGGATATATACATATATATATAACCGATTCTTTCCACTACCTTATATTAATTACATCAATTTTGGAAGGGTCCATAGTTATCCAAATTTTATTATGACATGTACCATGAATCAGAAATACTTCAACCAGAACACACACTATCTTTACATTGTATAATTATTATCCTTTCACAAGGTCATTATCACAATGCTCAGATGCTCCTGATGCTCCCCCATGGTTTGGGACAATATTAGAATATTATCTATAATGTATCCCTAATAATTTTTAGGTAATCTCTAAAGAATATATTAATCATGTCCATAAATATTTATAAATAAATATTGAGCCCAAAAGGAATCATTATGAAATCGTAGAGCTTTTATATTGTAATAAAGAGGTCTTGGGAATATCCCCCTTCTTCACCCTAACTTGGTAAAATCTTGACCACACTTCCACCATGGAGAAGTATTGTTCTTGATAGGGATGATCAAAACCCATTGGGTGCAGGTACTGTAGCGTACTATAGTAGTGGCGACACTGTAGTAATGGCATGCATTGTAGTGGTGGAAGGGTTATAGTAGCGGCGGCAGGGGGTACTGTAGCAGTGTCGGATACTATGTGGTACTATATCAGCGCGTGTAATGTAGTCGCACTATTCACAGAATGGGCCTTGGACCAAAAAAATGTGCCAACATGCCATGTAATTAACTAAATGTCCACTAGGCCTTCGACCTAGGTAATGGGTCTCCCTCTACCCAGTAAAAGAGGTCTTTTCTTTGGATTAATGCTAAATGAGGCTTTGGCCCGGACCATTATAAAAAAAATAATAATCAATTTGTTGTAGGGGATAATTTTTCTTTATCATGATCTTGTTGAGATAAAGATATTATATGTAAAGGCACATTTACAAATATTTATTCTTGAAAAAGTGGACTTTTATACCCCACCAAGATGCATATAGGTGTATGAACATTAATACCAATTACGCTATATATTATTCTTAATCTCCTTAAGTTCCACAACATCAATTCTATATAGAGTAAAAGAGAATTGTAATTACCTAGGTGTATGCTTTATTTTAAAATTCAACCTCATTTCTAGGAGGAAGACTAGAAAATTCTTCATGAAACACATCATCATATTCTATCATTCTTGGATTTTCATCAAGGATGATTATTTTCTTAGACTAAATCATCTAATATAGATAAACATTATCATATGGAAATAATATCCATTATTGTAATAATAGTGATGAAGATTATTTTCCCCCTCTTTGCACTTGTAGTGAATCAGGGGATGATTCACATTATGGGGAGTGAATTACTTCCTAAGGAAATTAATGTTGTCTCTGTATAGGGAATGTTAATCCCTACTCCTAATTTTGTCAAATTCAACCAAAGTGAGTATGTATGTTTCATTGGGAATTTCATTCTACAAAATTTGATATCGGATGAGTTATATAATTGGGATGATATAATTTTCCCATTTTTAGTTTTCATAGATAACTCCACATCCATGAATTTTATTATGTTTGAATAGTTCTACAAAAATTTCATGATACGTAAGAATGCGTAGAACCAGATTAAAAAATATATTATCTATCCTAGAATAAATAACAACCATACCTATGAATATATTGTTTTTGTGATCCACCTTAGTATTTGTGAAGTAAAAATCTCCCCTTTGCAGACTTAGATGTTTTTTATTGTCTCCAAAAATTATTGGATTACTACATTGATTTTGAAAGTTCCATGGTTCCTTGTAGTTAATGAAATAAAAAATTCAATAGTGGATGATAGGATAATTCATTTCCTCTAACGTATTAGTGGGTTTCTCCAATCAATAATTACTATCCAGGTTTCCTTTCCTTACAAACCTAATTCACATCCTAACCCCCCTACATTAAATTATGGGGGGCCTTTTTTCTATAACATTAGAATGTGGTATATTGAAATTTATTCTCACTATTATATTTCTCCACCAGACCACTTGAATAAATTTCTTTTCTTTTTCTTATCCAAAGGATACAATTTTGATTCGATGATCTCCATTGAGACATTGAGGGACATCAATTAATTTACACATAGATATCAAAGTAACAGATTGCCATGGATTTATGTAGACTAGGTTTTATAACACAAAATAAGTGGTCAAACATCCATTCAGGAGAAACGATAGATTTTGAGGTGTTTCATACAATTCTAGTGTTGTTTTCCTTGTAAAAAACAATATATTAATCATCTTTTTTCTTGAGGGAATGGAAATAACTATCCAATTAACATCAAAGAGTGCGAGAAAAATATTTATATAATTTTTTTGGGTATTCCATCAACCTAATTTCGTCTATCTATTGCTCAGGCCATATATTTTTGAACAAATTACACCATTGGTCATCTTCAACCTCCATAAGATAAACATCCAGTATAAATTTCTCTAGTGTGTATCATTGAAGAATGGAGAATATCATCTCAATGGAGTTGATCCATTTCTCCATGATTAAGGGATCAAATGGTCTACTAAATTTTAGAGGCCTTTTCTACATAAATTAATTTATTTCACCTTTTTATTTTCTAATTGAGTTTCAGATCTCCTTTGATCTAGGTTTATAAGGCCCTACCCTTAAACCTTACTTAATATTTAATTAAATGAATAATTCACATTGAGGATCTTTTCAGTTTTAGAGTTTTGGAGATTTAGGACATAACTATTACATCTCCAAATATTAGAAAGTAGACCCTTATAATAATTTTCCATATAATAACAACTCTTAAAAAGAAACATGTATAGTTACATTTTTTATATAGCATGACTTTCCCTTGATCCCATCCTTGACCATATTCCACATTTAGTCCTATGAAAAACATTTCAAAAAACATGGTGTGAGCATAAAAAGCTCAGTAAGGGTTATGAAAATATGGAAAGGAAACATGAGTTCATATATACATAAGAATGAAATCATACATTACCCATAAAACATAGGCACTTTAACATACCTCATCAAATCATGAATAAATCATGGAAATCATAAGACATAAAGGTAACTTGAGGCATTCATAACATTCTTACATAGGGAGTAACCCTCTTGGTTACGTTTGGAATACCCATCACAATATATTCCCTAAATCTCTTCGGATAAACCTTAACATTTAATTCCTTCGTGTTACCCAATGCATTGGAGAGCTATATCGGGATCACCCGCCCTTAGTTTATCACGGAACTACCCGTCTTCATAATAATTCCCAAGAACCATAACGTAATCGTATCACATAAAACATGCATAAAGGAAACATATAATTTCAACATTTCAATCACAAGATATCAATACAACACATTGATATAATAAAAACTTTATGAAAACCATTTTCAATACCAAAATAAAAGAAAAGTAATACATGGTATTTATTTTTCATTTTAAAAAAAGTTATGTCTTGTAGAGGAAGCTAAAACTCAAATAATGGTCACAGCGGCGGAGAAGTCATTGTCGCCGCATACGTACGAAAAAAACATTCCCTTTTGTCATTTAGTAATGGCTTCATATAAATTGATTCTTTTTTGAATTAACATAAAATTCAAAGGGGTTTATACACCGTATAAAAGAATTTTGTGTATAAAACAAAATATGCCTCAATGAAAGGTTATTGAGACGATTTCCCTTACCTCGGGTCTGAGTTGAATCGATCGTTCATTAACCTCCTGAATAATAAAATTGAGTTAATTTCTACATGCTTATGAACCTTTTTTAAGTTCATTATTCCTTTAATATCACTTCTTTCCATGTCATGAACACTATATAATTATTTAAGTTAATAACAGTCGTTTTAATGATCATTGGTACTTGAGTCAAAAATAAACTCTTTATAATTACAAGTTGTTCATGTATCCATTATATCTAGATTTATAATCTTGATGTGGATATCATATATATCATATATATCCAGTATTTACATGCATTTATAATATTACATAACATTTAGAGGTATGAAATGAAATGCACCGTTCATGGAGACGGTAATCCATACGTACGTATGAACGCTACTTTCATTTCTATGTGATATTAATGGAATTAAAAATAAATGAGAGATATGAATATTTTAATTCCAGAATTATATTCATCATTTATATGTAACATAAATCATATATATCCATTATATATATGTACTTATAATAGTACATTACATTTGAGGATAAGAAATGAAATGCACCGTTCATGGAGACGGTAAGCCGTACGTACGCATGAACGCTACATTCATTTCTATCTCAAACTTTAATGGAAATAAAACATAATGATACATAATATTATTATAATTAAAGTATGGTATGATATATAATATCATTAAATATATCCTTTATACGTACCACATATGGTATTAACGAATCAAATAACTTTGAGGGGGCGGTAGTCCGCACTTCCTAAAATTAAGATATCGCGTATACCCATAATGGAAGCCATAAAGGTATTTCATAAATGAAAAATACAGAAGATTAATAAAAACATAAACCTATTATATATCATATATAAATGTGGTGAAATCTTAATGTCCACCTTTCAAGGTGTTATATGAGTGTTGAACAATCATCGTTTAATGAGGCAGAAATTCCCCATCCACAGAAACAGTATGTTCATTAACCATTAGATGTAAGTGTGTGTAAGTGTAGCTATAATACATATTATAATAACATCCTAGTATATGGAAGATACTGGTTTTGTTACAAAATAAATGAATAAAAAGAGTTTATGGGGTTGGAGATGCAAAATAAAACATAAGAAAACAAGTGATGACACTACCTTTAAATCGGGTAACCCTTTTTTATTTGAGCTCAATGGCTTCCTTGGTAGAAATTCTACCAAAGTGAGGCTTCTAAGAGTAAGAGAGGTATGTGGAGAGACTAAATGGGAAGGGGGTTTCCGAGCCAACGGTTTGAGAGGTGTGGGTAAGGTGGTAGAGGTGGGTGCCTTTTATTAGAGGAGAGGAGGGGCACTCTCGGAATGTTATAGAAGTTTACTTTATTATAAAATGATTTTCGGATTTTAAAGGTCCCACATTGATATAATTCTAGGGCATAGTGATAAGGGTTCGAAATATACTCATCCACTAGGTATTTTACAAGTGTAAGTCTTAGATTTTACATTATCTTTTCATTTTATTTCAATCGTTCATTAATGAGGTAATTGCTGCATCATCATGATGTCATATATAATTTAATTTATTTAATGTATAAATATTATAAAAAAGTTTCATTAAGTAGGAAATATTTTTAGCTTTATAATGAAAATTTATAGTAAAAAATATGACTTTTATAACCCCATTTAAGAATTGTTTTAGTAAAACAACTCATGGTTGTGACATTTTTATTTTAACTTTAAATAAAAAGTTATTAATGACATTTTCTTACCAAAGTGGATCCATGTGGTCCCCAAGTTGACCCATGGATTTTCATGGTCAGCGATGACACATAAAATATGGTTAGGACATGTGTCTAGGTCATTTCATATTATTAAAACATTATTTTTACCTTAAACTACACTAATTACCTCTAATTGCGATTAATAAACATAAAAGTTACTATTCACCAAAATAATTATTTTAATCCCATTGAACCACATTTTACATCCTAATTACAACCATGTATGTTGGATTTTTTAAATTCAAAACACAAAGGTGGTAAAATTTCATTTAAACGAAAAATCAGTTTTTTAAATACCACTTAGTGGTTTCACTATTCATCAAAAATTGAAGTTTTTTCAGAAAAATACCAAAACATCACCCTAAGCTATATTTGATATTCCCAATTCAAAAATGAAGTCTATTTTAAAATATTCAAATCATATAAGTTGAATTAATTAATTTAACAATTAATTCCCCCTGTCAGAGCAAATAGCGTGTTTTTATGAAACAATAAGTATCAAAAGATTGACACTAGTTTAAGTCCGATTTTAAAGTAAAATTGATTCGAACGAACACTATTGGATTAAATGGTAAAAATATATTCTTATTTCACTTTAAAACCAATTAAAATGATAATCTAATCCCATAAATAAATTATATTAAAAAGAGGTTCTGAATTAACAAACAACAGTTTTCACAATTCATTAAAAATGAACTTTATCGGAAAAATACCTAAAATTTACACAAAGTAAATTTTGATGTCCTGATTATAAAGAAGAATTTTATTTGGTCCAATAGAATGTATAAGAGTGACCAAAACTATAATTAATTAAGGTTCTCCATCAAAAGGTGATAAGTGGACCTTTAGTGAATATTAGAGTATCTATGCCTAAAATTGAATTCTTTTCTTATTTTAAGCATTTATCCATTATTGGATAAACGTAAAAACATTTAACAAACATATATAATCATATTTTAGTTATTTATATTCACTCCAGCAAATTAAAATAATATTATTTTATTACTAGTGTGCAACGTAAGATTTCAATGAAACTCTTTGTTGCGTATCAGGTACGCTATCAAACATAGAAACCCCTTTTAAAGTAAAATTAATTTTTAATTTGTAAATGTTATTAAATATGAAAATGTATTATTCTTTATTTACTTGGGATGTTATATCCTTCCCTCCATTTGGGAATTGTGTCCTCACAATTTTATTCACTTATCAAAATAAGTGGGGGTATTTATCCCTTATAGCATTTTCAGATTTCCACGTTGCCTCTTCAACCATATGGTTTTTCCACAAAACCTTTACCTGGTGAATTAGCTTATTTCAAAACACTTTATCTCTTCGGTCAAGAATATGGACTGGTTGTTCTTCATAAGAAATATTCTCTTCCAACTGAACTACCTCTGGGCTCAAAACATGAGATGGATCTGGCATATACTTTCTCAACATCGAAACATGAAAAACATTGTGTAACTAAGATAAACTCGGAGGTAATTCCACTTTGTATGCAACTTATCTAACTCTCTCCAGAATTTCATATGGTCTAATGAACCTTGGAATTAGCTTTCCATTCTAACCAAATCGCATCACACTTTTCCATGGAGAAACCTTGAGAAAAACATGATCACATACCTCGAAAGATAGATCCTTCCTCCGGTTATCTAATTAACTTTTCTGTCTGCTCTGAGCTGTTTTCATGTGTTTCTGAATCAACTGAACTTTTTTTTTACATCTCTTCTGCCAATTCTGGTCCCATCAGCTTCCTTTCACCCACTTCATCCCAGAAAGTTGTAGTTCGACACTACTTCCCATATAATGCCACAAATGGTTCCATCTGTATACTGGAATGAAAACTGTTATTATATAAAAATTCAACCAATGAAATATGTTGGTCTCAACTTCCCTGATAATCCATCGAACAAGCATGTAGCATTTCTTCCAAAGTCTGAATTGTTCATTCTGACTACCCATCTGATTGAGAATGAAAAGTTGTACTAAAATTTAATTCAGTACCCAACGACTTCTAAAGGCCTTTCAAAAAGTTAGAAGTGAACCGGGGATCATGGTCAGATACAATGGAGAGAGGTCGTCCAAGTAACCTGACTATCTCTTTAAGACACAAATAGGAAAGTTGATCTAGGGAAAAAGTATCTCGTATAGCAAGGAAATGAGCATATTTAGTCAAGTAATCAACAATAACCCAGATTGCATTATTACCTCGAGGTTTCTTCAGTTATCCCACAACGATGTCCATGGATATATTACCCCATTTACACTCTGGCACTAGTAAAGGCTGAAGTATCCCTTTTGGTAATTTCCGCTCTGCTTTAACATGTTGACAAGTCAAACACTTCAGAGTAAAATCCGCAATATCTCTTTTCATTCCATCCCACCTGTAATACTCCAATAGATCTCTGTACATCTTAGTACTGCCAGGATGAACTGAAAACGGAGAACTATGAGCTTCACATAACAACTCTCTCTTCAACTGTGAATCACAAGGCACACACAATCTTTTCCCAAATCTCAAAACACAATCATTATCAATGTTGAATTCAGGAAACTTACCCTTCTAATCCAGCTCTAACTTTTTCTGTAACTCACTGTCTTGCTTCTGTGCTTTCTTAATTCTGTCTGGTAGAGAAGATTTCACTGATACCTGAAACAAAACAAAAGGAAATCCTTCACCAACAACTTCTATTCCAAATTTCATCAAATACATAACCAAAGGATCACGTTCCAAATGCAACATTGTTAATGAAGCATTACTTTTTCGACACAAAGCATTAGCCACTTTATTTTCTTTTCCCCAATGGTAATGAATTGTAAAATCATAATCTTTGATTAATTCTAGCCATCTCCTTTGTCTCATGTTCAATTCTTTCTGAGGAAATATATAGTTTATAATTTTTTGATCAGTATATATTTCACACTTTATCCATACAAATGATGCCTCCAAATTTTTAAAGTGAAAACTACAGCAGCTAATTAAAAATCATGTGTAGGGTAATTTACCTCATGAGTTTTCAACTGTCGTGAAACATAATCAATTACCTGATCATTCTGCATTTGGACACAACCAAGTCCTTTCAATGAAGCATCACTATAGATAACAAACTCAACATTCCTAGAAGGTAGTTCCAAAACTAGATCATTCACCAATCTTCTTTTCAATTCCTGAAAACAATCATCACATTCTTTTGTCTAGATAAACTTAACACCCTTCCGAGTTAGCTTAGTCATTGGACTAGATAACCGTGAAAAATTTCTATCAAACCTTCGGTAACAGACTTCCAAACCATGGAAACTACCAATCTCAGTTTCATTTGTGGGTCTTGTCCATTCTTCAACAACTCTTGTTTTTCCAGGATCCACCGTTATTCCATATTTAGAAACAATATGACTAAGGAATGAAATTTGTTGCAACCAAAACTCTCACCTGCTGAATTTTCCATACAGTTTCTTTTCTTTTAATGTTTGAAAAGTAACACTTAAATGACTTTCAGGCTCCTCTTTACTTTTAGAAAACACCAAAATATCATCAATAAAAACAGCCAAAATTTTCACATGAGTCAACTGAGCCATCACTGCAACAAACTGTTTAGTTCTGATTCTGACCATCTCAGGATATGGATTTGAAAGGTCATTTTCCTCTGTATTCCTTCCCATAAAATCTGTTTTTTTCTTCTACGAAAAACCATTCTTAACACCAAAATATTTGAGGAGAAGCAACATGGTAATCTTTAAATACTATATCATTTTCAATTTTATCATATTTAGATAATCATTTAATAGAATTATAACTCCTAAAGTTATATAAACTGACCTCTGATACCAACTATAAGGCCCCTCCCTTAAACCTTACATAATATTGAATTAAATTAATAATTCACATTGAAGATCTATTCAGGTTTAGAGTTTTAGAGAATTATGACATAACTATTACATCTCAAAAGATTACAAAGTAGACACTTATACTATGTTTCCATAGAATAACAACTCTTAAAAAGAAACATATCTAGTTCCATGTTTTATATAGCATGACTTTCCCTTGATCTCATCCTTGACCCTATTCCACATTAAATCCTCTGAAAAACATTTCAAAAAACATGGGGTGAGCATAAAAATCTCAGTAAGGGTTATAAAAATATGGGAAGGAAACATGAGTTCATATATACATAAGAATGAAATCAAACGTTACCCATAAAACATAGGCACTTTAACATACCTCATCAAATCAGGAATATATCATAGAAATCATAAGACATAAAGGTAACTTGAGACATTCATAACATTCTTACGTAGGGAGTAACCATCTTGGTTACGTTTGGAATACCCATCACAGTATATTCCCTAAATATCTTCAGAGAACCCTTAACGTTTAACTAATTCGCATTAACCAATGCATTGGAGAGCTATATCGGGCTCACCTGCCCTTAGTTTATCACAGAACCACCCATCTTCAAAATAATTCCCACGAACCATAACATAATCGTATCTCATAAAACATGCATAAAGGAAACATAAAATTTCCACATTTCAATAATAAGATATCAATACAACAGATTGATATAATAAAAACTTTATGAAAACCATTTACAATACCAAAATAAAAGAAAAGTAATACATGGTATTTATTTTTCATTTTAAAAAAAAGTTATGGCTTGTAGAGGAAGCCAGAACTCAAATAATTTTCACGGCGGTGGAGAAGTCGTTGTCGCCGCATACGTACGAAAAAAACATTCCCTTTTGTCGTTTATTAAATGCTTCATATAAAAATATTCCTTTTTTAATAAATGTAAAAGTCAAGGGGGTTTATACACAGTATAAAAGAAAGTTGTGTATAAAACAAAATATGCCTCAATGAAAGGAGATTGAGATGAAGTCCCTTACCTCGGGTCCGACTTGACTCGATCGTTCTTTAACCTCCTAAATAATAAACTTGAGTTAATTTCTACTTTCTTAAGAACTTTTTTCATGTTCATTATTCCTTTTATTTCACTTATTGACATGTCATGAACACTATGTAATTATTTAAGTCAATAACAGTCATTTTAACGATCATTGGTACTTAAGTCAAAAATTATCTCTTTATAATTACAAGTTGTTCATGTATCCATTATATCCCGAGTTATACTCTTCATTTAGATATCATATATATCATATATATCCAGTATATACATGCATTTATAATATTACATAACGTTTAGAGGTATGAAATGAAATGCACAATTGATGGAGACGGTAAGCCGTACGTACGCATGAATACTACTTTCATTTATATGTCATATTAATGGAATTAAAACTAAATGAGAGATATGAATATTTTAATTCAAGAATTATATTCATAATTTAGATGTAACACAAATCATATATATCCATTATATATATGTACTTATAATAGTACATTACATTTGGGGATAATAAATGAAATGCACCATTCATGGAGATGGTAAGTCGTACGTACGCATGAACGCTGCTTTCATTTATATCTCATACATTAATGGAATTAAAACATAATGATACATAATAGTATTATAATTACAGTATGGTATCATATATAATATCATTAAATCTATCATTTATACATACCACATATCGTATTCACGAATCAAATCACTTTGAGGGGGCGGTAGTCCGCACTTCCTAAAATGAAGATATCGCGTATACCTATAATGGAAGCCATAAAGGTATTACATAAATGAAAAATACAGAAGCTTAATAAAAACATAAACATATTATATATCATATATAAATATAGTGACATCTTAATGTCCACCTTTAAAGATGTTATATGAGTGTTGAACAATCATCGTTTCGTGAGGCAGAAATTCGTCATCCACAAAAAGAGTATGTTTTTTAACCACTAGATGTACGTGTGTGTAAGTGTTGCTCGAATCCTTATTATAACAACATCCTAGTATATGGAAGATACTGATGTTGTTAAAAATGAAATGAATAAAAAGAGTTTAGGGGGTTGGAGAAGCAAAATAAAACATAAAAACACAAGAAAAGACACTACCATTAAATCGGGTAACTATTTTTTATTTGAGCTCAAAGGCTTCCTTGGAAAGACTTCTGCCCAAAGGGAGGATTCTAGGAGTACGAGAGGGATGTGAAGAGACTAAATGAGTAGGGTTTGGCTGAGACAAAGTCTTGAGAGGTTTGGGTATGGTGGTAGAGGTGGGGGCCTTTTATAAGAGGAGAGGAGGGGAACTCATGGAATGTTATAAAAGTTTACTTTATTATAAAATGATTTTCGGATTATAAAGGTCCCACATTGATATAATTTGAGGATAAGGTGATAAGGGTTTGAAATATACTCATCCAATAGGTCATTGACGGGTGTAAGTCTTATATTTTAAATTATATTTTCATTTTATTTAAATCGTTCATTAATGAGGTAATTGCTGCATCATCATGATGTCATATATAATTTAATTTATTTAATGTCTAAAAATTATAAAAAAATCATGATGTAGGAAATATTTTTAGCTTTCTAATTAATATTTATTGTAAAATATCAGACTTGTATAACCCCATTTAATAATTGTTTTAGTAAAACAACTCATGTTTGTGACATTTTTATTTTAACATTAAATAAAAAGTTATTAATGTCATTTTCCAAACAAAGTGGCTCTATGGGGTCCCAAAGTTGTCCCATGGATTGTCTTGGTCGGACATGACATATCCAATAAGGGTTGGACATGTGTCTAAGTCATTTCATATTATTAAAACTTTATTTTAACCTTAAACTACACTAATTACCTATAATTGCGATTAATAAAGATAAAAGTTACTATTCACCAAAAAATTATTTTAATCCCATTGAACCACATTTTACTTCCTAATGAAAACCATGTATGTAGGATTTTTGAAATTAAAAACACAAAGGTGGTAAAATTTCATTAAAATGAAAAATCAGTTTTTTAAGTACCACTTAGTGGTTTCACTATTCATCAAAAATTGACGTTTTTAGATATATACCAAAACTTCACCCTAATCTATATTTGATATTCCAAATTCAAAAATGAAGTCTATTTTACAAAATTAAAAACATATAAGTTGAATTAATTAATATAATCATTAATTCCCACTATCAGAGCAAATAACGTGTTTTTATGAAACAATAAGTATTAAAAGATTGACACATATTTAAGTGCGATTTCAAAGTGAAATTAACTCCAATGACCACAATTAGATTAAATGGTAAAAATATATTCCAATTTCACTATAAAACCAATTCAAACAATAATCTAATCCTATAAATAAATTAGATTAAAAATAGTTATTGAATTAAAATACAACATTTTTCATTATTCATTAAAAAATGAACATTATCTGAAAAATACCAAAAATTCACACAATGTAAATTTTGATTTCCCGATTCTAAAGAAGAATTTTATTTGGTCAAATAAAATCTATAAGAGTGACCAAAACTATAATTAATGAAGGTTCTCCATCAAAAGGTGATAAGTGGACCTTTAGTGAATATTAGAGTATCTATGCAAAAAATTGAATTCTTTTCTTATTTTAAGACTTTATCCATTATTGGATAAATGTAAAAATATTTAACAAACATATATAATCATATTTTAGTTATTTATATTCATTCCTTCCAATTAAAATAATATTATTTTATTACTATTGTGCAATATAATATTTCAAAGAAACTCTTTGTTGCGTATCCGGTACGCTATCGAACATAGCAACCCCTTTAATGTAAAATTAATTTTTAATTTGTAAATGTTAATAAATATGAAAATGTATTATTCATTATTTACCTAGGATGTTACAAGGTCTGTATTCAAACATGAGTTAGTTGAGACAAATTCATTAAAAAGTTTTTGATCATACTACCATCATGATGGGCATCACGTTGGGGTAGTAATCACTTTTCCCATTGAATTGATGGTTTACCTAATAACTCTTATTTTAGACCATTCACAATAATGAAGATAAAATTAGGGAATAATATTTTTAAACTATTATTCACACAAAATTTTATCTAACAGATTAATTATAAAACTTATAAAATAAAATTACATCATTACCTTATGAATTTATAGGCTTCAATATATGTTATCAGTGATCTATTTCCTAACTCATATTAGTATAGGTATTTTTTTATCCCCATAATAAATGTTCATAATGTGTTAATGGATTTACAAAATCAAATCACACCGGAGTGTCAAACTAGGTGTTCAAAAATTACATTTATTGTGCACAAGTTCTTAATAGATTATATCTCAACGTGGTGTTTTCATGTTTTACAACTATGTACATAAATTTCAATACCACTTCCACATATACTTTCCAGAATGGTATTTATTTTCTTGATAAACAAATTAATCTATAATTACTGAACTACATATTTTTTTTCATAAACATATTTTTATTCTTAAGTCATTCACTAGAGTTTTATAATTTGAATCTAAAAAATAACTACACTTATCCTTTGATACACACTATAACAACCCTTCTCTTTATGAAAAATAAATTCAATATTTATATTATATAGGTAAAAATAATAAAATCCAAAATAATGAAAGGTCAAGTGTATATGGGAATCAAAATCATATAATTACTTATTGAACATGGGATATAATTACATCATTCAAAACATCAATAACATGATTCAAAAATTCCATGCCTTTATAAACTCCTTGGGATAACCTAGGGACATACATGAGAAAGGGGTGAGCTAAAAATCCCAATAATGTAATACACATTGAATAATACATGTTAAAAATATCCATGTCATTGTTCCATAAATGGTGTTGGATTCATAAATTAGATTACAAGACATGGCATAACATGATAACATGGGAAATGTGGCATTTTCATAAAATATTGTATAATAAACATCGCTCAAGTATAAATTCCAAGAAATCCTGATAGAAAAAGATCCATAAGGGAATCATGTTCCCTCCCTATCAAATAATTATGTATGATTTGAACACCATTATACAATCTATTGTAGCACTATATAATTCTGGGCACAACCCATCACTTTCATTTCTTTAACATTTTTATGTGTTCCCCATAGATCATACACCATCTATTCATTCATCATCACATTTTATTCCATAATAAAGGTGTGTGGAATAAATACATGTATTCCATATGCTAATGAATTATAATTTTATAGAGGTGAACACACATAATAGTAAATTATCATGGTATTCACTACACAATTGTTTTTGCATGAAAAATCACGTTTTCAGTAACATATTGACATCAGTTAAAAAATCATAAAACGGGCTGATGAGAGAGAAATAGGTATATAATCATATAGACAGAAAATGTTATGTTATAGAAAAATGGAATGAAATTTCCCTTCATTATGAATTGTAAATTGAAATCTCAAGATAATAAACAAACCTGAGTAAATAAGAGAGGGTGAGGATCATTACTTCAGTGTCGAAATCCAAATGTTTGTGAGTAGCTTCTTGAGAGCATGGGGTACATTGGTAGTTCTATATAGAGGGAAGGTAAGAGTAAGGAATTTCTACTAGGATTATTAGTTAATATCAATGAGATCATGTTTGGTTTTATATTGTAAAAGAGTGGAGATTTCATTTTTACTTCTCATACTTATGTTTTGGAATCTATATAATTAAAAAAACAAGAGCACAAAACATTACACAGTAATATCCCATGGTTTATTCTAAATGGGAGTGGTAAAAATTATTTTATAATCACAAGGGAGGAAAAAAATAAAATAATACCCTTTCTTATGTGAAAGTTTGTAAAAATATTAATTAAATGATTTTAAAATTATAAAACAAATTAATGGTTTTAGATTATTCTTAAATGCTTTATAAAATTAACCAAATAAATATAAAATCACATTATTTTAATGTAAAAACATATATTCCTTGGTGGATCTCATTTATAGTATTTATAGTTAACTTTTTTGTAATTATTATGTCATAATACACAAATTATTTTTTTAATAAATTTAATTTTTACCTAAAAATTCAACTATATGAAAAAATAATGAAACAATATATGTTGGATAATTTATATGAACCTATTATTCATGTAATATATATTTTTAAAAAATATGTTTAAAATATATTAATTTTAACTTTTAAAATAACAATCAACTTTTTTTAGAAATGTTGGGGTTTTTTTATAATAATAGTTTTCAAACCCTTATAAAAATTATATTTGACATTATCAAATTTATATGATAATTAATATTTAATAAAAAAAAAATTTATAAATTTTTTTTACTAAAATATAATTTATTTCAAAAGACTATTAATTCATCGAAAAAATGTCTTGATTTAAATTTAATACTGATTGAAAATATAAATTATGTTTTTTTGCATCAAAATAAAAAACATTTATAAAGAAACAATAAAATAATTAAAATATATAAATTATTAAATAATGTACATACTCATATTTTTATTTTATTGATACATATCCATTTAATACACTATAAAACACCCTATGTGTAAGGTGTGTGATCGGGATAATTTCATTGGATGGTTTGGAGAATGTGGTTTTGGCCATGATCCCGATGAACTTGAACTTCTCCTATAAACAATTTCATTCATTCTTATGTTGTGGGATTCTATAAGTGCCTTGTTCATAGAAAAATATTAGTTAATATTTCTCCCAATGATGCTTTGATAAATGGGATTCATATGATATTATCGTACTATTTGAGGACATCACATTCTTTTTCTATGTCAATTGGATTTTCTAATACCATATATTTATAATAAACATGTGATAACTATCTGGGGAAATTTTTTTAAACAGTAATGATTCATAATGGTAATTTAAATCCAATATGATATATTAAATCCATAGAAGTGTATGTTTTTGAATAACCATAAAACAATATAATACCTTTAGTTAAATTAACAAGGGAATTTTTTTATAACATCTTGGTTCATTACATACACAACTGTTTATCCAAATTGTACTTATTTTTATATAAAATATAAATTATTTTTTCTATTAATTTAGTATATATGTTGTTTGCATTGTGTATGCATTTACAGTAGTTATCTAATCACTTAAAAGTAAAAGTAAATTATTCGATGAAAACACTATATCACCTTCCATATAAATATTTAGAAACTAACTTCTACATGTTTTATCCTTATGTAAAAACTTTTAGAGATATTAAAATCATGATAGGGATGTTTTGACATTATTGTTTTCATAACTTAATATTATTGTCATAATCAATGGAAAATGGTACCAACTATTTGTATATTCAAAACATGGATGGAAATGTATAATCGCCACCCATAAAATAGTGTAATTAAATTTTTTATTGAAATTTTAAAAAATTTCCCCAAATTTCAATCAATGATTTACAAATTTTACCACAGTAGTGGTGAAAAATATTTACCTAGGTTGCTATTAATAATGAAAAAATTTGAAATGTTTACAAATTACGGACCCTATGACTCCAAATGTATATTACATTTTAAATGATTTAATTTTTATAAGAGGAAGAATATAATTTAAAAAAAAAATTTAAAAACAAAACAAAACAATTGGTTTTTAATAAAATGATTCTTTATTAACAAATATGTTTTTATAAAAAAATATAAAATAAAACTTATTCCAATGAAAATACTGGATAAATTATAATATCTGAGAACTTACTGAACATTGAATCCATTTTAATAAAAATAAATCCTTTAAAATTAATGAATTTAATATAATGTTTTTAATAATTTTCATAATATTTTACTATTCACTAGAAAGTCAATTTTTTAGAATAATATGAAGAAATTAACTTTTATATAAATTTTAAATTACTATTTAAAATATTATCTTCCTTTTTTAAATTTTTTTTTCAAAAAAATTTGATTAAAATATTTATAATAATTTTACACAAAAATCTATTTTGTAGGAAAAATGTTTTTAAGCATTTAGAGGATTTAATAAAAGTTTAGTTCATTTTGATCAATATGATTGATTTATATAGAAAATTAATATTTTTTTTTCAAAAATTAGTTATTACTATTCATTCATACGATATAGTAGATTGGTTATATTGGTATAATTTGTGACAGTTCATTTATATTTGGGGTTTCATGTATCAAAATATATCAAATTTTTTAATATATCAATAAATATGGGGTTTTTATATTCTATGTCCCCTAAAAATGATTTTATCCCCAGAATATATATCAATAAAATTTCAAAAATTAATGGTATATTTTATTCATAACATCCTAGGATTCCCATGCTGATTTTTCTAATTTACAGTTTCACCACAAATACTTGGCTTCGGGTGTGATCCAATTTCATTTAAATTTCTCTCTATGATCTATATTCAACAATTTTTCCATTATAAGTGGAATATTTCTCAAGTGGAATGACCTCTATGATAAATACAAGTGAAAGAATAGGATTGTACTTCATCGTGAGAGATATGTGGATAAAATCATGATCATGAGAGATATTCAGTAGATATTTTGAATGATAAGTTTCCATCACGATGAGACCAAGAATCTCAGAAGGAATGATATATTATGGGATTAAATTTCACTTTTTTACATATTTAATATCCTTTTTTCTAATGAGAAATTCATTATAATTCCTTTTCATATACTTTGAATTTCATATTTCCCCAAGGATAGTTAACATAACTTTTCTTTTCGCATACTATTTCTTTTACATGGTTCCAAATTACTCTAACTTTTCATCAATATCATTATATTGATAATGATTGAATTTATTTCATTATCTAAATTTATCCGAGCGTGTTTTATTTTTTTACTTTCATATATAAATGACGTCATAAGGATCTAATTGAATGATCTATTGAAAGATATTACTATAATAACACTCTACTAGGGAAATTGTATTATCCCAAAAACTATAGAAATCAAGAAGAAAAAAATCTCAACATGTTATTATGGGTTTGAATAGTTCTATTAGACTAATCATGAGCCTATGGTTTAAAATCAGTACATAAAAATACCTTTGAATCCATATATTTTCTAAATACCTTGATAGAACATTGTGGTAAACCTCGAATCTATATAACATATGATGGAATTTGGTATTCTACAAAATATCATCTCTACCACATTGTATAATCTAATAAAATCCATTTTGAATGGGATCTTCATGCCCCCTCTCATCTATTCTATGCTGATGATATCATGTTATTTTGAAGGGAAGACCTCAGAACAGTTAATTCGATCAAGGATATATTCTCCCATTATGATGATGTTTCAGGACAGGTTATTAAATTCCTTAAATCCATTTTTGTTTTTGGGAAGGGAGTGTCGACTAGAAGGAAAAGGAAACTTTCTTGGTCTCTTGGAGTTAAGAAGGGTTCTCTACCATTTAATTATCTTTGTGTACCACTTTTTTGGGGTAGAGTTAAAATATTTCATCATCAGCTCATTTTCACACGTATCACTGATCAAATATAAAATTGGAAGGGGAAGGCAATGTCCCCAACAGGAAGAATCTGTCTTGTTAACTCTGTGGTCACATCCATGTTTGAATATTTTTTTTCTATTTGTAGATAGACTATAAATCTCATCAAGGAGCTTCAGAGGCTTATAAGAAACATCATAAGGACTGGCTCCATGTATGAAAAGAAACTGGTGGTTGTTTCTTGGGAAGAATGCATCAAACCCATTGATATGGGGGGTCTTGGCATGAAGGATCTGGCTCTCTTCAATGAAGCCCTCATCAGAAAATTTACATGGAATCTCATAACATCCCAGGAAAATCCACTAGATTTAATTGGTGCCTAGTTTATTTCAAGACTATAGACTGAATATCCTCATTACCTCTCATCCTCGGTTTGGCCTGCTATAAAGTCTTCCTTCAATAGGATTTGAATTTCTTCAAAATGGCTAGTTAGTAGAGACTCAACTATGAATGTATGGACAACTTCCTTGCTTTGCAGACCTCTCCAGCAGGATGTAATTATTCCTTATAATATAAAGCACGCCCAGATTGTCTCATCGCAGAATTTCAATCCAGAATTTTTGGACCTCATCCCCTCCAATATGTATTCTGAATTCCTGAACTAAAGTTACATGGACCAGGACACTCTCATTTGGGAGCCTGGTACAAATGAGATCCTCAATTCCATAGCTATGTACAATTATTCTTGTTTTGGACAATCCCCAGCACCCATGTGGTTACTAGCCTTCAAGACCTGTTTCATTCCACCCACTGATTTTATGCTTTTATGGAAAATCTGGAAGAAAAGAATACCATTCCAATGAACTATTCAAAGGATTGGGATCCATCTTGCCTCGGCCTACCCATTATGTTATGGTGCTGTGGAATCCCTTGAGCATATTTTCATCGCTTTTCCCCTCATTCGCAGGTTATGGAATTACATTTAGGACATGACAAGGTGTTCTTTATATATCATCTTGATGGAAGGAATTCTTTGTTCAACTGTATATGCTCAATGAAGTGAACATGTGAGGAATATGATTATGGTTGTTGTTGAAACCTCTATTGGGTCCATTTGTATGGCATGGAATGCCTATATCTATAATGATATCACTCCCACTCTATATTTCGGTGTCAAAGCTATTCACATGGTAGTTTGCACAGTATCCAGGATTCAAACTGAATGCATGAAAAGAGAGTTAAATGACTTTATTGTTCTGAGTAATTTTTGTGTTAGTGGTAGACCCAAAAAACCATTAATGATAAACTCTATTAGATGGATTCCCCCCAATCCATTCTTGGATGAAAGTTGTTGTTGATGGGGTAGCTGCAGGGACACCTGGACCTTCAGGTTGTGGTGGTGTCTTTCGCACCTATCGAGGCTTTGTTGAAGGATATTTCTATCATTTCATTATGCAGGGATCTTCTATTGAAGGTGAATTATGGCATATTATCAATGCAATCAAATATTCTATTAATTTTGTATGGCATTTTATATGTCTAGAATCTGATTCTATGGTGGCAGTGGAATTACTCATACAGAGATCCAGGAATGTCCCATGGGTTATACAACCTTATTGGGTTGAATGCCTTAACCTTCTTGATGACATTATCTTTGATGTGAAACATGTTTATAGGGAGTCCAATCAAGTGGCTGATGCTCTATCAAAGCTGGCTGTTGAAGAGTCAACTTCTGAATGGTCCTTTATGGCACTTTAATGTTCCTTGCGCTTTGTTGAGGCAGACGCTTGTGGCACGATGTTTACGAGACATTGTAAATCTCATTTCTAATGCTTTGTTTCATGACTTTTTTTTAATAAAAATGGGTAGGGGTGGATCTTTGATTCATCCCTGGGCCTTTTGAATATAATCTAAAAAAATGATCAAGATATAAATCTTCTATATTGAATATGAAGTCTGCAGTCATCATAAGGTGTTCAAATACATCCCATGTATCATTGAACATTTTAGATGTTTTAGGATGTCTGATGAAAAAATATATGATAACTTTTTCCCATATACATTCATATATGAGTTATAGTTTTAACAACCCCTTATACTTTTATCTCTCATCCATAACATGAAGAAATACATTGTATCAAGATACATATGAAAAAAAGTTCAATCTCATGTTGCCCTCAGAGAAATAATCTTTTTAATCTCTATAAAACACTGTACATTAATTATTTATAGAGAATTATGAATTATAAGATTAATCTAATGTCACTTATAAAATTATGCTATCTAAGAGATGCATACTCTATTCTTAAACCTTATAATTCCATCACTATCAGTGTTTTACATTGTAAAACTCCTTATATTCTTTTATTTTTGTACATACTCCCTCTACACCTCTCTAATATTCATATGGTTAGACTGTAGAAAATTAAACATGGAATGATAGGATATATCCCCCTTCCCCAAGAATTCATGTTCTTTATTTTGAAAATCTATTATTATTTGATCTATTTCACCCATTTTCTTGTGTAATCTAGTATTATGAATTCTACTCAAATCCTTAGCCACTTTTCTTCCCTTCCAATGGTGAAATTTTTTTGAAAAATTATAATATTTAATCATTTCTAATTATATTCGTTGCTGAATATTAAAATACTACTATAAAAATATATACATCTTTATGACATGATCTATATATATGTAACAACTTTCTTTATTAAGATATTGAAATCATATTGTTAATGAAATATTACTTCTTCCAACTCCAGATCTGTAGTTGGGTATCTTTTCTCATGTATTTCCAATTTTCATTTGGCATATGTTCTCACCATATTATTCCTTATGAGTACCCATCTTGGTCCATTATTTTATACATCATTATAGACCACAAACCCTTCTACTCTATAAATTTGTGTTAGCATAGGTTAACTGGCCAACCTTCTCTTAATATCCTTGAAATTATATACACATTCATTTGTCCCAAAGATCTTTACCCCCTTCCTAGATATCATAGTTATTGGATGAAGAGGTCAAAATAAATCTCTCACAGAACATTCATAATGTCTATAAAACATAAGTAACTTGGGGATTATGGTTATAGTGGTGGGCCTATGATATTTCATAAAACTATATATCATTGAAGGATCCACTGATATATTATATGTAATCATAATAAAATGTTATATACTCTTTAGTTTTGTAAATTAATTTAATATCATTCAAATTGATGATATACTCAGGATTTGAGTTTTATGGAATTATTCCATCACTAATACATAGCAAAACCATTAAATTAAAATTGGTAACACCAAATTAATATATATTACTTTCCCTAAATATAAATATTTTAAAATAAATTATTATTTATTTTTATGGAAAAACATAGTGATTTCAAATATGATTTTTTACGTTCCCTTCCCCATCCATAGACTGTGTAAAAATATTTTCCAAAACATGGGGTGGGAACAAAATCCTAGTAAAGGATATAAATGTAAAGGAAACGATTAGTCAATGTAAAAATCTATAACCTCATATAAAATTTACCATTATAATAAATGTTATTTGAAAATATGAAATGAATCATTTATAAAGGAATTAAAATAAAAAAATCTGAACAAATAAAATCCTTAAAACCCATATCATGAAATATAAACATGTATATGCAATATAGATAATAATATTAAATATATCCTTTAAAACCATTTTAATTAGAATAATCATTCGATAAACTTCCAAACCATTTACACTTATAAATGGTATAACAATACGTTAAACATCCATAACCAATGCATTGGAGGGATATTATGGAAACACCAATCCATTAGTCTATAGTATCCTCAACCGGTGTTATCTAGTCCCCCCATTTATAATCTATAATATCCTAACGCATTTCCATCGGGGTAACCCCACATATAAGCTGTAATGGGCTCATATGTTACTATTTTTTCAACCATGCATATAAGTTATAACTGGATAACCAAATTCTATCTATAACCCCATGTATAAGCTTTTTAGTTCCCACCCATTTCAAATAATTATTATGTACCATATAATTAAAAAAAATTAATGATAAAACCATTTTAAGATATCAATAACTCAATGAAAAAAACATTCGTATAAATACGATTTTATTTGAAAACAAATTTTCAAAACCAAAACACTCATCTCATTAAAAATCCATTTTCAATACCAATATATCGAAAAAAAAGAAAAAGGGTTTTCCATTTAAGAAAATATTTCATATTGAAATGAATATATAAATAAAATATATTTCACAAGGACATCAAATTTCATTGCTATCATACATTTCAAAACTAATGTTTCATTTTTCATATGTCAAAATGTTCCTTTTAAGACACATAAAATGAATCCTTTTGAAAATCAGTAAATGGAATAAATAATTGTAACAAAATTTAATTAATATGGATTTTATATAAATAATTATATAAAATAATATCAACAATATTAACATATATGAAAATATTTTTGAACTAGATCATAAAACATTTAAAACTCATTTTTAAATCAAAGTGTCCTATATTAATTTGAAATATTTGAATCATAAAACTCATTTAATAATAACAATACAAAAGGAGTTAAATATTTTGATAATTGAGAAAAATAATGATATAATGTTTTAAGGGGATTAATACACAACCAACAATATAATAATGGTGCTTAAAATTATGATATACCTCAAGGAAATGGTATTGAGACTAAATCCCTTAAACTAAGTATGACTTGTCACTTGTGTAATCATCATCTTAAATAACTAACATATTTCAATTATATACATTCTTAAGAACATTTTTCATGTTTATACTTACTTTTATTTCAAATAGTATAATGTTTTATATAACTTTATAAGCAATTAATTCCACATGAAGTGTTCAAACCATATTTCCATTATGTGTCAAAATAATATTTTTTTGACTACGGACAATGTGGTCATTATAAAAACATATCTGAAATAGAAATATTGAAAAATATCCATATTAAGAAATTAATTTTAATTTTCAAATGAATCATCAATTATGGTTATTAAAAATGAACCAATTTTATAATCATAGTGACAAAATGTCGAATGTATACATAAGTAACGTTCTCATTTCTCAATGATCATTATGGAAAAAAGATATGTAACATTTATATTTATATAATTTTCATTATATAATACATAAATATATTATATAATCAAATATACATATATATTGATTATTTTTTATGTAAAAGGAATCACATCACATTAAGGAGGTGGTAGTCCACACATTCATGAACATGGTTATCACTTTTTCAGTGTGTGAATGTATCACATATCTTTGAGGAGGTGGTAGTCCACATATCCACAAAGAATGACAATATAATCCCAAAAAACGGAAATATTGGTGTTATATGTTATATAATAATTAATTAAGTGTTAAGAAAAAAATATATCATATATATTCTAGAGAAAAATTATTTCCATCTTAATTCCCAAGATTGAGAGGTGGTAGTGGAACAACGAACGTCATCAGTTCATGAGGTGGTTGTCTGGCGTACACATGAATTCTAATTGTGCATCCCATCTAATGGAATTGTGTTTAAGTGAATTTTTTACCCATTAAATAAAAACACCTTGGTATGTTGATTATGTTTAGGATATTATATAATAATTGAATAAGAATAATTGTACTGTATTGACAAAGAATGATAAAATGTGATCATTGTAGAATGTTTTCTCCTATTTTGGTAACTCCTTCTCTATTAAAGTAAAGGAATTAATTATATTGAAGTATTCATAAATTGAGGATTATTGGGTGAGGTTATTGATTTTTTGAGCCTATTAGGTAGGTTTTGGATAATAAAAAATGGCTTGGGAGGTATGAGAAAGTGAGGAGGTTTAATGAATTTTTATAGTTGAGGGGGTGTTGAATTCTTGTAAATATAGAAAGGTAAACACTATTAGGAGATCTCCCACACATAATGTGATAAAAAATGAAGTTAAACCTATGGAAAGGGGAAATATGATAAAAGAAAACTCACCCCAGATAATAATAAAACCATTTTTATCAATATTTTCTTACCCATTATGGTTCCTTATTTTTTATATTTTGGTTTCTCATTTCTGTAGGTAGTTTTTAAATATATTTATTTCATACATTATGAATAAATTATTGTGATAAATATTATGAAAATTATACCCACTTATTATAAAATATTATATCTAATTTATAAAATAAAAAAACATATGATTTGGATATAAATTATACCTGAAATGCATGTAACTCCAAAAAACACATTGTTAACTATAAGTACAATAATTTTTTTTTACACATTATGGGAAAAATGTTTTAATTATAGAAGAAATATATTCCCATTAATGTACCATATTTAATATATATTATCACTTAAAATTTAAATTTTATAAGGTAATATAATTATTTATGTTATATAAATTTATAAAATATCATTTAGTATATTTTAATATTAACTAAATAATCAATGTTTTGGAATTTATTAAGAATTTAATGCAATTAAATCATCTCAAAAAATTATTTTTAATTTGTATGATAAAAAAACTCATTTTTATTAAAAAAATATATTTATAAATAAGCCAATGTAGCTTATTTCCAAAGATAAATCATTAAAAGTGTTAAAGGAAAGAAAGTTTCATTTTTTTGTTATTTTCTTTACATGATATATTTTATAGGTCACATTCATTAACCAGTATCCTAGTAACACATTAAAATAGATCATAAGGTGGTCAGGGTTTATATATTTCCATGAAAATTGCGGTTCGACAAGTGTTGGGTTATTTAATCACATTATATTCTATGATTATCCATTAAATAAGCATGTTCTTACATTAATCTCACATGTTAATTTTAACAATATTCACTAAATTTTTTTTAGAAAAATTAGGTTGAACCAATTATAATAAAATATTACTTCTTTCAATTATATATATTTGTTTCTTCAAATTACATTCATATAAGTGGCTTAAATTATTGTAAAAATAATCCCAAATATGCTCCAAGACAACTAGTTTATAAGGAGAAATGTTTAAAATCTTGAAGTGTTTTTATATCCATGTTCAACGTAAAATTGAATATATTGACCTAAATTGGATTTATTGATGTATATATGAATTAATGATACCTTTAAAGTTATTTAAATATAACATAACTATAAAATTCCATTAGATTACAATTTATTTCCCTATTAAAATGCATTATATTTATTATTCCCAAAAAATGATTCTTTTTAGAAAAATACAAAAAAAAAACACCCAAGTGAATATTTTTATATTCCGTGATGAAAAAATTAATTATTACAATTATATTTTTAAATTTTTCCAAAATTTATATTTAAAACATGTCTCCCTATATAATGTATTAAAACAACTTTTTTGAAAAATACATTTTTTAATCGTAAAAATAGATTTACTCCTTTTTTAAGCATATTGAATTTGTTGGATGTTGTAAACCATTTTTTAAACTTTTTAAATGTTATTTATTTATTTGTTATTCACACCCTCAAATATAATTTCTAGGGTATGACATCCATATTAAATAATAATATCAACATTATATTATTGATCTGTAAGACACATCCTTTCATATAACAGATGTTATGGAATAAAATCTATGTTACATGAAATTCAAGATAAAAATAGTGTTTTTAATAACTATGTATAAAAATGAAATTATGTAAAACATTATATACTAGTGAATATAAATAAATATTAAATAAAAAAATCATAAAATATCATGATGTTACATCCTATCCACCTTAAAAAATTACGTCGTCACAATTTGATCATTATCATGGAAAAAACTAGTTGGACATTTTAATGTTCCATTGTTGAAAATATCATATTCCGAAATATAAGGAATTGTTTTTTGGTCTAAGAATATACTAAAATCTACAAACATTACATATTTTTATATTCATAATTTAATCCCCATTACATTCCCATTAATATGATGAACATTTCTAAAAATAACCACAATCATCAAAGAATAAATAAAGCCTAAAGGATATAAATATTGTAAAAATCTAGTATAGAAGTGAATGCATACATAAAATTATGCTAAATCTATACGTAAATATAAACCCTACTAAACATATCCCAAAAAACATAAACCAAGGTATGGTTATATCACTTAAAACCATACAAGGAGTGTATTAAACTGTGAACTTATTGTAAAAATTCAAAAATAACTAAGCTCCATGGAACATCCATAAGTTCACTAGATTGCCTAATATCAACTTCAATAGTATAAAATAAATTTTCCACACCATTATTCTTCTAATTATGGTGGTTTATACCCTAATTATATTTCATAAAACAAACATTTGCATAATGTACCAATTAATTACCATGAAAACATATCATTGGTCACTATATATATGTTATCTCCCTCATGAATTCTGTAGTACACTTCTATTTACATTCATGAAACATGTGACCATAAATTCCACATCGGTACAACTTTCAATATCCAAACAAACATTCCCCATAATGTATTCTACAATTGGTGGAATATGTTTTAGGCTTACTCCCAGAATTATTAGTTTTTTTATTCTATATTTCATTCCACTGTGACTATTTCTTACTAATTTCATCTCATGGCACCTAAGTTTATGAAATCTCCATCTCAACATTCTAAGCACAATAGACAACTTTATCATTAATTTTAAATTCTCTCGAGGCCAATGACCTTTATAGGCTTGATTTCAATCTTGAGTAAAATAAATTAATTTTAATATCAATGTATATTATAAAATCTAAAACACACCTAGTTAGTCTTGTGAAAAATTATTCATACACGGACCCTAAATCATGATAGTTTTTCTTTTATTCAAATATTTTTTTTCAATCCTAATAGGAAAAACCTTAGAGTATTGTTTCCTAATAAATAATGTGAATTTTTTCCCTTTTCATAGAATCAAGATCATATCTCTCTATAATATTATTTAACAAAGAGCATCATTGATTAACTTCACATTCAAAATGATATAAGAAAATAGTTAAATTATGATGTTTCAAACATCCCAGAACTTTATATGTACTTTTCCGGTAATTTTTCATTCCTTTGACTACTACTAGGCCATATGATCAATTGATTGATGGGGGTATAGACTCATAAAATTATCCACTATTTTCCTGTTCCTATGTGTTTTATTGGGTTCCCATGTTTCATGGATACCACCAACATTACTATTTTATGTTAACTGATCCATTAGTACAACAAACTCTTACATTATAATTTGAACCATCTCAAGATTCTATTATGGAAGGAGATTTAACACTCACTTCCTTCCTACAATAGCATCCCTGATTCCTATGCCAAAACCAATTCTGAAAAATCATAATTTAGATGAAGTAATATTGAAATATTAATATTCTATACAATTTTTTCTCAACCATTAATTACAATCCGAAAAGGGATTGTAATTAATATTAATCTATTTATAAAATTTATGTAAATAATATATTTGAAACCAACTATAAGGAGCCATATTTAAGAATTAAATAATCTTGAGTTTTAGTGAATAAATTACATTCATTAAGAATTAATATCTTTTAGGATTAAAATTTTAGATAAATTTTCCCTAACACATACAAAACTAAACCATAGAAATTTTCAACTTCATATCAGTATCCTTTTTACCATTACGTTTAACATTTAAAATAAATCATGATTTATTTTCATTGAAAATATCCCCTACATCCAACATGAATTATAAATTTCCCTTACCCATCCTTAAAACTTTTAAAAACACTTTTAGAAACATAAGATAATC
The DNA here is from genome assembly GCA_963277665.1 of Viscum album. Classification (NCBI taxonomy): domain Eukaryota; kingdom Viridiplantae; phylum Streptophyta; class Magnoliopsida; order Santalales; family Viscaceae; genus Viscum; species Viscum album. Next base: position 324,580 of record CAUJRU010000344.1, read on the forward strand.
AGTGAATCTCAAAAATTAATATAAAAATAATGGTAATTATTTTGTTGTATAGAAATGAAAATTCATATAAAATTAACATTTATCATCAACATTATTTTTATAATATTAAACAAAAAATTTTCAATGGAATAAAAATCACACATTTTTCTTAAATAAAATCATTAAAACCCATATTAATAATTTTGAACTCCTTTTGGTGACATAGGGTATTATATTCATTAATACATTTCAAAAACATTTTAATTTGAATAATTATATTATCGACTATAAAAAAATTTACTCTTATAAATATTATAACTATAAATTCAACTTATATGCCAAATACATCAAAGGGATGTCATAGACCCACCCATAAATTAACCTATAACTGAATCACTTAAAATTATCTCGTCCATCCCATGTATAGTCTGTGATGAGATCACTCAGTACTCTCTAGGATACCCCACATATAATATGTAATGAAAAAACCCATGGCTATCTGTTCCACCCCACATATAATTTGTAGTGGTCTCACTTGACACTATCTGGGGAACCCCATGTATAAGCAGTAATGGGGTTAGTAGTTTCATATAATTCTCAAGTATGATATCAATAGTAAAAAACATTCATCATAAACCCCTTTTAATAAATCCATTTAACTCATATGAAATATAATTTTGATGAAAATTCACAACTTCAAATATGGCTTTTATCAGTGCTAGAAAAGTGCATTAACAGCACTAAAAAACACTGTTAATAGAGGAGAAGATAAAGGTGGACCCTTTTATCAATGCTCTAAAATGCGCTGATAACGGGGACATTTATCAGAAATTTTAAAAAGTGTTGATAAAAGTCAAAAAAATAAAAAAATAAAAAATATATATATTTCGGGGAGGGAGAGCTTTCAACAGCACTTGACACCATTTTAATAGCACTTGACCCCCTTTATCATCGCTGGGTGGATCACTCCCTCGCACTGCCCTTGCCCGCACGTGTAGTACATTCCCCCTATGTGCACCGCCTTTTCTTCCACCAGAACTCGAACCCATGACCTCCCCCTTTTACACCTGCACCTTTACCACTAAGCCACTTTGTGTTTTTTCTATTTAATGATATATATATATATATATATATATATATATTCATATATTAATATAGATTCATATTAATATAAATATATTTAGTTATATTAATACATATATATTTATTTATATATTAGTATATATATATTTATTCATATATTTATTTATATATATATATATATTTAGTTATAAATTATTATCCATATATTTATTTGAATAACAATTTATATTTATAACATTTGTTTTAAATACATTTTTATAATATGAATTTTATGTGAGTTTATAAATAAATAAATAGATACATACATACATATATACAACACACATAGACACACACACACACACACACATATATATTTACAAATAAATACATATATATGTGTATTTGAAAAGCCATTGAACGTTAAAATGACCACAACTTCTAATCCAGAAGCCTTTTTCAACTCCAAAAATATTCAAATCCAAGAAAATGAAACAAACTTCAATATGATATTTGTTACTGCCATAACGGACATCCGGATAATAAGTTATACTTGTTTGAATGTTTACAAATTGGGGTATCCCGACTAAAAACTCAGTTTTAGAGGCCTTCTAGGCCTTTTTTGGTCTTCAAAAATGTGACAGAACCATTTCTTTACTTTTATGCACGTAGATATCATCGCAGGCTTTTATTTGATATGCTGTAGAGCTCAAAGGACACCCTGATCAAAAATTATGGTCGCTTTATGTTTAAGTTAAATTTTCAACTTATTTTAGATCTTTTATAATTTTTTTGATTTTTTGTGTCTTCAAATTGTTATTTTTTTTTTAATTTATAATAATTATAAAATAATTAATTAATTATATTTTTTAAAATATTTTAAATCCATTTTCAGAAAAATCTATTATATATTAAAATGTAATAGTTTATTTATACTTATCTAAAACATATTTAAAAAATATATAGTATATTTATATCAATATAAATATATATATATATAAATATATTATTTTTCATTAAAAATTATTTTTTTTTGAAACATAAAATTTATTAGTGCTAGGAAAAAGTGCTGATAAATCCCCCCTTTATTAGTGCTACTGAAAAAAGAACTGATAAATGGGTCCCCTTTTATATCATAAATAAAGTGCTGATGAAGGGTGTGGGGTATTTATCAGGCTTAAAAAAAGCACAGATAAAGGATCACTTTTATCAGCAATTTTTTTAGCACTGTTAAAGTCCCCCCTTTATCAGTGCTTTTTTAGCGCTGATAAAGGCCCCCTTTATGAGTGCTTTTTTTAGTGCTGATAAAAGGGTAGTAGTTCTATTTCCCGTTTCTTGTAGTAGTGATTCCATTGAAATTTTAAACCCAATTTTTGAAAACAAAACACCAAATTCATTGAAAAGACATTTCAAATAAGAATACACTAATAAATGGGAAATGGTCATTTCATTTAATGAATAATGTGATATATAAATGGAATCTATAAATAGAATGAAATTAATGATGTCACGAAATTTCATTGTCATTGTACTTTAAAAATAGGGCATTTATTTTGTCGTTTTTCAAAACATTTCTTTTACGACTTCCAAAAATATTCCTTCAGAGTAACATTGAATGAAATAAAAATTATAAATAAAAATTATATTATAATCATTTTATAAAAATAAAAATATAAAATAATATCATGAATATTTAAATGGTGGAAAATATTTTTAAATTAAATCATAAAACATATAAACATTTATTTTTAAATAAAATTGTTCCCTAGAATTTTGAAATATTTGAATAAAAAAATTAAATAAAAAATTTTAAAAAACATTAAATATAATAATATTAAAGTGAATTTAATGTCTTATATATTAACATGTATTATTTTTTAACATTATATGGATTTTTTTCACTACCTGGTGCTAAGACGGCGTGTGATTTTGAGACCCGGTGTGCCCAAAATAAATGTTTGGAACTTATTAAAATTTTTAACATCACACATGTGTGGTTTTCTTGAAAAAGGGAAATAACTCTTGAAAGGTTTCCCAGATCAAAATCTAAGTGCAACATTCAGTATAGAAATGTTTTTTCACCCTAGGCACGACCTAAAATTATTCTCCACTGGTCATTTTTTAAAAATTTGACATGTGAAATAAAAGGAATTAAATAATTTAAAAAAATTATTATTTTTGGATACAGTGATTTTTTCAAAAAAAAATCCTTAAGAAAAAATTATTGGGTTGGAAAAATACCCATATAATCTCTAGATAGTAGTTATAGGAAACCTTTTATGAACTCTCTCGAACAAATATTAAAAAATAATGTATCGACGATCAGTGTGTAACCGATTCGAAGTAACCTTGCAGATGACAACGACGCGGGGATAGGACATCATCGATGACTGATCCAAATTGAGGTAGGTCATGTATTCCAATTGTTTGATTCTCTATTATTTATTTCTATGGTGATCACAAATCAATCGATGAATGGATTAGATTGTAGATCTATCACCTTATGGGTTGGGTTTGAAACATGGTAAATTGGGAGAATTATTTATAAATATTTTTGGTCATTAACTTAAAAGAACGAAACGAGATCTACAAAAAAAATTTATAGAGGATTGTTCCTCAAATTTTTTTATTCTTTACTCCCCCAACTCATCAGTCTTAAAGGGTGTTCTCCATTTTTCCCAAAACTCAACTATTTCCAATCAATATATTGTTTTACACTCATTTACTATGGAAAATATAATATTATAGTTATGGGATCTGCATGACCGAAGTGAGGTGTGATGAAGGAGATGGAGTGAATCAGATGATAGATGATTTATGATTGTCCACTATTCAACATTAAATAATGAAAACAGGTTTCATCTGAATCCCAAGTAGATATGGAGATGGAACATTTTGTTTAATGATGCTGAGGCTTGGGTGACCTTCAATCATATATTTCATGGTGAATCAGTCACCATATCAATGGAGGAGCATTGGATGAGGCACATATAATAAAAATGGATTTTCTGGAAAAATAATGAAGAACATGACATGAAATCTCAGATTACATAGCATGTGGGGCCCCATATAATGATTCTAAGGTATGTCCAAAGATAAGGACTACACAACCTTACTCCCCTTGATTACATTACCATGGTCCTTTCTTCAAGGGTGCAGTATAAAATTACATCTACCTCACGGTATTATAATAACCTCTAGTGGTTGAGTCTTAAAAAGAGTATGGTATACCTTGCCGAGATGGGAGTGAGATCTTCTATCACCCCATGTAGAGTGTGGGGAATCATGTAACCTCCTTGTACAATGCGTTGATCCCCTATCTAGTGGGATACATTAGTAGTGTATATATTATCCCCCAGTGTGTCTGGTTGGGATCATCTATGTAGTGGGTTGATCAATATTGAGTATGTGGTATCCCTTAGTAAGTCTCAATGTGATATGTGGTGTCCATGGATCAGTTCTTGGTGTGACCCCGTCTTTCTATAACATATTCTTCATTGACTAATATGTTCTCTTTGGTTATGGACAAATGACCTACACATCATTGTGAGTGTCTCTAATGATAACATGGATCGAGGACTAAGTTATCCTATAACAAGTGTTCTTCGACTAGAATAATGGGGTTGGTAGTTGGTTATGGCCTCTTGATGGCATATTGTCTTTCTTGAGTGGATCTGTATGTTCATGTTATTTGTGTTTTTGACATATTCCTATATATAGATGACTATTATTTAACGTGTTCAATGTATTTGTGGTTTCAGTGTGTCATACTATGTTTTTTTATACTCAAAATAACACGATATTTTCATATATGTGTCGTGTCTTTTGCATAATTTCAACCATTAGATGGAGACCTATGTGTAGCATGAAAATACGGTTCTTAGAATGATCAGACAAATCGAGGTGTGTTCCTACGACTTTATACAACTATCGTAGTTAATTTACTTCTTGGATTGAGTTGTGTTGTATACTTTTTTATTGGTATTTTCCCCTACATACATTCTAGTAATTTCAATATAATACTCTGTTGTGAGAAATTAATGATATTCCAGAATTTTTTAATTAGTGGTTTTTAAATTTTTTCCATTTTACAGAGTATAGATCTTTGTGTATGTACATGTAATTTAGGATAATGCCTACCATTTTTTTAAAATTTCTACTAGGTGCTTGACACCAGCCCTTGGACTATTAGAGGTAGGATTGGATTAGTTACGACAAATGCCACACTGGGATGGGAAGTGACAGTGTGGTATAAGGGATGGTTTGGTTCTAAATTAGGGGCAGATGTCTGTGAGGTTAGGTTGGGGAAATAGTGTTATGTCTTTAGAGTTTAGGTTTTAGAGAATGGACTCTTGTTTTGGTGCAGAGTCTAATGTATCCATAGATCATGACTCTGATTTCTTGATTCTAAATATGTTTTATGAAAACATTTTTTATTGTTAAAAACAAGGTACATGCATCATTTTGGAATGGTTTTGTTTTCCATGTCCTTCTTATGTAAACTCTCTAGATATACTCTATTGTCTATCACAAATATTGTCTTATTTCTCAATGCCTCAACATAGACAGCCAGTCATGATTCCACCATGTGATCACGTGGACGATCCTCCTAGTGATGAGCATCAGTACAGGGGAATGTACCTATGATATCACAACAAGGTCGTTTACTAGTTACCCCGCCATCCACAGAGAAACAACTATTTCCATAAATACTCGCTGAAGATGCATGATGGATGAGTTCATTGAATGAGTTTCATAGGGAGTGACCTCCTTGATTTTGGGGTTGATCTATACAAAAAATTGGTTGAGGGTTGGATAGATGACGTCACATGTGTTTTCCTCATTGTGAGGACGTATGTCATCCATATGGATGTACTTCCCACCACTCTTCTTCTGGGATCGGCATAGAGATGGTGGATTTTTGTAACTTAGTAACATGGTGAAATTGCTCTCTCCTAGACTGACATCGAGCATCTCTTTAGGGAGGAGTTATGTATGGACACATGGTGACTGATACAAATATAGGAGCATCTGCATCTGCAGCAGGGAAGTATGACTATTGGGGAGTATTTAGTGATGCCTGCCGACCTTTCGAGCTACTCTATAGACATGGTACGAGACTAGTTATTTTGGGATCAGAAAATCTTGCAGGTATTATGCTGGGACTTCCTGGAATCATTGACATCCCTTATAATTTCTACCTTTGCTGAGGTACATGGGTTATCCATTCTAGTGGATAGTTTTCGAGAAGAGAATACATCGAGAGTGGGATCAATTTGTGGGAACTGGTTATCGGAGAACTCAGTAGTAGAAAGTAGATGGTTTTCATAGAGATCCAAGAATGTTAATAGCTTCAGGAGGAAATCCTAGGATTTAGGTATAGCTGTTCGTGGTTCTCATGGTATCTTGAGTTAGAACATGGATATGCAATGTTAGTCATTCGGAGATTAATGAAATATTGGGGGATATTGCTCGGACCATTGCGTAGACGGTCGGGAGATGGCTGAGGGAACTCCGAGGTAGAGGAAAAGTTGGTATAAGGTTGGTTTGAGGGTTGAATAAGTAATAGATGGGATGGCGGGGCTGAAGGAGGTGGTCGAAGGTTTGACCTTTTACCGCCACCACCCGTAGGTGGTCCATGTATTGATCAGGGATCTATTGGGAAGGGATGTCTCTAGCTAAAGGTGATGGAGGATTATGTCCCTAGGGCTCTAAGGATGAAACAATATCAAATCTATTTCTTTTCCACTTTATCGATATCTTTTATAGACAAAGGTCATAGTCATTCCTTTGATGAAACAATCATTTTTTCGGAATTGGAGATTCCAGCTGAACTATTGTCTCAACAGTTATGCATTGATACTTCTACTAGAAGAGGCTTGATTATCACACACTAGTTTCGATAGCATGACATGACATTTAGAGGAGAGTGTTTTGGTTGGGATCTATAGTTAGTGGTGTTGAGTCCTTACAAATACATTCTTAGTATAGGCTAGTTTTTCAGAGTTCATGCTCATATTGACTAATTTAGGGGTAGAGTTTGGTGTGTCAACACTGATAGAACCATGTTTCCATTTTTATGTTAAAATGAAATGTAGGATATGCATTATGGGATCACACCTAGGAGGGTGTAGTTGATTTCTCAGCACATTGATATCCTCACTCTTAGTGTAGTGGATGATCTGAATCCTCAGTTTCATATAGTGGTGCCAGAGTATGAGGAAGCCTTTCTGAAAGATGTTCTTGGTTTTCCTACTTGTTAGGAGTTGGAATTCTGCATTGATCTACACCCAGGGACAATAACAATATCTCAAAGTACATATTAGATGGATTCCGTGGAGGTTCATGAGCCGAGGGTGTATTTGGAAGAATTCTAGAGGAAGGGATTTGTGAGACCTAGTGACTGACCCTGGATACCCCAAGTATTCATCCAAGAAGGATGACGAGAGATTAAGGTTATTTAGGGATTACATTCTCTTAAACTGGTTGAATGTGAAGAAAAAATATCCACTAACGAGGATCGAAGAAGTCTTTAATTAGTTTAATAGGGTGTGATAGTTCTCCAAAATCGACCTCGGATTATGCAATCATCAACTAAGAGTACATTAAGAGGATATGCCAAAGACATACTTCAGATGTAATTATGGGCATAATGAGTACATGGTGATTCTATTTGTCATGATGAATTCCCCACCTATGTTAATGGGACTCATGAACCGGATCATTCAACCTTACATAGACCAGTTCGTGGTGGTCTTCATTGATGATATCCTAGTGTATACGGTAAGAGATAATGCATACACACGACACATTTTTATCATCCAGGAAACACTATAAGATCACCAAATTTATGGGAAACACTTGAAGTGTTAGTTCTACATTAAATAGATCCATTTTATGGGACACGTAATCATAGAGGGAGGAGAATCAATGGATCCAGTGAAGGGTAAGGTGATGATATTCTGGGATACATCAAAGAATGTTACCAATGTGCATAGTTTGTTATGATTGATAGGGTTCTATCATAGGTTTCTACACAAATTATATAGAGTGGTATCACCCTTGACATATTTTACATGAATGAGGTTGTCCTTCATGTGGAAAGTAATGTTCTATTAGTGCTTTAAAGATCTAAGTAAAAGCTTGATAAGGGATATTATCTTGAAGTTTTTGGAGAAAGTCCTTGAGTACACGGTGTTAAACAATGCAACAGGGACCAGGTTTGGTTGTGTCATGATGTAGAGGCAAGAAGTGATTGCATATGGTTTTGTCTAGTTGAGACCACATGACCATAATTACAAGACCCATGAAATTCAGTTAGTAGCAGTAGTATTCGCATGGAATATGTGGAGACACTACCAGATGGGAGAACAATTCATCATCTACTCTGATCAGAGGATTATCAAGTATATTTTCACTTATAATTATAAAATCTTGAGACATTGGTTCTTTCTAGAGTTCCTCCAGGACTAAAACTTTGAGAGGATCCATACATATGGGAAGTGGAACATGGTGGAATATTTTCTATGCTGGGGATATAGCATGTATTTGCTGAATGAGGATTCAATTCATTTTTCCTTTTTGAAATAATAATTTTTGTTTGATGAGGGATATGTTTACCTACAATCAGTGGTCTTTACACTACCTATCTTACAACGCGTTAGGGAGGCACATCATTGGGATACTGACTATGTGACTGTATATGCTCAAACTTCTACAATTCTTACTATTGATGGATATTTGAAAGGTGGAGAGGAATTAATTATTTTAAAGGGTTACCCATTAGTTGTAGTGTTATTGCAATAAGGGAATTTGTGAGAGTTTCATATATCGCATTTTTTTCAAATCTATAAAGGAAAATGATGTACTAGGACCTCTGACATTAGTTTTGGTGGAGAATAATGATGAAAGGAGTTGCAAATGAAGTTTCTCATTGTCTTACTTGTTAGAATTTAATGTTCGAGCACTAGTTTTTTTTGGGTTTATCTCAATACCTTGAGGTTATGGAATGGAAGTGGTATGGGATATCAATGTATGTAGTGATGGGTTTACAACATACGTACAAGGGAAATGATTCCATCTAGGTGAACAACAATAGGATCACTATGTCAACCTACTTCCTAGCTATCCAAGAGAAATGCCTAGGGGAGAGATTTTGATGCACCTAAGTGTAAGATATTGTTCAAATCCATTGAGTTTAATCTAAGAGTTTTTCTAATATTGATACTCAATTTAAATCTTGTTTGTGGAATGGATTGTAGTGGGGTTTGAGACCCAGATATGCTTGAGCACACCATTTCACCCTTAGATAGATGACCAGACAAAAGAAAACCATTTAGGTTTTGGTGTACATGCTATAGTCGTGCATGTTATACATTTTATGTATTTAGTAGAATCACCTCCCACTTATAGAGTTTGTGATCAATAATAGCTAACATTCCACAATTGGTATGGTTCCATTTGAAACGATGTACGAGCAACCATGCAGGTCACAGTATTGCTTGACTGACCTATGGGAGTCATCACTAATGGGCTATTAGTTCACATGAGTTATTATGGAAAATATATAGATCATCCAATTGTGGATGAAGACTGCACACAACCGTATGAAATATAATTTTTATAGGTGACAGAGGCCTTTGGATATTGGGTATGTAAACCTTGTGTTTCTCCATGTGTTACCTCAATTTGTATTTTTAAGATTTGTTTAGGGTGGTAAGTTATCACTGAGGTTCATCGGCCCATTTATGAAATTTAATAGTGTTGGAAAAGATGCATACTTATATTCACTACAACCGTAGTTTGAACAGGTACACAACGTCTTCCATTTTTCATAGCCGAGGATGTACATGCATGACCCATCAAACACCATCAACTAGGGAGAGATGGATATTGAGGATAAAGAAACAATTACTGTGTTTTCGGTGGAGATTGAGTATTGGAATGAGAGGATACATCATGGGTGAGATATTCCTTTGGTGTGTGTCTTTTGTCATCACAGAAATCTCAAGGAGAGTGCATGATAATGGGAGGCTTAGATTAATGCATAACACCTCTATCTATTTTTGTATCCCTTCTTTTGAATTTTCATGGACATAAATCGCCTAATTTGGGAGAATGTAATTCCTTTTATATTTCATTGTGTAATATTTGAATATTTTAAGGATTTATTTTGAGACCAATTGTGGATACAGAATAAAATTTTTAGGCCAGTGTTCCTGGAATTAATGCTTGAAAAATATTAAAATATTTAATAGCACACATGTACAGTTTTCCAAAAAGGGAAATAACTCTAAACTGATGACTATCAAAAATAAAAGGGCACTGTTTTTTCCCAAATAGTGGCATTAGCCTGTGAAGAACAAAACATTAATTATCATGGTTCATTTATGAAAAAAAATTAATTGGACATAAAGGGAATACAATTATTTAATGAAATATATATTTATTAATGAAATAACTTTTTCTTCAAAAAACTATGCTTATATAAAAAAATATTTGTTTATCCTCATAACCCGAGAATATCTGATTATCTGTTGCAGAGAAATGTTTTAAAAAAATCATGAAAATTGGTAATGAATATTGTATTGATGATCAGCTCACACCCGATTCAAATAAACTTCACCTTTCATGATGACACAACAAACATTCTCCACCAATGACTAATCTGAATCACAATTATGAATGTGATAAAAAATTTTGATTACATATTTTGAATTTCATCAATGATTGAAAATAAATTGATGAATGAATTGGTTTTTCGATTGAACGTCTTCCAGGTTGGGTTTATTATGGGGTAAATTGGGAGAATTAATTATAAATCTCTTCATTGATTATCATAGGGAAATATATCAAGATTGACATAAACATTGATCAAGTATTTTTTGGCCAATGACTCAAATATTAAAGATTAGTCAATCATTGCAAACTCATTTCATGGTGAAACGATACGATATCATAGATCCTAGATCATCACAGTAAAAAGGTGTTGTTATAATGTAGAGAGAGTTAATTTTGAAACTAATGATTCTTGATTTTTTGTTCCTCAGTGATCCTTGGTTAAAAATGAAGAATGAAAATTCGATATGATTCCTGAGAAGATTTTGAGATGAATTTTTTTTTCCGCGATAGAGAGGAATGGGAAACATTAGAAATTCAATATCATTGTGAATCGATCACTTTATCGAATATGGAGAACCCAACTATATTTGAATAGGAAGAACAAATATTCTAGAAATATTATAAATAACATGGAGTGTAATCTAGGATTACACAGCGTGTGGAGTCCCCTGGTTGTTGAAATAGTGTTTGGCTAATGTTAAGGACCACAAGGAGTTTGACCACTGTCAAAAGGATTGTGACCATCCCCAGATGACTTAGTGTGTATTCTAGAAATTAAACAAAAGTAGTTATAGTAAAGGGACCAATGGAATGCCATGCACATAGACATGGGAATGGATTCACACACATGGATCGGTACACAGACACAACTTCGTTACACAGACACGTCTAGGAGACACATGAAAAGAACTGTGTATATCTACTTGTCATGTACTCACCGTACATGCAGTTTATATGATGAAAACATTCATTTTTTGGTTATTCCACATTATAATGACATGGGATAGTAGAACATGACATTTAACCCTTGGAAACCACCTGTAATTCCCTAAAGAGTGCTTGAGGCTCTTCGTTTTCCAGATTGGACTAGTTTTATGTTGAGTGTGTTCCATTGGTCCTTTACTCATTGGTGTAGTACAACATTACATCCACATTACTGGATTGCCATTCCCTCTAGAGACTGAATCATAGATAGTGTACGGTATCCATCCCTCAGACTGGAGTGCGATTCGTTATCACCCATAGTGGAGTCTATGGAATCCTGTAACCTTCTTTGGCAGGGAACTTATCCTCCAACTAGAGAACCACATCGGTAGTGGCCATATTATCCCCTTGTGTTTCTAGGAATTACCAACTACATATCAGGTGTTGGAACCAGAAATCATGTCCATGTAAATCACTGAATACTTCCATGCATGAACTCGGATTGTAGCGTGTTCTGCAAGATTCCATTTGACTAGTCATGGAGCCTTAATGAAGGTATGGATCAAAATATATGTCCATTCAATGTCTGGGTGCTAGAAATGGCCATCCAGGACGATTTTTGGGCAATGTAGGGTTTTGTGCACAATAAATGAAATCTTTCGTAGAAGAATGACAGTTTTATGTGAAAGAAGTAAAATATTGTGTGCAAGAATGATGGTTTTGCATGCAAGAAGTGAAATCTTGAGCACAAGAATGCATGTTTCGCGTGAAAGAACTGATGCTTGCATGAAAAAGTAAAATCTTTCATAAAATATACCATTTATGTGAGATGTCATCTTCCACATAAAAGGATACATCAAACACCCCTTTGAATGCATGCCCACTATAGGTCTCATGGAAAACAACTTGTGCACACAGAAGTTTACGCGCACCACCGCTCGTGGAAAACAACTTGCACGTGTGGAATCTAATGTGCAACTTCTCCCAGGTTAGCCGATAAATACAAGGGCAGCCCCCACCACTCAGCAGGCTCTTGGTAGGTCGGTCATGGCTCTGCTTCATGTATGACCACCTCTCCCAGGACCATGGGGAATAATGGAATCATCCATGTGAGATCTTGAGCGACAGGTCCCATATGGGTCTTCATTCACATGGGTCCATAGTGGTTTGATCCCTGCCTGACATATTTTCAGCCTAAGTCATGTGCACGCATGATTCCCGGATTGCACGCAAAACATCCAATCTTGCGTGCATGATTCTTATCTTGCGTGCAACACTTCCAATCATGCGTACAAGACATCAATATTTCACACAATAGTTCCATGGTGCTGAATCTTGCATGCACGTAGAACACAACCTTTCCATCTTGTGTGCAACCCTCCCCTTTTGCATGCAACCCTACCCTCTTGCATGCAACCCATACATCCTGTGTGTAGTCCTTCTCTCTTGTGGGAACTCCTTCCATCTTGGGAGCACACCTTCCATCTTACTGCCAGTCTAATCTGGCATGCAACCCATCCTGTGTAGTGCGGGCCCTCTAGGCCTGTCCCTTCTCTACCGTCACTGACCCCCCCAGAAAAATGGAGAGTCACACTATGAACTATTTGTTCCGAGACATCCTCAATTTCGATTTCACCCTTATGTGCAACCACGTTCCACCTATGGTATACCATTGTTTGAGATACTCCTACACACACCATGAAACACTTTGACTAAGCATATTACTCTTGGTCGATTTCTAATGTTGTGAGTGGATATTCTCATCATCAATCCCCCCCTGTACCTTTAGTTTAAATATTACTCAAGCATGTCATCTGAACCCCATCACCCAACTCCAATTCCATGTTGAACCAGAAAAGGATGCCCTTGCATAATCCCCAACACCATCCATTGCTAGTTTCCTTATTCCTAATAGTTCTATCTGGATGAATTTAAATTATAGTACACCTTATGTTCCAATCATAGGATGCCTCTTGCTCCCAACAAGAGATGCCTTATGCGCCAAGTATAATATGCCAATAGTCCGGTCTATATGACTTTAAACTGTAGTACACCCTATGTTCCAAACAAGGGATTCCTCTTGCTCCAAACAAGAGATGTCTTCTGATCCAAGAATAATATGCCAACAGACCTATCAATATTACTATAAGCTGTAGTACACCTTATGTGCCAAACATAGGATTCCTCTTGCTCTAAATGAGAGATGCCTTATGTTCCCAGCATAAGATGCCAATAGTTCCCTATACAAGACTATAAACTGTATCATTCCATATAATTCAATAATAAGATGACTCTTGTTCCAAATACGATATGCCTTTTGTGAGAAGCAAATGATGCCTCATGCCATGATTGATGTGGAATAATTTCAAGAGCTTTGGAATCCTTTCAAACATTCCATCACGAAACCTCATGCTTTTCATGTCCTTAATTAAGATCTCCATCCTCTTCAATGACTAAAGGGACCCCCTAATGGCCTGGTCCAATGCCACCTCGGCTCACCTTCATTTTCGTCCCAACACCTCGAAAGAATTTGGATCACACTTTGAGTTAGATCCTGTGTTTCAAACCTGGTCAATAGTCCACCCTCATTTGATTATCCCCATTTTAGGCTAACACGATATGGATGCTTTGTTTCGAACACTTTCAATATAAATCCTCAATTTTCATGCCACCCTCACCGTATTCCAAATGTCATTCATGTGATTCAAACTTTTCATCTTCCTTTGTTCGGACTGATTCCAACGCCCTGGAAATTATCCATCTTGTGAGCCAGTGCATTGGTGCAGGCCTCAACCCACCAGTGGGTTATGATGGCCTCATGGATAGACATGAAGAAGCCATTACGGGAAAATTACTTGCGTAAGCCCCATCCACCATGGATGCTCCATAGAGGCACCCAGGTAGCTTCCTTACATAAGACCCATTCACCATTGCCACTCCATAGCGGCACCAGGGCAGCTTCCTTGCATAATCCCCATCGACCATTGGCGCTCCATTGAAGAACCCAGGAAGCTTCCTTTTGTAAACCTCATTCACCGCTGTCTCTCCATAGCTCGACTAGGGCAACTTCCATGCTTAAGCCCCGTCCACCATTACTGCTCCATAGGGGCACCAGGACTGCTTCCGTGCCTAAGCCCCATCCACCATTGTCGCTCTATAGAGGCACCGGGGCTGCTTTCATGCGTAATCCCCATTCACCATTATCGCCACATGGATACACCTAGTAAGATTCCATGAGTAACCCCATTCACCATTGTCGCTCTTTAACGGTACCCAGGAATGCTTACATCTTTTTCTTCCTCTCCTGGCCACGCTAATGTAGACCCCCAATGGATCTCTACATAACACCCCCTCACCACAGAATTGTTGATCCCTTCCTTCCCTCAAGGGATGGTGGGTATTGGTAATGTAAGTCCAAGGGGTGCAGAGAAAACCCACCTCTTCGGAGCTATAGGATGTTAAACTGCCAAGAATAATCATCCTCAGCACCCAACATTAATCTATGACCACGTCCCGTGTGTCTGATGTTGGGTTCCCCCACCATGGGCATTCTACACAACCAATGGTCTCCACGACGATGAGATCATTCCTCACATGGAATGAGATCCTATTTATCAAAGAAACATTTGTCCTCAAGGAAGGGGAAACCGCCTTGGTGTAAAACTCAATCTTTTTCTATAAGAGGTAGCACCTCCGGCTTCTCCTCTCTTCCTGGGTGCCAAATCCATCTCCCGCTGGGCTTTGTCACCACCCCGACCTCCATTATGGTGTATGTCCCAATCTCTGTCACCTTGGGTTTCTAACCAGGCATAATCCCATGTTTCTTCTTTGGGCCTCTAACAATGTGTAAGCCCCATTCCACATCCCACAGATGCACCATCCATGATGTGATTGTCAGGTCTTTGCTACCTCTTGTTTCTCACATCGAGCATGACTCACATGGGATTAGAGTAATCATAGAATATGAAATACTCTTTGGGCATATTAGAGTGTAAGCCCCAAACACCATTATGAATTACGTGGTCTTTGATCCTTGTATAGGAAACGTACATAGAAAAACTCCCTGAGGTTCAATCCCATCATCCATTGGTCACAACCATCTTCACGTCGGTACACCAAACCTAATCTGAACTACAATGTCTTTGATCATTACCAAGGAAAGATTTGTAGAAAGCCTCCCTGAGGATCAAGCCCACCATAAATTTCTTCCAACCCCCCCCCCTTCAAGTCAGAACACCTTCATCCTGTATGAAGATAAAATGCATTCCCCCTTTTTGGTCCTGTAAGACATTAAACTACATCCACCATCCTAAACAACGAGGTATTTGATCCTTGATAAGGGATGGTATGTAGGAAGCCTCCCTGAGGTTCAATACCCACACCCAGCAGTCCCAGTGATCTTCATGTCAGTTCCCACTCCATCTCGAACCACATGGGTATGGATCCTTATCTCTTGGATAAAGTACATAGGAAGCATCCTTGAGGTTCATCTGCATCCAGCAGTAAGCTGTTGCGACCAAATCTAGTGGTAATCTGTTGTCAACCCCACACAATGTTAAGTCATTTTCAGGTGAACTATGTGGACTTTGGTTCCCTACCATAGGGATACAAAGGAGGTCTCCTCAAAACTCTTTCCCCACATCACCGTCTTCCTCGAGATGGATCACTCTCATCCTCCACCCACATCACGTAACCATCCATTATACATCTTGATTATTACATGGGCCGCCACATCCATGTGGGATCATTCAAACTCATTCCTCGTAACATCAATCGGGTAGCTAACCATGCATTAGCCCCAACATCGGTGTTCCCTCTGGGGGTTTCACTCAGCTGATCCACTCGAGTTAGCGTTCTGACCAGTCCGATCTATCTCTGATAAATTTTAAACTCATGGCATACCATGTTCTAAACAAAAGAAGTAGAGGAAAACCTTATATACGTTCCTATGGAATAAAATTCATGAATTATATGTGGGATTACTCAGGCTTTCATGCCCTTGAGAAGCCCTATAATAGGGGGAAGAAACCCAGATGCGCCAGTGATCCAGCATCCATAAATACTAGTGATGTCCAACGAGAATACTCCCCTGACCGAAGGTTGGGGCCCTGACTATACCCATGGGATTTTCCCAATAAAATTAGTTTAATTAACTAGTGTACATGAAGATATATAATTTGGAAGGGATTCATGAACAACATCTTAATCTATAAGGGAGACCTAGAGAATGTGACAAGTTCCGAGGTGGAATCCACAAAAGGAAGAACCGACATCCCATCGTCCCGTTTCGATTAAGGAGAAAACATCCCTGAACAAGGAATGTATGTCGCCCACCATTGGAAAGTGAGAATGAGGGGCAACAAAAACTGTCTCCATCCATGCACAGATGGGTGCACGCACCCCATTGAACATTTCCAAAACATCAGGTTGATCTAGATTGGGTACGTGGTATCCCCTAGAAAGTCAGGATATGAACTGTGGTACTCCCAGGTCAATTCAGGGCATAAACCCACTTAGTTTTTCGTAGTCTACCTTGACCAATATATTATATATGGGAATGTCCCAAATGAGATAAACCTCTTGGTGAGATTATCTAATGATATCATGTCTCGAGGAGTGAGTTCCCTAAGAATGCGCATGGTTCGAGCAGAATCCTATGGATGGAAGTTTATTAAGACTACCTGATGGCATGGTGTCTCTCTTGAGTATATCTAGATGTTGTTGTTATATGTGAATTTTTTATATAACTATGTTGATATGACTATACTATCCCTTTTTGTATTGCATTGTCTTATTGTGGTGTACTACTAAGTATTGATATACTCACCCCTGTACACGATTCTCACATATATGTCTTGTCTTGTGCAGATAATGGAAATTTTGATTGAGTCCTAGGTGGACCAGGACCAGATGGTGATTAGTGAGAGTTGACAAACTATGGAGTGTTCATGTGTCTTACGATAGTTGTCTCAGTTCCATTACATCCCAGTTGAACATATGTTATAGAACCTTTTTGGTGGACTTGTTTTTCCCTCGTTACATTTTAATACAATCACAATCGGACTCTATTGTGAGATCTAAGTGGTATTCATGAGTTATTTTACATAGTGTCTTTTAAATTTCATAATTTGGGGGATTTTAGATGTGTGTGTGTGTGTGTGTGTCTAGGTACATTATGCTAATTCAACCCATTTATGGGATATGCCTTCTCAGTACAAGTTACCAGCCCCATGACTATTTGAGTCGGGTTTACGGTAGTTAAGGAATGTGCCCATTTAAGATAGTCCATGATCAAACATTTTAGATATATCATATCAAAGGGGTAGTACGTACACATTATAAAAGAATAAATGGTGTATAATATCAAGATATTCCTAAATGAAAGTAGATTGAGAAAAAATACCTTACACTGATTATGTCTGAATAGCCTGAAGGCCTTCTTTTTTATTTATTTTTGATAACCCACCTTTCATAGGTAGAGGGGGAACCCGTACAAAGCTCATAGGCTTAGAGATTACAAGCCCATTGGATTATGTGACATTATATGACCTGAAGGTCTAAGGTAATTTAAATTGACTATAACTACAAGTAACTTCCCCTCCCCAGCATCTTCATCAAGACGGAAGCTCTCCACCTTTGCATGGATGTCCGACTAAGCTTCCTGTGAATGAACATGCTCGTCCCTATGGAATTTCCATAACCTCTTATTCTTCCAAATCTGTTGGTTCTGCTCTTATGGGTGAGCCTGCTTTGAATCAACTTCTTGGACTACATGAGTTTAATTTTTTTAATTGTTTCATTTCACTTATTATAATGTTTTATACTAGTAATTATACAATTATGTCTACATCAACTGTTTTGACTATATTAAGATTATGTGTCAAAACGACTAGTGTTGGTGGACTATGGGAAATGATGAAAATTTATTAACATATATTGAATAATAATAATGAAATTATTATCATATTTATACATAAATTTTAATTTTAAAACCACTCATGAATTATGTTTAAAAAAAATCTATATTACAATTATGGAGACAGTTTGTTGCACACACTCATGAGTGACATTCCCATTTTTCAATGATTCATATGGAAATAATATAATTAAAATCTACGTTTATATAATGATAAATATATTTCATACACAATAATATTTAATTATGTATACTTGTATATATATTTCATGTGAATTAAAACGAATCACATTTCTTCATGGTTGACTTAGTCCACATGTCCACAAACAACATTACCACTTTTTCTGCGTGTGAAATGTTAATAAAGGAAACAATATTTGTATTTAAAAAATGGTAATTTGGTAATTAATTTAATAATTATTTTATTTTCTTCACATATTTTTAATAAAAAACATCTTAAATACATTCCATGATACATATTAATGCATCACATCGCTTTCATAAGACTGTAGTCGAAACATCCACAAATGATGTTATCATATTCACGAAAGATGGAAATAATTATGGTATGTATTATATATAAATTTAATAAGTATTAATAGAAAATAAATATCATAAATATCAAATAAAATATTTTTATCTATAATAATTCCCAACCTTGACAGGTGTTAATTAAAGAACACAATACATCGGTTCGTGAGACGATAATCCTCAATACACATGAACATTGATTGTGTATCCCATTTGATTTAAGTGTGTGTAGGTGTAGTTAAAAAGCATAAAATAAAAAAATATAAGTATAATTTTGGAAATTAATTTATTTTATAATAATGTAATAAAAATACATTAATTGGTTTGAGAATGAAAATAAACACAAGTGATTGTTGAAGAATGTTGTCGCATTTTTGGGTAACTCCTTTTGGTTTACTCAAAAGGAATAAAATGGATTAATTTAATCCCAATTTAATGATTATAGTGTGATGTAAATAATGTTGAGAGATTATTTTGGTAGGGTGTGGATGATCTAAAAGGATGTTAGATGCGTGATGAAGTGAGGAGGGTGATTACTATTTTATAGTGGAGGGGGAGTGCAATTTTTGAAAATATAAAAAGGTAAATAGTATTTAGAGGTCCCTCAAACAAAATTTGCTTCTAAGATTATAAGTATTTGAGTAATTGTTAATTATTATCAATCATAACCTACACCACACAAAATAAATTATTTTTTATCATTTGTTCCATAGTTTTTCTATTTCCTATATTTTTTTTTCAATTTCTGTTTTCCTTTAGATAGATTTGTTTCTAACCTATGTATTCCATCCATTAATGAAAAATTTATGTGAGAATCATTAGATAATAATAACTAATTATTTTACATTAATAAATATTATTTATAAATTTTAAATCCCATATGTGCTGGAAATTAATTTGAATAGAAATGCATGCAATTCACAAAGACACTCCCTAAACCATAATTGTCGTAACAATGTTGTTACTATTTATGGGTCATTATGTTACTTATAAAAATTCATTGGAACATTAATGGACAAAATTTATTATTTATATACACAAAAAAATAAATTTTATGTAGAAAATATTTTTAGATATTTTCAATCATTTAAAAAAATATTATTTATTTTCATGAATTATTAACAAAAAATCCATGTGTTTTCATTTTATAAGAATTTATTAGTATTATATAATCTGAAAAATGATATATTAATTATTATGATAATAATAACTTATTTTTATTCCAAAATAACATTTATAAAAATACCTATGAATATTTTTCCCTATTCGAAATCATTATTAGTGTTAATAGGAAGGAATGTTCATTTTTTGTCATTTTCCTTAGTAATCATATTATATAGGTCACTTCTCAAGAATATATTCCCAATAAATCATAAAATTATTTCTAATGGTGGTGGGGATTTAAATTTTTCTTTGTATTTGGTGATTAAAACGTTCTGGGTCCTTTATACACCTTTCTAGGATTAATCAGTAAGTAATTTTTTCAAAAAATTTAAATAATTTCAACAAAAATTTCTTGAAAAAAACTCATCTAAAATTGATTTCACATATGTGCCTCAAAATTAATTTAAAATTAATCCTATAGAAACATCGAAAACATGGGGGTATAGGGAGAAAAGTTCAAAATTTTCAAATGGTTTTTATCCAATTTTGATATGAAATTGAATTCATTAAACTATATTAGCCATATTGATGTATATTGGAACTAAATAATAATTTAAAAAAATTTACAAATATAAATTTACTATGTAAATTAGTTAGGTGAAATTTCAATTTTCAGTTAAAATTTATTTTTTTCACTAGTTATCAAAAAAATAATCTTCTCACAAAAATAAAAAATATATTCACCCAAAATATATTCAGATATTCCTCTTTATAAAAATGAATTTCTTTTTTTGAAATAAAATTTAGTTTTAAAATAAGTATTCCTTTAAATGGTGTTAAACCTTATTTTTAGAAAAATACAGTTTCTATGCGTAAAACAAGATTTATTCTTATAATATACCTACTAAATCTATTAGATTAATGTCAAAATATTTATTAACATTTTGAATCATAATATAGATAGAATTATTCAATCTCAAAAATATAATTCCCATGTGATAACATTCATATTAAATAATAATAAAATTAGTATGTTATTGTTAGGTAAGACATGACATTGCGTTTATAATAATTTATCAAAAGAACTCAATGTTATGTAGAATTAAAGATAAACAAGGTGTTTTCCAGAACATAATATAAATAATGACTCCCATTAAAATCAAGCTATAAATTAATATATATAAATTTTATGGAATATATTTCATAAAATATCTGTATGCTACATATACCATCACATGAGAGTAGATCCCACAAGAATGAATATTTTTTAATTCCAGAATTCATACATTATAATTATTTTATATAGATTATCTATCCTTAGGGACTTCACTATAATTATAAAATGATATTTGTTATTTTCCTATGTATATTAATATATAGTAAAATCATCTATAATGAATACCATTAATTAATCATTATACTCTCAAAATATCTCTTCGTTAAATCCATTAAGATAGTATGGAAATTAGTATTTCCAAATTGTATGATGATAAATTCATAATGACCATAACTCTTATGAAATAATTTAGTAGGTATATCCTCTTTATTAAACCTAAATTTAAGAACTAAAAAATTCTTATTAAAAGAAAAAATATTTAAATCCTATAAATTGATCAAATAAATCATTCACATAGGGTAGATTGTAACACCTAGATATTTTTATGAGATTGATTCTATATTTTATTACCCTTATTTATTTATGTTTTTTTTAATTTCATTGATGAATTTTGTTTTATGGGAAATAAATATAACATGGTACTACATGCTTCACCATCATATCTTTTCGTAAATGCAACACTATTCATGGATTGTGTTATATTTAATTTCTTGTTATTTTGATTGAATTCATTTCACGCAAGAACAAGTATATGAACACAATTAATATTATAATTTTATCTTATATCCTAACCATTATCAAGGAAGGTATGAAAAATAACATTAAAATTATGCAAATATGCTTTAAATATATATATATAATTAATTTTTTGGTGATAAATTTATTGAATATGAAATTAAAAAAATTCAAATAAATGAAAAAAAAATTCTAAAAAAATAATTGTGTTTATAAAATAATTAAATCACTCATTATATAATTTATTATATATATATTATATATATTTAATTTATTATTTAAAAATAATGTTACATGTTTTCTATACCAGATATAAGAACAAATTCAATTTTTTTAAAAATGAAGTAGTTTTTAAGAAATGAAGTATCTCTACCTTTTTATGGAACACCAATTTTGAATAGTTTTTTTAAAACATTTTTATATTATATTTCACAAAATAATATTATTATTTATAATCATAATTTAAAATTTTAATTATGAGTAATTTTTTATATTTACCTCATTACTTTCAAGTTTTGATGAATAGTAAAAATATACTAAATTTTAATTGAATGCAATGACTTCATCCAAATAATTTATATGGTTAATTTATATTATATTATTGTTTTAAAATATAGATATATTATATTTTTATCATTTAATATAATTTTTTTCATTTCAATTAATATAGCATTGAATTTTGATTTAAAAACATTCCAATCTTTTGAATGTTTTAACATTTTAAACCCATTTTCCCATTCATTCAATGTGGTTAATTTTAAATTATTAGTGGATCATATCTATTTTGAATTTTGAAAAGTGGAAGAAAATTTTTGATTCACAATGAACACATTTGGTTTGTCGACCACTTTTATTTTTGGCCAATATGAAAAGGAACAATGGTAAACCTTGTTTGCACTGTAAAAGTTATATTTGGTATTTTTGGTAAAAAATAAAATTATAAAGAATATAAAATGGACCAAAAAATGGAAGATATTTATTGGATGAAATTGATTCTACCCTAAATACATATGGTTCTAAATGGAGTCATTTAATGTCGAAATTTCTATGAAAATGACATAGATATTAATGAAACCAAAAAAGTGAGATAATGTCACACTCAAATTTTACATAACTACAATTTCATTTTATATTAGGATAAACTAAAGATAAATTCACACATAAATATTCACTATTAATATAATATAATTTTATATATCATGGTATTTTATTTATAATATTTAGGGATAATATAATTACATTTAATGGTGACACAATAGTGGTGCAGTTATTATTTAATTAATATATATATCAAATATATGAAATTATAATTTTTGAAATAAATAAATTTTAATTAATTATGGTGAAAAAATAAATATATAGATGACAGTGACATTTTTTTATTGTATTAAAAAATTATTTTTGATGTTGTGTTGTAGTTTGGACTCTATTAAAAATCAATGTATTAAATAGTGTCAAATATGACAGTAATGATATTTTATAAAAATAATATATTATTAATTTTTTAAAAAATATTAAAATTATATAAAATTAAAATATTGTTATTATATGGTCTGAAATATAAAAATAGGTCCATTTAAAGACAATTAACACTATATAAGTAAATTATTTTGACCATTTAATATTTAAACAGTTATTATCCTAGTTAAGATTAAAATCGATTTACTATGGGTTAATCAAAATGATAAGGTTCAAAATAAAAACCAAACATAATTAAATTTTATTATTTTATTATATGAGAACCTTATATCATATTATATTCTAATCCATTTAGTTTTGGTTGTATTTTTATTTAAGATAAATTGGTTATAAATTTATCTTTTGAAAATTTATAAAAAATCCCCTAACATCAATTATAAAATGGAACCACCTCCCTCACTTTTTCATTTTAATTTGAGAATTTGATATCTAGAAAAATATAAAAATTTCATTTAATAATATCCCTATCAACATTCTAGTGATTTTTTGATTCTCAAAAGACCAACTATAGGGTCCATATGCGGAGATCTTGAGGGTGATCATCGAAGAAGTGGTAACTTCTTTACTAACTCCGTCAAAATGTTATCATCATATACATAATCTTTTTATTTTTTCAAATTATGATATAATAAATAAAATATTTAATATATAAATAGATGATATCATGTTTATGGGACAAGCATATTCTACCAACAATTCATCCAATGAAAATTTAAATCACTATGCGTGCGTACGTACGACATACCATCCCCACGCCGTGGTGTAATCTTTTTTCAATACCACTTTATTTTGATCGATATAATGAATGATGAAATATACATATATAATGATTATAAAATGATATTATTTTTTGGAAATAATATATATACCATTCACTTCTATAATATTTAATATTAAGGAAATGATACCATCATTCATCTGTACTTACCGACTACTATCTCCACAATGGGATGAGTATTATTTTCCGTATTCACCATTCAAGAATGATTATATAATTATATATAATGAATAAATATGATATATACTAACTTTATTCCATTTTTTAAATTATATAACCAGATACTATGATTAACATGTTGTATTTCAATGATAAAACATTGTTTTAAAATGGAATAATTAACACCAGAAAGAAGAGTGAGAATGAAATATTATTCAACGAGTGATAATATGATTGTATATGATATCATAGATATAAATATGTTTATTGAATAATATTATAACATTATTTAATAAATTATACATGAGTTTATGATTCTTGTGAAAGAACACTAGTCAATGTTAAGGGATTACATTATCTCACTTTTATTTCAGTTGGACACATGCCATCTAGACCACTAGTTTATTTCGTGTGGTGTTTATGTAACACATGAATATTTTTTGACTCATATTATAGTAGTTATGGTATTGGATTATTCATATAATTTTTTTTACATCATGATTCATCTTATTATACCTATTATGAAGTGGTAAATGATAATTTCAAAATCTCATTATTCTTTGATATTGTTATATGTTTGTATTTAATATGGTATATTGATCATATAAGTCCATGTTTTCAAAAAATGAATTAAACAATATTATTTATAGTTTTCTAAAATTTCTAAATTGTAATTTTTCCCATTTTTACTAACTGTAATAAAAGGAATTGTTTTTTCATTATTAGGTACCTTTTGACTTATTTGAAATAGTACGAGGAGAATGTTTTATTGTAATTTAAACAGAATGAATTTTTTTTGACAAATTCATAATTCCTTATTTACATGATACCTACCCAACATGCGTGAAAGATCATTTTTCCAGAAAATGATTTCTTTTAATGTTGAACAATGTTTTTAATAAAAGAAAAAGTTTTTAAATAAGAAATGTTATTTTCCCCAATAATTAATTTTGAAGACATATATCAATATTACACCCAATATTAGATAAAATTATTTAATATTACTCTTGGTATACTGAGTTTATGATCTAACGATACCATCCTTATTCTTTTTAAGAATGGTTTATATTTATGGTAGTATGATATTAAAGAAACCCAATTCTTTTCTGTTGGTTATGTAATGATTGAATTATATTTATGATACCAAATTTATTATATGGTTTAAGAAAAGTTGAATGGATTATGCATTTGTGGTACATGAATCTATGATTTCATTATGTGATGGGTGGAACCGGTATCTACTTCCAATTCATTGGGTAGTGATTTATATCTCATGATATAGAATAATATGTTCTTGGGAGTGATCCCTGACAACTGAGATAGTCATGTGACTGAACCATGAGTACTAATATGATATGGGGAGTAAAAACATACTACCAATATGGTATTAGAAGAAATACCTTGACTAATGGAAATCATATTATATTTTTATCTGTCTTTGAAAAATTACATGTCTTATTCATATGTTAAGATTTCATATCATTATATCTTTATATCACTATGATATATGTATTATGAAACCCTAATATTTATTCCAATATTTCAATATTTTGATGGGTATGGTATAATTATGATATTCTAATGCACTTCTATTTTTTATGATTCAAATATCCCTTGTGTAACCTTTTTGAGAATTTGAGATCTCCCAATTTCTGATGTTTATTTCCCCTAGGATATAAATAATGGTTTTAGGTATGAAAATTAAAGTGGATGATCTTTATCGGGGTTATTTAATATCATTCATCAAAACAAAAGAACATGTTCCTTGTTTTCAAAGGAACTATGATAATATGGTCATTGGGTGTCTATTTGTGTAAGGTATTATTTATTCCAAAAAAACTAATGTAATTTCCATGTAGGTGTATCCTATATCATTAGATTTCGTATTAGAGAAAATTTTTAGTTATCCTTTGGACGATAGGATGAGTAAACATTAGTGAGATCCCTAAAAATATTTCTAAGGATATATATAGGGATGTCCCGAAGGATAAGTCAATGTATAAGTTAAAATCCTTGAATTTATTTAACGTTTATAGTTAACTTAGGTATAACAATATGATGCTATATATTTAAAGTACTTACAATTGATTTTTTTGTTTCTCCTAGTATTATTTTTCCTCTCACACTGTTATTTTTTTGTTTTAAAAAATTTATGGATCCCAAAGTAACCATTTTGTTGATTAATTCAATGGTAAAAACATGATTTTCCTCATAAAACATAAATTTTATGGTATCTCGAATGAAAAATATTATCATTATACTTACAGAATCAAGGAATCATCCTATACTTCCGAATGTGCGGAGAACGTAAAAAAATTCTATTGAGTCCTTATTGAGGCCAAATCCACCTAATTTCATTAGGTCTTCTGATCCACCTGTTTTTGAAAAATAGATTAGTACCACTAAAAATATATTTTCTGTCCTTCACTGTTCGGAATATGAAAATGGCATTTTTCTTTTTTAAAATGTAGAAGGAGAAGAAGACTGGTGGTGGACTATAATAATGAATATAGGGATGTAAGATGTAATTGAATCTATAGAATGGGATAAGTTAAAGAACTTATTTTTTAATAATTACATTCCATGTATTCTTAGAATTAAGATAGATTATGATTGTCTCATGATTAAGAAAAGGGATGATGAATATCTTGGTACCTATGTAATAAAATTTCACCAGACTTGCAGGGTTTTCTTCTGATATTATCATTCATCATGAGAATAATATTGATAGATTTTTTGATGTCTTCAAACCAAGCCTAAAAAGGGAATCATATAGAAGGTACATTAATATATATAAGGAAGTTGTTTGATTTACTCTCATGGTTGTGATAGAAATTAGAGTTTCTCATCAGTTTTATGGGTTTGAAAACAAGAGGAAAATAGAAATTAATGGTAAATAAAAAATAATAGTGAAAATAAGATGATATATCCTTTATACCCAATGTGTGGAAATAATAATTGAGGAAACTATCTTCAAGGATATAATAAATGATTTAAATGTTAGAATGAGTTTATCTGAGAAACTGACTATCAAAGTTATGGAAAAATGATAGATAGCGATGAAAATGATACAATGTGTCAACCTCCCACACTTAAATTATTCAAGTACAATGAAAAGGATGTTATGATAACCAATTCCAAAATCTAAGGGTTATCAAGGATGATCGATGTTAGTAATCCTATTAAGTCCATAGAGAAAGGAATGTAACATGAAAAAATTTATTAATTTAGAGTATGACAATGATGTGGTCGAAAGATTGAGTGTTTATGTTATGATATTCCATAATGATGTTGTAGATTCAGTTTTATTGAATTCTAGAATAACGAAACATCTATGTAATGGTCCACTTTAGGGTTTTACACTTGTATTTAAGAGTATATTCTGAGTCATGTCAGTGATCATGAAAAGTGATACTAATATTTGTTTGGAAAATAATGAAGGGAAGGAAAACCCTTAATATGTGCATAATGTTGAGATAAATAAATAAATAGATTTTTAGTAGTATTAATGACCTTAGGAATGATATGATGGAAATGTGATTTATGATATCATGTAATAAGTATATTTAATTTTTGTGTATATGGTATATGGAAATACATAATTGTCGAAAACAAGTATATTATCACTAATGTTCTATGGAAATTCAGGTTATTCCAATGTGTTAAGAAAATAGATTATGAAGGAACTTAATTATTTGTAATTAGTTAAACAATAGATACTTGATAATATATGGGGGATAAATTTTAATCTGGGTTAGTGATCCTCTTTCTAATGGTTTGGATTTCCATCATTTAGAAGGCTAATAAGGTTATCAATTTTTTGAATGTTCATGTTAAACACAGGATGATATTTTTATTTTAAAGTACTATATCCCCATGTTTGATAACATTTTCTATGCTTTTTTTATGATAAATATAAATGGAATGGCCTATCATTCTATGTATGGATCTCATGATCTCTTAATACATAAAGAATGAAAAATTCCACTTCATTTAATGGAATGAGAGATGAATTAGATACTAACCAAGGGTTGATAAATTGATGGTATTATATGTAAACAAGTAAATATTTATTCTCATTAAATAAATATATAGAAATGATCTTCAAACGGAAATTTTTTTCCTTGTACATTTGTTTCTGATGAATCACATTGCCTCTTAAAATCATGGAAGATTTATGGTTTTTTATTTTGAACTTTCTCCAATCCTTTTTCACTATAGCTCTCCATTAGAACATGAATGTTATATTTCTCTTCAATATATATGTTTTCACATTCCACCTACATTATACTATATGGAATCCCATTTATGAGTGACTTTAGTTTACTGTTATGTTTTTAAAAATAATTTTTTTAAAGGATGATTAACTATTCCTTATTCTAATGTGGCTTTCCTTCAATGAAATTTTAATGTATCAATCCTTTTATAACCAAGTCGAATTTCAAATGTGAAATTCATTTTATGTAGGGTAGAATGAAAAACCCAAATATTTTTATGAGATAGATATTTATTTATTTATTTATATATTTAATTTCATTATGTCTTTTGTTTTATGAAACACCAAGATAATATTTCACATCACACAACACCGGTATAGCTTGTGGTACATGAAACACTATGATGGTCTTGTGTTACACAAAATTTCATGTTCTTTTATATAATTAAATTCACAAAAGTCCTATAATAAGGGAACAAGTAAATATTTTAATTTTACTTTATAAAAATTCCATTATAATGGTGAGTATGAACAATATTAACTTATTTATGAAAATTTAATTTATCAATGTGTATATAATTAATTATTTGGAGAGAAACTCATTATGAAAGAAAATGAAACACTTTTTAAATAAGAGGAATTTTGTTTTTTGAAAAAATATCTGAGTTTATAAAATAATAAAATCACTCTTGATTAATTTTAAAAAGAAAATATAAGTGTTATATATTCAATATGATGTTTAAAATTAATCATAAATGTTTTATAGAAATTATATAATAACACTTTCAGTTTCTCAGAAAAAAAAGAAGAATTTATGGAAAAATGGGGTTTTTCTTCCTTTTGTGGGGCACCAATTTTAAATAATGTTTTCATTAAAAATTATATTATATTAAAAAAATGTTAAATTACTTTTTTCAATCAGAATATAAATTTTTAATTGAGAATATTTTTTTTATTTTTTTGGATAACGTTCATGTTTTGATGAATAGTAACGATATACTAAATTTTAATTGAAAACAACTTTTTTAATAAAAATAATTTATATGGTTAGGTTACATTACATAAATGTTTTAAAATATAAATATATTATATTTTTTTCATTTAATATAATGAATTTCATTATAAATAATTTAACATTTTATTTAGATGTAAAAACATTTCAATATGTTTCTTGTTTTATCCTTTAAAACTCGTTTTCTCAATTGGATAATGAGATTATTATAAACTTAACTTATGAAAATTAATTTTTTTACAATTTGAAAAATGGATGTCAAATTTTTGTAAGGAGGTCAAACTTTGGTAAGTATGTCACTTTTATTTTTTGGATAATATGAATACTTTCCAAGGAAAATTTTGTTACTATGGTACAAGGTAAATTATGTAATTTTGGTTAAAATTCAAATTATAAAAAATATACAGTGACCCTAAATAAAATTTATTGGTTGAATATAAATAAACCCTTAACAAATAAGGTAATAAATTCATTCATTTAATATAATGCCTCTACCTTAAAACATTACATAATATTGAGATAAGTAAATAATTTTAATTTAATTCACATTGAGCATCATTTTAGGTTTAGAGTGTCAAATAATTAGTCCAATATTGATACATATCATACCATCATCATACAAGAAGATAATATCAAAACAGTATCTATTAATTCAACCAAAGGATTCGCTTTAAAAAATAAAACATTATTTCTTTTGTTGTTAAAAAACATCTTGACTTTTTCTTTCTCTTACTCATCCTTATACCATATGA
This sequence comes from Viscum album, assembly GCA_963277665.1. Taxonomy (NCBI): domain Eukaryota; kingdom Viridiplantae; phylum Streptophyta; class Magnoliopsida; order Santalales; family Viscaceae; genus Viscum; species Viscum album. The sequence continues at coordinate 354,965 of CAUJRU010000344.1, forward strand.
TTTTTTTCTGAAACATGGTCTGAGCCAAAAAACACACACGGGATAAAATAAGTAATTAAAATGTTAGTCCATGAATATTTACAAACCCATGAATTCATTATAATAATGAAAACATTATATTAATCATAAACCATAAAGGTAACTTGTGGCATTCATATCATACTTATGATGTAGCTTTCATAGATATATTGGGAGTAATCGGAAAGGTTAAATTTGTAATACCCATCATAGTATATTCCTTAATTCTCATAGGTGAAACCATAATGTTTACCTCTATCACGTTACCCAATGCATTGAAGAGCTATCATGAGATCACCGACCCTCGATTTATCATTGAACCACCCGTCACATAAGAAATTCCCATAAACCATAACACAATCAAAACACATGAACAAGCACAAATTAAAAATATTATTTCCATATTACAATCATAATATATCATTTCAAGATATTGATATAATCAATCCACTATCAAAAACATTTTCAATACCAAAATACATATTAAGGGAATATGGTATTTACTTTTTCATTAAAAAACATTTGTCTTGTAGAGGAAGACAAATACCATATAATTGTTATGGTGGAAGAGAAGTCGTTTTCACCACATATGTGAAAAAACATTCCTTTATTCATTTAGTAAAACACATCTTAGAAAAATATTCCATTTCAAAATAGCTTAATGCAATTAAAATTTTAATGGGTTTATTACAAACCTTATAAAAGAAGCGGGGTATATTATTAAAAAATTATTCAATGAAAGGAGATTGAGATGAAGTCCCTTACCATGATTCCAATTTGTCATGTTAGATGTTTAATTTCTACAATAATAAACTTGTGTTAATTTCTACTTGCTTCAGAACCCTTTTCACATGTATCAATTCCTTTCATATCACTTTTTTCTATGTTATAACAATTAGTTAATTATTTGAATTCATGTCAGATGTTTAGTTGATGTTCGGTTCTTGAGTTAAAAATGAAATTGCTTTGATGAAGTTTGTCCATGTGGTCCTAAGTACATTATCTACAAAATGATATTCATGAGTTAAATACCATATATATCCAACATATATGTATTTATATTTTTTCATAAAATTTGTAGAAAATAAATGAAATGAACTATTCATAGAGATGGTAGTCCACACGTATGCATAAATACTACATTGATTTCATTTTTATATTGTGGAATGAAAAATAAATGATACATCGTAATATTTTAATTATATTATTATTTCAATATTATATATTATACATATTTTCCTTAAATCCATTATTATACATTCGATGTATGGAATGAATTATTCATTTCACATTGAGGGGATGGTAGTCCACACTTCCTTATATGAAATAATCGTATTCACACATTTAGGAAACACTAAATGTATATTGTAAATAAAAATTACAAAATAATAGAGACTATATGTAATGTCATGTAAATTACAAGTAAATTAAGTTTAATTACATGATATTACATTGAGACCGGGATCACATAAGACACATGATTTTAAGGCCCAGTAATCATGGATTTAGTGTTTAAACTTTTTTAAAGTTTATTTAATATAGTATGCATACATGGTTTTGTAAACTTCTATACAGTTTCCCAGATTAAAAATATGAGGGCACCGTTGCATCTGGAAAGACTAATTTACCTAATCAAATACTTAACCTCAACCGAAATAGGTCGAGTGAACATTTTATTTTTAAACATATTAATAATAATATAATAAGAATTTTCTAATGGAGAATAAAATAAAATTTTAGTTATTATTATTTGAATATACAATTTCATTTAAATGCAGTGAATTTTCCACTCGAGTATAAGAGAAATGTTGTTTCATAAATGAAACTATGTAATGATGACGAAACAAATGTAAATTAAATGATTAAATGAATTTTCACCATTTAATTGGTTAACTGGGTATGGGATCGTTGGAGTGATATAGAATTTTTATAATCCATTGAAGATTTGTCTCTGGCGAGTGATGATTGAAGAACTGCCACCAACGATATATTGAGGAATAATGAACGTCCGCAGTGCGATCTTTTACAATGAACGATACAACCTTGAGGTCACGTTTTTGATTCTATGTAAATTTTTCATTTCCCCATTCTTGGATTTCAGCGATGAACATGGGTAACCCAAGAGAATTTCACCCACCGTTCAATCACATATGCAAGAGGGTTTTTAATTTAGGTTCCTAAATCGGTGTTATTCTTGTTATATTCACAAATATCATCCCAAATAGTATTTTTTAAAAACTTGAACACAGAGGGATCGGGCTGACACGAACAAGGCTTAGATCCCTCAAATGGGGGAATTCATGTGTTCTTTATTACATGACCTCCAGATCTATGGGAAGATAATATGGAGTATATATAAGTGAATATGACTATAAAAGGATCCAAAAGCCACATGCCGATCAAAAAACAGACCACCGAAGCATGTCTAGTGTCCAAGGAATGAAATACTGGCACACTAGCTATGGAAATGGGGATGGAAGAGGCCCACGACAGTGGTTGGTGATGGTGAAAATGGACGCGGAGAGCTGTGTCGTGTCACTCGGATCGAGGGTCATGATCCCGATGGACCATTGCAACAAGAGGGTCATTGTCTAAATAGACCATGGTAGCAGATCCCATGATGATGTGTGACTGCAGATACCGATGAGACCCACAAGGTTGAGGGAGATATGGAGGGTGTCATGTTTCCAATGTAACAAGGTAGCCCACTCACATCATGCCAATCTAGAGAAGGTGGGATTCCTAGTGGGTTGGGTCGGACCCGGACCAGGTCGGATCTGGGTCAGGACAGACCCAGGTCACCTCGAGTCATTCCAACCAAGTCTGACACGCCCCTTACCCAACCAAACCCAATTTTAGAAAAAAATTCCTAACTTCTAAAACTTATATCCAATCTGTGATCCATTTACATTATTAGTATCCTTGTGACAAGACATTCCTTTTGACGTAATCCAAGGGAGATTTTGTGGAAGTTGGGATATGACTGAGGGATTCAGGAGTAAATTATCTTGGAATAATGTTTTTTAATGACTCTAAATTTCCACGTAATTTTTTTATATTGAATTATTCTGAGACCATGAAATTTGACGACACATGATTCCAAGGTATGGAGATCCCAGAACAGAATTTGGAACATTTTAATGGTACTTTTATTAAATGTGGCAGTGAGATATTATAAATTTTGGTATGTTTCTCAGATCGAAAATCCCAAGGCACCGTTGAATTCAAAACATTGGGATTCTCTTTGAAATGAAATTTCTTAGTCCAGCAAGGGAAGAGTGGAAAAATTATTTTCTAGACTTTCGATAAAGATAATAATATAATTTAAAAGAATTATTTTATTTTCCTTTCATAGTTGAGTGGTGGATGAGGACGCTGTGGGGAAGTGACAAGGAAACTAAGATGCACATTAATGAGGCTCATTAATTGTAGATACGTAATGCTTGAATTATATGGACATTACATTAATTTTGCTGAATAATTAATATATAACAAAAATAGACACCAAAGGACCGTAATAGTTTTGTGTCTTTGGAAACACGGAGTATAAACTTCTAATCATGTTAAAAGATCTTAAACCTCTCCCATAACAATATTCCACTTTTTGTTTCCATACCTAAAATATTTCATTATATCCTGGGGAAAAGAAAACACAAAAAGGGTGAGCCCAAATGCTCAGTAAGGGCATACATAGAGAACATAAAACAATCCATAAACATTTGAATGCAAAACATGAACAAAAAATCTAAACATCAAAATCATGAACAACGACATAAATCATGGAAGTACACATGGCATAGATCATAAAGTAACATTAGTCATGATTAAATATCATGGTAATAAAACATGTAATTGTTGCATCAATTAAGCACATGTTTTGATTTTCATAGTAGCCAAGGCATTGCTGCCAAGACCTTCTTAGTGGACAAAGTCCAATTCTGTATCGATTTCACTTCTCATTCCAGTCCTGTAACACTGAACCAGATTAACATACCATTCCATCCATTTATATCTCATGAGATATAATTTTTTACCAAATTCATTGGTGGGAGATATAGGTCCCACCCATCTCATAATGAAATCATTCTTTCGTGTGCCACAAAATCATAATTCATACATCATAGCATAACCCATGTAATAGAATGGGATTCTTAAACATCATGCCATCATAACATAATCCATATAAAAAATGGATATCTTTTCATCATAAGAAGAATAAAACCATTTAAATAATGGAGAAATTATACTTGAAACATAAACATATTAAATAATATCATTATTGATGGAAAATAGTTTTGATAAAAACACTTGAAATGAATTCTTGAGGAAAATATCCTTTTTTCTTCAAAATCATTTTCTTTTCAAAAAAAGCCATTAAATTTTAAAAGAAAACGGTTTTGTTGGAAATAATCATGCAATATTGTAGAGTAAGCTTCATGAAAATGAGGAGTTATGAAACCGTAAAAATCCGTTCACGTCGTATAAGTTAAAAATAAAATTCTCCTCATAATTTTATCGAAAAAGTAAAAAAGTTCTTTATATGTTAAACAAGAGAAAGATTCCTTCAATAACACGTACTAAAATTCAAAAAAGGGTAAAAATGACTTTAAACATACATGAAAACATTTTTCTAAAACTTGGTCATGGATGATAAATATAACCCCAGTAAATACTTACGTATAAGCAATCTCGGATAGAAAATAATTGAGATTGCAACATTATCCATTACCTTATGTCCGATATGCCTCATATGTATCTGAACATCCTGTATAATGATTTAAATAATTTTATTGACTTATTATAGAATCATATTCATTGTTATGATATCATATATAGTTTACGTATAACTTTATATTACCCGTTATTTTGTAAATTCGATGTAAAAGCTACGATTTGTGTAAAATCATTTCATATATTGTACGATTTTTGACTTTTTGTTCTAGATTTTATAACTTATATATACATATATATATGATAGATCGACAAATGGAATGAAATACACCGTTCATGGAGACGGTAGGCCGTACGTATGCATTAACGCTTTTTTCGTTTCCTTATTGAATTAAATGGAATTAAGTAGATGAAATACATATATATATATATACATAAATCCAGTATCATTATTATGTCATATATTTAATTATTATTCATTTTATATACTTTATAATCATTCATGAATTGTTAACATGGACCATGAATCTCATCGCATCGTGGAGACAGTAGTCCATAGGTTCGCACGAGCGATGATACCATTCCCATGATCGTTGAATTGTATTGAAGTCTATGTATAATATTTAAGAATCAAAATAACTTTTCAATAATCATATACAGTTATTTATTTACATCATTATACCAATCCTTGTAAGGTGGTGGTCAAAAATAGATTACACCACCTCATAGAGACGGTATTTCATACATACGCACGGACAATGATTTCGTTTTCCGTAGGATGCATAGAAGGTGAAATAGTGTTGTTTCATATTTATTATAACATATCAGTATATAATTAATACTGATGTTTTTACTTTATAATGATACAACTAAAGAAGAATAAGTAGAAGAAGAAAGAAACAACAGAGAATCGGAAGAAGAGATTACCTCTCTTCGACGCACCTCCTTTAAGCTTCCTCTTATGGAAGTAGAGTTGGACTTTTGAGAAGAAAAGAACCTTCAGAATGTTTCTATGGAAGTGGATAAGAGAAATGGGCCGGGGTTTCCTGAGCATCAAGGCTCAAAAGGGTGTGAAGAGAAGAGGGAAGTGGTGCCCGTTTTATAAAGGAGGATAGGGGCACCTTTGGAAAAACTAAAAATATTATTTTATAATAAAGTCATATTCATTTTAAAATAGCTCCAAATTGATTTATTTTGAAGATAAAGTGGAGATGGGTCGAAATCCTATCAACCAGTAGCTTTTAGACAAGTTTATGTTACAATTTTAACCTTATCATTTAAATTTAACTCTAAGTTAAATAATTTAACTTTTACAGTGTCTTCTTGTTTTCTTACACTATATGGTTAATAAACATACAATAAAAATCCATAAGAACCCCACGTGGTTCATAATCAGTAAATATATCCTTATAGAAGTCATTTGGCCATTCCTTAGATTTTTATGAATAAAATAACAATTAATTATATAATATTTGTTTTAAAAACTATTGTATGTCAATTTGAACACTATTTGGTAATTGATTTTTGTGAAAATCATAAAAGCATGATTAGTTCGAAAAAAGTGAATTAAATAAATAAAAATATCTCATATTAACCTAGAAAATTAGTTTAATTCTTAAAAAGTCTGAAATTACATTTATTTGGATATTTATAATATCAATTATTTTAAAATTTGATTATTTAGGTAATTACTGCATCACCGGTTTGTTATAAATAACTTAAATTATTTAATGTCTAAAAATTATAAATAAAATACCATTAGGTAGGAAATATTTTTATCTATATAATAAATATTTATAGTTGAATTCATCTTATGTATAATCTTATATTAATAATGAATTATTTATTAAACATTGTTTTAACTATTTTAACACTTCTTTAAATAAATTAATAATAAATGTCCTAATCTAATAAAAGTGGACCTAAATGGTCATAGATTACTCCAAAGGTTGATTTTCGTCCAATTACACTTAGCCAACCGAATTAGGACATGTTTTAGGGTAATAATAATTTCATTTTTACCCTAAATTACCATATTTACTTTTAACTGTGGAAAATAAAAGTAAAAAGTTACTATTCACCAAAAATTATTTTCATCTCATTGAACCACATTTTAGTTCTTGATATTAACTGGGTCTCTCGGATTTTCAAAATTCCACTCACAGAAGCGGTAAAATGATATTTTATTTGAATTTCTAAATTCTCCTAAGAGGTGGGTAAAAGACGGTGAAAAGTTCAATAAAATTTTAATATATCTAAAATTATTATAAAATGACTTCAATGAATTTCATTAAACTTATATAGGTATTATGTATCAATTTTTAAATAAAATAAATTTAAATTAAATAAATAATTATTTATATAAAAAGTCGGGTTTTAAATAGAAACCCAGTGTTTTCACTATATATCAAAAATTGAAAGTTTTCAGAAAAATACCAAATATTCACCCTAGGATAATTTCGATATCTTGAATCCAAAAATGATGTCCATTTTGAATGTTAAAATTTAAAAAAATTCAAAAAGTGGGTATTACTATTCATAACGGCTAGTTTTGATAATATTTTAATAGCATATCGTTGTTTAGAGAAACTCGGTATTGCGTACGATGCAGGCTATCGAGGAAGGTTGTGATTGCGTGTAATGCAAGCCAAGTCAGGGATGCATGTAGTGCAATCTCCTTTTCGTGTAGCATACAAAACAAGACATCAATAAAAATAAAAATCATATTTTTCATAAAATCTTGGGGTGTTACATTCTACCCCCCTAAAAATGAATTTCTCCCTCGAAATTCAACGGGGTTATAAATGGTTTACTACTCGAAAGTTTCTTTAATAAAAACCCTCATCATAAAAAGGAATAGAAAAACCAATCTTTAAAAAATAAAGTATGAAACATAACGGTTACTGAAATTAACTAATCATTGGGTTTCCACATAGGAGAACATAGTTGAAAATATGGATATGGAAGAGAAATCTAACCATCTTGTTATAATGTAGAGTTGTAGAGAACATGTCTATAAAAAATCCAACATTCACAAAGCCATAGAATTGTGATGATCTAAGGTACAATATGATTCCTCAGATATAAGGGCACTAGGAAAAAAATTTTGGTTTTCAAGATCATTTCCCTAAAGTTGAAGAAATTGGAATTAGAAGAAATACATTCTGGATTTTGGTACAGTCTCCCTGTTGGTCGTTCCTTGGACAATTTCCACTTCATCTCTTAATGAAATGATGATTAATTTGTCATTCATGAAGTGTTAGCAGATCATGTGATAGAATGATAGTTCATTCCCTCTGTCTCAAACAAAAGGTTAGAAAATGTTATCAAAAATACATAAGTCCATATATAGTGAGATTAATCATATATGGTTCCTAAAATGGACATATAATTCATATATCATACTGCTTAATATAATAAAAATGGTTTCTACTAAACAGGGACTTCTTGTAGGCCAGTGGTAGGCGATAAAGGCATGTCGTACTTCAGTTGTGGGTTCTATTCCCACAGCCTTGTCTGACACGACGGGTTGTCACCCATCCTGCATGTTGTCCTTTTTCTAAAAATACATTATTATTACCTTCCATTAATAATATCGAAAAAGTTATAGCCTTAAACAAAACTAAATTGTGTCCAACATAATCCATTCCAATCTTTAGACTTATCCAAAATACTACTGTCCAATCTCATATTATAGTGAAAACAATTACCAGAGAGTTCGTATAACAAGAATGTTAATACCATCGTTGATCCCCATATATCATAAGATATGTCTTTTTGGTCACATTCCAATCATTATAAGGCCTTAATCATGTATTATATTGAAAAATGAATACCCATTGAACCCTAGTGAAAACATGAGTGCTCTCAAAAGTTAACTCTTTCTACAAACCAAAATCCCAAAATTCTGTATACTCAAACCACGATATCACTTAGTCCTTATAAAAATCATGAGCTCATGAATACTATCAAACATATTATTTCCTCCCTATCCATTCATTATGTGCATATCATCTTCTTTCAAAAAATATCTGAATAACCTTTCATGGTTACCAATACCATTCAACATGTACTTTCAAATACTTTAGGAAAAACAATAGTGTAACAATCCCTAGATGTTTCTTTATTCCATAGTACCATTAAATTACCTATACAGCATAACTCCTGAGAAACATACAATCATTCCACTACCTTCTTAAACCATTGACCAAGCTTCAATACTTCTTTCATCTCATATATCATTTGTAGTCTACCCATCATCATCCACATAAATACTACCCATGTGACTATGCTGATTCTCATCATTAGATTTTCCCTTAGGGCATTGGCTTTCATAATTCCCATTCATTCCAAATTTAAAAAATCTATTCATTGTTGATGTCATAGAAATACCATTATACTTATCCATGGTGTTAACTAAACCTTTTCCTTTGCACTTACAGGATTTATGTCCTTCTTTTCCGAACCCAAATCATCTTCCAGTTCTGTTGAAACATTCTCCTTGATGCCTCTTCCCACATGATTTACATGATAGAAATTGAACATTCCTTCCTCTATGATCATCATCAATCTCCTTCTTTCTCTTATTAGCGGATTCAGGAAAATTACCAAAGTTGAGATTATTGATCATGTTATGAGATTGCTGATTAGGCATAATAACAATATGTGGACCTCCATATCCAATTTTATTCAGTTTCTCATGAATAATATCATTCCATTGTCCATCATATCCTCCATTATCGTGAATCTTCACGTTCCCAGCCATTTTCTAAAACCCAAAAAAATAGTGTGAGAGGCAAAAATCATAATCAAGGGGGATTACCTGCAATATCTAACCTCTTAGGTTAAATTCTAAGATCGTTACCATAATTCTAGGACTATAACCTTTACTTATACTTAACCTTAGGGACATCCCTAGACATACCTTAAAAATATCTCTAGGGATCTCACTAAAGTTCTCGCATCCTAGTTTCCAAAGGATGACTAAACCTTTTGTAGAGACCTGAAGCTTAACGTACATAGATATTACATTACTTTTGCAGAATAATTAGTATATAACAAAACACACACACAAGGACCGTAATAGTTTAGTGTCTTTGGAAACTCGGAATATAATCTTCTAATCATGGTGAAAGATCTTCAATATCTCCCATAAATATCTTCCATATTTTTTTATACCTAAAACCTTTCTTTATATCCTGGGGAAAAGAAAACATAAAAGGGTGAGCTCAAATGCTCAGTAAGGGTAAACAAAAGAAATATCAATCACATCATATACATAAGAACATAGCTTTTGGAAATCTTAACCTGCAAGAGAGCTTATAATACCATAACATGGGATAAATCATAGAAGTAAAATGTAATCCCAATAATCATAACATAAAACATGAAACTTTGTGGAATACACACATAATCATAGAGAATCATTTCTTGTTAGTCAATACTCATTGCCAAGACTATCTTAGTGGACAAAGTCCCTTTCTGAACCGAGTCACCCTCGTTTCAGTCCTGTTTCACTGAACCGGTATAACCTAACATTCCAGCCATGTCTATCTCATTAGATATAAAATCTTTACCCAATGAATTGGAGGGGGATATAGGTCCCACCCATCTCATAATGATACCATTTTTATGTGTGCCACAAAATCATAAATCATACATCATTGTATAACCCATGCAATAAAAATGGGAATCTTAAACATCATGACATCATAAATCAATTCATATAAGATAAAGGAATTCATAAAAATAATTCCATCACAACATGATCAAATCAATGTAATAATAGGGATAAAAACAGAACCCTTTATTATCTTACATGGAAAATAATTTTGATAAAACACTTGAACTCCATTTTTGAGAAAATATCCTTTATACTTCAAAAACATTTTATTCTTTCTTAACATGTCATAAAATTTTAATATAAAAAAAGTTGAATGAAAATAATATTGAAAACGTGTAATGGAAGATTCTTGGAAATAATGTTTTAAAAATCGATTTATGCCGTATAAGTTAAAAAAACATTCTTCGTACATTTGTTGGAAAAGTCACAAAGTACCTCGTACGAAAAACGACAAAAGATTCCTTTCATATCTTTTACTAAAAACTCACAGAAGGGTAAAATTGGATTTAAAAAATTGTAGGTGAATGGAAATAATATTACATATTGAGGAAACATGGATGTGGATGATAAAATACACCCTAGTAAATACCAAAGTATAAACAATCTCGGATAAAAATGAGATTGTGATATTTCCCTTACCATAGGTCCGATTTGCTTCGTAAGTGTCCGAACCTATTGTATAATGATTTAAATCATGTTATTGACTTATTCTAGAATCATATTCATTGTTATTATATCATATATGGTCCACTTATGACTTTATATTACCTGTTCTATTGTAAATTCGTGTTAATGTAGCGTTTTGGGTAAAATTGTTTCATTTGTCGTCCGAGGTTTGACTTGTAATTATTCATATGATTAATTAGATCATGATTAATTAATTCCAGAATATAAAAGATGAATTTTATATATATATTCAGAATATACATATATATAATAAATCAGTAAATGGAAAGAAATACACCGTTCATGGAGACGGTAGTCCGTACGTACGCATGAACGCAGTTTTCGTTTCATTATTGAATTGAATGGAATTAAGTAGATGACATACATATAAATATAAATAAATCCAGTATCATTATTATGTCATATATTTCATTAGTACTTATTATATATACTTTATAATCATTCATGAATGGTAAATCATTGAGAATGAATCTCATCGCGTCGTGGAGACGGTAGTCCGTACGTACGCACGAGCGATGATATCGTTCCCATGGTCGTGTAATTGTGTTGAAGTGTATGTATACTATTTCAGTATCAATATCACTTTATAATAATCATATATAGATACTCATTTAACCTTTATACCCATCCAATTAAGGTGGTGGCAGAAAATAGATTACACCACGGTGTGGAGACGGTATTCCGTACGTACGCACGCGCGGTGATTTCCTTTTTCTGTAGGATGGATAGAAGGTTAATTAGAGTTGATTTATATTTATAATAAAATATAAGTATATAAGAAATACTGATGTTATTACTTTATCATGAAACAACTAAAGAAAAAGAAGTTGAAGAAGAAAGAAATTGAAAAATATCGGTAATGGATATTACCTCTTTTTGACGCACCTTCACTTAACCTCCACATAAAGAACTAAGGATGGTCTTTGAAGAAGACCATGACCTCTAGGATGATACTAGGGAAGTGGAGAAGAGATTTTGGCAGGTTTTGGCAGAGCTTGAATGCTCAAATTGGTGTGAGGAGGAGAGGGAGGAGGTGCCCTTTTATAAGGGAGGAGAGGGGCATCTTAGGAAAATCTCAAAATATTATTTTATATTAAGGTCAAATTCGGTTTATAATGGTTCCAAATGGTCTTATTTCGAAGCTAAAGTGGGTATGGGTCGAAATACTCTCATCCAATAGGATTTAGACAAGTTTATGTTATTATTTTAACCATATCAATTAGATTTAACTCTATGTTAAATAATTTAACTTTTACCGTGTCTTTTTTGTTTTCTTACACTATATGGTTAATAAACTTACTATATCAAGCCAAACGAACACCAATTTGTTTATAATTAATTTATATATCCTTATCTAAGTCATTTGGCCGAACCTTAGATTTTTAGGAATAAAAAACAATTAATAATATAATATTTGTTTTAAAAACTAATTTATGTCAATTTTGACACTATTTGGTACATGATTTTTATAAAATTTCTAACAGAATGATGAGTTCGAACCAAGTTACATAAATCAACAATAACAAGTCAAATTAACCTATAAAATTAGTGTAAGTCATAAAACGTCTCAAATTACATTTATTTGGGCATTTATAACATCAATTATGTTAATATTTCCTTAAAAAGGTAATTACTGCATCATCGTTGTGTCACAAATAAATTAAATTATTTAAAGTATAAAAATTACAAATAAAATACCATTATGTAGGAAATATTTTTAGCTTTATAATGAATATTTATAGTCTAAATTTTATTATGTATATCCCTATATTAAAAATGTTTTAGTAAATAAACTTTGATTTAAACTCTTTTAACTCTTCTTTGAATTAAATAATAATAAATGTCCAAATCTAATCCAAGTGGGCCTAAATGATAATATTTTACACTTAAGGTTGTTTTTGGTCGAGATACACTAGTCCAATAGAATTATGACATATGTTAGGGTAATATTAATATCATTTTTACCCTTAATTACCCTATTTACTTTTAACCGTAGTAAATAAAAGTAAAAAAGTTACTATTCACCAAAAATTATTTTCATCTCATTTAACCACATTTTACTTACTGAAATCAACCGTGTCTCTCAGATTTTTGAAATTCCACTCACAGAAGCGGTAAAATTATGTTTTATGAACAATTCAGTTTTTTTTAACTACCACTTAGTGGTTTCACTATTCACCAAAAATTGAAAGTTTTCAGAAAAATACCAAAAATTAGGCCTAAGCTATATTTGATATTATGAAATCAAAAATGATGTCTATTTTACCAAATTCAAAACATATCAGTTGCATTAACTAATTTAAAAATTAATTCCCGTCGTCAAAACAAATAGCGTGTTTTTAAGAGATAATAACTATCAAAAGATTAACACTTGTTTTATGTCTGGTGTAAATGTGAAATTACATCCAATGACCAGCATTGTATTGAATTGTAAAAATATATTCCAAATAAACTTTAAAACCACTCAAATTAATAATTTATCAATATTATTTATTTCGATTAAAAAAGTTTTTTTTAATTAAAATTTACTAATTTTCACTATTCATCAGAAAATGAATGTTATCCGAAAAGTACCAAAATTTCACCCTAAGCTAATTTCGATATTACGAATCCAAAAATGAATTCCATTTTGAAAAATAAAATTTACAAAATTTCAAAAAGTGGTTATTACTATTCATAACGGCTAGTTTTAATAATATTTTAATAGCATATTGTTGTTTAGTGAAACTCGTTATTGCGTACTACACACGCTATCGAGGAAAGTCGTGATTGCGTGTAATGCAAGGCAAGTCAAGGATGCGTGTCGTGCAAGATCTTTTTGGTGTAGCGTACAACACAAGACATTAGTGAAATTAAAAAGAATATTTTTTCATAAAATCTTGGGCTATTACATTCTACCCCCCTTAAAATGAATTTCTCCCTTGAAATTCGTCAGAGTTATAAATGGTTTACTATTCGAAAGTTTCTTTAATAGAAACCCACATCATAAAAAGGAATACCAAAACCAATCTTTAAAAACGAATGTATGAAACGTAACAGCTACCCAAATAAACTAATCACTTGGTTTGCACATAGGTGAAAATATGGAGATGGAAGAAAAATCTAACCATCATGTTCTGATGGAGAGTGGTAGAGAACATGGCTATGGAAAATCCAGCAATCACAAATCCATAAATTTGTGACTATCTAAGGTAACATCTGATTAATCAGATATAAGATCACTAGGACAACATTTTTGGTTTTTAAGATCGTTTCCCTAAAGTAGAAGAATTTGAATTAGAATAAATACTTACTTTATTTTGGTACAATCTCACTGTTGTTCGTGCCTTGAACAATTTACACTTCATCTCTTAAATAATTGAAGTTGAGTTTGTTATTCGTGAAGTGTTAGCAAATCATGTGATAGAATGACGGGTCATTCCATCTGTCTCAAACAAAAGGTTAGAAAAAGTTATTAAATATACATAAGTCATTCTATAGTGAGATTAATCATATATGGTTCCTAAAATTGACTTTATACTTCATATATCATACTAATTAATATAATAAAACTAGTTTCTACTAAACAGGGACTTCCTGTAGGCCAGTGGCAGGTGATAAAGGCCAGTCGCACTTCGGTTGTGGGTTCGATTCCCATAGCCTTGTCCGACGCGATGGGTTGTCGCCCGTCCTGCAGGTTATCCCTTTTCTAAAGCTATATTACTATTACATCCCATCAATAATATCAAAAAACTTTTTATCCTAACTTATGTCCAACATAATCCCTTCTAATCTTTAGGCTTATCTAAAATACTTCGTTCCAAGCTCATAGTATAAAGAAAATGATTACTTGAAATGACACAGAACAATCACGTGAATGCCATCATTTATCCCCCATATATCATAAGATATGTCTTGTTGGTCACATTCCAAACATTCAAAGGCCTTAATCATGTATTCTCTTGAAGAATGAATACCCATTGAACCTTAGTGAAAACATGAATGCAGTTAAAAGTTAACACTTTCCACAAACCAAAATCCTCAAAATTATTTATACTCAAACCATTATATCACTTAGTCCTTATATCAATCATGAGCTAATGAATACAATCCAACATCTCATTATCGTCTTATCCCTTCATTATGTTCATATCATCTACATCCCAAAAATATATTGAATAACCTTTCATGGATACTGGTACTATTAATCATACACTTTCAAAACTCAAGGAAAGACAACAGTGTAACAATCCATAGATGTCTCTTTATTCCATAGTACCATGAGATTACTTATACAACATTACACATGATAAACATGTCATCATTCCACTACATTCTTAAACCATTAACCGAGCTTCAACAATTCTTTCATTTCACATATCACTTGTAGTCTCTTCATCATCATCAACATAAATACTACCCATACGACCATGCTGATTCTATTCAGGAGACTTTCCATTAGGGAATTGGTTTGCATAATGCCCGTACATTCCACATTTAAAACATTTAACCATTGTTGATGTCGTAGCAATACCATTATCCTCATCCCTGGTGTTAACTGAACCTTTTCCTTTTCACTTACTGGCTTTGTGTCCTTCTTTTCCACACCCAAAGCACCTTCCAGTTCCTTTGAAACATTCTCCTTGATGCCTCTTCCCACATGATTTACATAGGGAAAATTGAACTTTCTTTCCTCTATGATCATCTTGAAACTCCATCTTTCTCTTATTAGCTGAGTCAGGAAACATACCAAATTTTAATTTATTGATCATATTATGAGATTGCTGATTCAGCATAACAATGATGTTTGGACTTACAAATCCCATTTCCTTTGGTTGCTCATGAAGAATATCATTCCATTGTCCATCATATCCTCCATTATCGTGAATCATCTTGTTTCCAGCCATTTTCTAAAACCCAAAAAGAATAGTGTGAGAGGGAAAAATCATGCTAGGGAAAACAACATAATAAAGGGGGATTATCCTCAATATCTAACATCTTAGGTTAAATTCTATGATCGTTACCGTAGTTCTAGGACTGTATCTTATATGTATACTTATCCTTAGGGACATCCCTAGACATAACTTATAAATATCTCTAGGGATCTCACTAAAGTTCTCGCATCCAAGTTTCCAAAAGGATGACTAAAATTTTCCTCTGATACCAACTGTAGAGACCTGAAGCTTAACATACATAGATATTACATTACTTTTGCGGAATACTTTGTACATAACAAAACACACACACAAGGACCGTAATAGTTTAGTGTCTTTGGAAACTCGGAATATAATCTTCTAATCGTGGCGAAAGATCTTCAATATCTCCCATAAAGATCTTCCATTTTTTTTATACCTAAAACCTTTCTTTATATCCTGGGGAAAATAAAACATAAAAGGGTGAGCTCAAATGCTCAGTACGGGTAAACAAAAGAAATATCAATCACATCATATACATAAGAACATAGCTTTTGGAAATCTTAAATTGCAAAAGAGCTCATAATACCATAACATGGGATAAATCATAGAAGTGAAATGTAATCCCAATAATCATAACATAAAACATGAAACTTTGTGGCATACACACATAATCATAGATAATCATTTCTTGTTAGACAAGACTCATTTCCAAGACTATCTTAGTGGACAAAGTCCCTTTCTGAACCGAGTCACCCTTGTTTCAGTCCTGTTTCACTGAACCGGTATAACCTACTATTCCAGGAATGTCTATCTCATGAGATATAAAATCTTTACCCAATGAATTAGAGGGAGATATAGGTCCCACCCATCTCATAATGATACCATTCTTATGTGTTCCACAAAATCATATATCATACATCATTGCATAACCCATGTAATACAAATGGGAATCTTAAACATCATGACATCATAAATCAATTCATATAAGATAAAGGAATTCAGAAAAATAATTCCATCACAACATGATCAAATCAATATAATAATAGGGATAAAATCATAACCCTTTATTATCATAGATGGAAAATAATTTTGATAAAACACTTGAACTCCATTCTTGAGGAAAATATCCTTTCTAGTTCGAAAACATTTTTTTCTTTCTTAACATGTCATAAAATTTTAATCTAAAAAAAGTTGATTGAAAATAAGCTTGAAAACTTGTAAAGGGAGATTCTTGGAAATAATGTTTTAAAAATCCATTTATGCTGTATAAGTTAAAAAATACATTCTTCGTACTTTTGTCGGAAAAGTCAAAAAGTACTTCGTACGAAAAATGACAAAAGATTCCTTTCATATCTTTTACTAACAAATCACCGAAGGGTAAAATTGGATTTAAAAAATTGTAGGTGAATGGAAATAATATTACATATTGAGGAAACATGGATGTGGATGATAAAATACACCCCAGTAAATACCAAAGTATAAACAATCTCGGATAAAAATGAGATTGTGATATTTCCCTTACCTTAGGTATGATTTTCTTCGTAAGTGTTAGAACCTCCTTTATGATGATTTAAGTCATGTTATTGACTTATTCCTGAATCATATTCATTGTTATTATATCATATATGGTCCACATATGACTTTATATTACCCGTTCTTTTGTAAATTCGTGTTAAAGTAGCGTTTTGGGTAAAATTGTTTCATTTGTCGTCCGTGCTTTGACTTGTAATTATTCATATGATTAATTAGATCATGATTAATTAATTCCAGAATATAAAACATGATTTATATATATATATTCAGAATATACATATATATAATAAATCAGTAAATGGAAATAAATACACCATTCATGGAGACGGTAGTCCGTACGTACGCATGAACGTTGTTTTCGTTTCCTTATTGAATTGAATGGAATTAAGTAGTTGACATACATATAAATATAAATAAATAAAGTATCATTATTATGTCATATAATTCATTAGTACATATTATATATACTTTATAATCATTCATTAATGGTTAATCATTGAGAATGAATTTCATCGCGTCGTGGAGACGGTAGTCCGTACGTACGCACAAGCGATGATATCGTTCCCATGGTCGTGGAATTGTGTTGAAGTGTATGTATACTATTTCAGTATCAATATCACTTTATAATAATCATATATAGTTACTCATTACACCTTTATACCCATCCAATTATGGTGGTGGCGGAAAATAGATTACACCACGGCGTGGAGACGGTATTCCGTACGTACGCACGCGCGGTGATTTCCTTTTTCCGTAGGATGGAAAGAAGGTTAATTAGAGTTTTTTAATATTTATAATAGAATATCAGTATATATGAAATACTGATGTTATTACTTTATCATGACACAACTAATGAAGATGAAGCTGAAGAAGAAAGAAATTGAAAAAGATCGGTAATGGGTATTACCTCTTTTTGACGCGCCTTCACTTAACCTCCACTTAAAGAACTAAGGATGGTCTTCGAAGAAGACCAGGACCTCTAGGATTATACTAGGGAAGTGGAGAAGAGATTTCAGCAGGATTTGGACGAGCTTGAATGCTCAAATTGGTGTGAGGAGGAGAGGGAGGAGGTGCCCTTTTATAAGGGAGGAGAGGGGCATCTTAAGAAAATCTCAAAATATTATTTTATATTAAGGTCAAATTCGGTTTATAATGGTTTAAAATGGACTTATTTAGAATATAAAGTGGGGATGGGTCGAACTACTCTCATCCAATAGAATTTAGACAAGTTTAGGTTATTATTTTAACCTTATCAATTAGATTTAACTCGAAGTTAAATAATTTAACTTTTACCGTGTCTTTTTGTTTTCTTACACTATATGGATAATGAACTTACTATATCAAGCCAAACGAACCCCAAGTTGTTTATTATTAATATATATATCCTTATCTAAGTCATTTGGCCTATCCGTATATTTTTAGGAATTAAATAACAATTAATAATATAATATCTGTTTTAAAAACTAATTTATGTCAATTTTGACACTATTTGGTACATGATTTTTATGAAATTTCTAATAGAATGATAAGTTCGAAACAAGTACCTTAAATCAAAAATAACATGTCATATTAACCTATAAAATTAGTGTATGTCATAAAAATTCTCAAATTACATTTATTTGGGCATTTATAACATCAATTATGTTAATATTTTCTTAAAAAGATAATTACTGCATCATCGTTGTGTCATAACTAAATTAAATTATTTAAAGTATAAAAATTACAAATAAACTACCATTATGTAGGAAATCTTTTTATCTTTCTAATGAATATTTATAGTCGAAATTATATTATGTATATCACTATATTAAAAATGTTTTAGTAAATAAACTTTTATTTTAATTCTTTTAACTCTTCTTTGAATTAAATAATAATAAATGTCCTAATGTAATCCAAGTGGGCCTAAATGATAATATTTTACACTTAAGGTTGTTTTTGGTCGAGATAAACTTGTCAAATAGGATTAGGACATGTGTTAGGGTAATATTAATATCATTTTTACCCTTAATTACACTATTTACTTTTAACCGTGGTAAATAAAAGTAAAAAGTTACTATTCACCAAAAATTATATTCATCTCATTGAACCACATTTTACTTACTAAAATCAACCATGTCTCTCGTATTTTTGAAATTCCACTCACAGAAGCGGTAAAATTAAGTTTTATGAACAATTCAGTTTTTTTAACTACCACTTAGTGGTTTTAGTATTCATCAAAAATTTAAAGTTTTTAGAAAAATACCAAAAATTAGACTAAGCTATATTTGATATTATGAACTAAAAAATGATGTCTATTTTACCAAATTCAAAAAATATCAGTTGCATTAACTAATTTAAAAATTAATTCCCATCGTCAAAACAAATAGCGTGTTTTTAAGAGATAATAACTATCAAAAGATTAACACTTGTTTTATGTCTGGTGTAAATTTGAAATTAAATCCAATGACCAACATTGTATTGAATTGTAAAAATATATTCTAAATATACTTTAAAACCACTCAAATTAATAATTTATCACTATTAATTATTTTTATTAAAAAAAATGTTTTTAAAATTTTTTTAGTAAATTTCACTATTCATCGGAAAATGAAAGTTATCCGAAAAGTACCAAAATATCACCCTAAGCTAATTTAGATATTAAGAATCCAAAAATGAATTCTATTTTGAAAAATAAAATTTACAAATTTTCAAAAAGTGGTTATTACTATTAATAACGGCTAGTTTTAATAATATTTTAATAGCATATTGTTGTTTAGTGAAACTCGTTATTGCGTACTACAAACGCTATCGAGGAAGGTCGCGATTGCGTGTAATGAAAGACAAGTCAAGGATGCGTGTTGTGCAAGATCCTTTTGGTGTAGCGTACAACACAAGACATTAGTGAAATTAAAAAGAATATTTTTTCATAAAATCTTGGGCTGTTACACCTTTCCTCTGATACCAACTATGGAGACCCAAAGCTTGATGTACATGGACAATGCATTACTTTTTCGGAATACTTAATACATAACAAAAATAGACACCAAAGGATCATAACAGTTTTGTGTATTTGGAAACATGGAATATAAACTTCTAATCATGTTGAATGATCTTCAATATCTCCCATAAAAATATTCCCCTTTTTGTTTCCATACCTAAAACCTTTATTTATTTCCCAGGGAAAAGAAAAAATAAAAAGGGTGAGCTCAAATTCTCAGTAAGGGAAAACATACAGAACATAAAACAATCCATAAAAATTTGAAAGCAAAAACATGAACATAAAATCTAAACATCAAAATCATGAACAACGACATAAATTTTGGAAGTACACAAGGCATAGATCATAAAGGAACATTAGTCATGATAAAGTAGAATGGTAATAAAACATGTAATTATGGCATCCATTAATCACATGTTATGATTTCCATAGTAGCCAAGGCATTGCTACAAAGACAATCTTAGTGGAAAAATTCCCATTCTGAATCGAGTTCACTCCTCGTTCAAGTCTTGTAACACTGAACCAGATTAACTTAACATTCCTGCCATGTTTATCATATGAGAGATAAATATTTACCCAATGCATTGGAGGGATATATAGGTCCCACCCATCTCATAATGAAATCATTCTTTCGTTTGCCACAAAATCATAAATCATACATCATAGCAAAACCCATGTAATAGAATGGGATTATTAAACATCATGCCATCATAACATAATCCATCTAAATAAAAGGATATATATTCATCATAAGATGAATCAAACCATGTAAATAATGGATACATTAAACTTGTAACATAAACATATTTAATAATGTCATTTTAGATGGAAAATAGTTTTGATAAAAACACTTGAAATGAATTCTTGAGGAAAATATCATTTCTTCTTCAAAATCATTAACTTTTCAAAAAATAACATGCAATTTTAAAAGGAAATGTATTTTTTGGCAAATAATCATGAAATATTGTAGAGGAAAATTTATGAAAATGAGGCGTTATGAAACCATAAAAATCCATTCACGCCATAAAATATAAAAATAACATTCTCCTCGTACATTTGTCGGAAAAGTCAAAAACTTCCTAATTTGGTAAAAAAAAGAATGATTCCTTCCGTAACATGTGGTAAAAGTAAAAAAAGGGTAAAAAGTAATTTAAAAATACATGAAAACATTTTTATAAAACTTGGACATTGATGATGAATTTAACCCTATAAATACTTACGTATAAGCAATATTGGATAGAAAACAATTGAGATTGAAAAATTATCCCTTACCTTATGTCTGATATGCCTCGTATGTATCTGAAACTCCTATATAATTATTTAAATAATGATCTTTACTTATTAAAGAATCATATTCATTGTTATGATATCATATATAGTTTGCTTATGACTTTATATGACAAGTTATTTTGTAAATTCATTGTAAAAGCGACGATTTGGGTAAAATCATTTCACTTATTGTACGTGTTTCGACTTGTTGTTCTTTATATTATTACCTATATCTTGATTTAAATAATTAAAGAATATAAATCATTACTTATATATAATATACATTCATAATATACATATATATATTATAGATCGATAAATGGAATGAAATACACCGTTCATGGAGACGGTATGCCGTACGTATGCATTAACACTGTTTTTGTTTACTTATAGAATTTAATGGAATTAAGTAGATGAAATACATATATATATATATATATACATAAATAAAGTATCATTATTATGTCATATATTTCATTATTATTCATTATATATAATTTATAATCATTCATGAATGGTCAGCATGGAGAATGAATCTCATCGCATTGTGGAGACGGTAGTCTGTACGTACGCACGAGGGATGATATCATTCCCATGATCATGGAATTGTATTGAAGTGTATGTATAATATTTCAGAATCAAAATAACTTTACAATAATCATATATAGTTATTTATATACATCATTATACCCATCCATGTAAGGTGGTGGTCGAAAACAGATGACACCACCGCGTGGAGACGGTATTCCCTACATACGCACGTGCGGTGATTTCATTTTCTGTAGGATGGATAGAAGGTGAAATAGGGTTTTGTCATACTTATAATAAAATATTAGTATATAATTAATACTGATGTTGTTACTTTATAATGATACAACTAAATAAGGAGAAGTAGATGAATAATGAAACTTGAGAGAATCGGAAGAAGAGATTACCTCTTCTTCGACGCACCTTCTTTATGCTTCCACTTATGGAAGTAGAGATGGTCTTTTGAGATTAAAAAAACCTCTATAATGTCTCTAGGGAAGTGGATAAGAGAAATGGGTAGGTGTTGGACGAGCTTAAAGGCTAAAAAGTGTGTTAAGAGAAGAGGGTAGGGGTTCCCTTTTTATAAGGGAGGAGAGGGGCACCTTTGGAAAAACGCTAAATATTATTTTATAATAAAGTCATATTCATTTTAAAATAGATCCAAATTGATTTATTTAGAAGCTAAAGTGCAGATAGGTCGAAATAATCTCAACCAATAGCTTTTATACAACTTTAGGTTACAATATTAACCTTATCATTTAGAGTTAACTCTAAGTTAAATAATTTAACTTTTACCGTGTCTTCTTGTTTTCTTACACTATATGGTTAATAAACAAAAAATAACAAGCCAAAAGAACCCAAAGTGGTTCATTATACATATATATATATATCCTTATATATGTCATTTTGCTGAAACTTATAGTTTTAGGAATAAAATAACAATTAATAATATAATATTTGTTTTAAAAACTATATTATGACAATTTTGACACTATTTGACAATTGATTTTTTTTGGAAAATAATAACAGCAAGATTATTTAGAAAACAGTTAAATAAATGAATACTGACATGTCATATTAACCTATAAAATTAGTGGAATTCATAAAAAGTCTCATATTACATTTATTTGGGTATTTATAATATCAATTATTTTAAAAGATTATTATTTACGTAATTACTGCATCACCATTGTGTCATAAATAACTTAAATTATTTAATAGAGAAAAATAATAAATAAAATAACATTAGATAGGAAATATTTTTAGATTTATAATAAATATTTATAGTCGAATATATCTTATGTATAACCCTATATTAAAAATGAATTAGTTATTAAACTTTGATTTTAACTATTTTAACCCTTCTTTAAATAAATTAATAATAAATGTCCTAAACTAATCCAAGTGGACCTAAATAGCCATATTTCATACCTAAGGTTGTTTTTTGGTCAAATTACACTTACCCAATAGAATTAGAACATGTTTTAGGGTAATAATAATATCAATTTTATCCTTAATTACCATATTTACCATTAACCGTGGTAAATAAAAGTAAAAAGTTACTATTCACCAAAAATTATTTTCATCTCATTGAACCACATTTTAGTCATTGATATTAACCATGTCTCTCATATTTTCAAAATTCCACTCATAGAAGCAGTATAATTATGTTTTATGTGAATTTTCAAATTCTCTTGGGAGGTGGGTAAAAGACAATGAAAAGTAAAATAAAATTTCTATATATCTAAAATTATTATAAAATGACTCCAATGAATTTCATTAAACTTATATAGGTATTATGTATCGATTTAGACCTAAAATAAATTTAAATAAAATAAATAATTATTTAAATAAAACGTCGGTTTTTAAGTAGTAACCTAGTGTTTTCACTATTCATCAAAAATTGAAAGTTTTCAGAAAAATACCAAAAAATCACCCTAGGCTAATTTCAATATTCCGAATCCAAAAATGAAGTCCATTTTGAAATATTAAAGTTATAAAATTTCAAAAAATTTGTATTACTATTTATAATGGCTAGTTTTAATAATATTTTAATAGCATATCGTTGTTTAGTGAAACTCGATATTGCGCACGACGTAAGCTATCGAGGAAGTTCGTGATTATGTGTAATGCAAGCCATGTCATGGATGCGTGTAGTGCAAGCTCCTTTTAGTTTAGCGTACAACACAAGACATCAATAAAATTAAAATGAATATTTTTCATAAAATCTTGGGGTGTTACATTAATGGCTTGTTAACATATAGTTTAACAGTGTTTTAATGAAACATAACAACAACACCATTTATTAAATAAAAAAGCATAATAGTGTGACGTCGCATCAAAATGTTAATGTTGTGACATGTACCTATATATATTCTGATGTGCTGGGGAAATAAGGATAAAAAAATAGGAGGATTCCCTAGAAAAACTATAATGGACTTCCACCCCAGCGAAGAATGATGAATGCTGACATAACTTCATTATCTTTGACTCTTTTTAGAGAATAGAGTTGGGAAGTGATGTGAGCGACTTAATTTCTCAATGAAGAACTCTGTGGTGTGTGAAGTCATAAAAGTTAGGGGTTTTTGATTTGATGTTTTGCCTATTCATTTCAAAAAAATGACGAACCTTCATTATCCCATGACCAAGTTGATCCGGGTTTCGTGCATTATACGGGAGGATGTTTTATTCTTCATGTTATTTTATTTACGGTCCGAATCATGGAAAAGAATGATTGAAAGAAAACTCCCTGAACATCCCCGGTCATAAAACCTCTAACTCAGAGGCCCCGATCCAACACGAAAAAATCTCTAGCGCCTCTGCAAATTGAATTTTGGGTGGTCATACCCTCGAAATGACGTCAATGAAGGTGTGGGATCCTTGAGGTGAAGGGGCTTCTCCCTGAAGGCCACAGATTCATGGGACCAATGAAAGGATCACCAGATCACGTTTGGGGGTCCTCCAAATTCCCTACCATCCGTGGCAGGCCTCATCAATCATGTGGATTCAGACAACACTGGTAGGCCGCATTCAACATGCGGTCATGGATTGTCAGTTGCGATGACACGCTGGAAAATGTTGCGCCAGACGGGGTGCTTCCTGGAGGGATGGCCCCCGTCCGGGCCATTTGGATAGATGGTGAAGATTTGGTCCATCTACTGTGGTTGGTGGAAGGGATCGATGTCCACGGGGCCATTGGTGTAGCCGGATGAGGAAACCATGTTGTTTCTTGGTTGGTCGGCACCACCGACCGCACCACATTGTCGATCCCCAGCTGGTGGGCTGACCCCCCCACATGTCAGGTACGTCCTACTGCCCAGTGGGCCAGACTGCGGCCTAGTGTTTTGTACTGCACTAGCGGGTCAGACTCAAACCGGCATGCTAGAACAGTGCCCCCTTCATACCAAGATGGACTAGACCAGGTCGTCGGGTGACCCGGCCGGCTGGACCCTCGGCCAACCGGGCTGGGTCCTGCGTGGCCTACTTGGCATGGCCCACGAGCCAGGCTAGACCAGACTGACCTAAACCCACACTAGGTTGGGAATAGTCTGTATAAATGAACTAGGGTATGTGGGACCGCATACTGGGTACTTCGGGTCGGTCTGACTGGATCTGACCGGTCCTTATCGCAACTGGTCCCTTGGTTAGAAAAATGCATGTATCTTGCAAACTGTGCATCTGATTGACAAGCCTTTTTTTGGCAGTGAGACCCTCTTGATGAAGATGAACTTTTTCCATGCTCTATAGTGACTTTAGTGGAAGTCTATATTCGAAGAAGGGGTTTAGGAGCGGTTATCCCAATAACATTATGTACAGAACCTTGCAACTGGATGAGACATGAACACTGCTAACTTTTGTCCATGTGGGAAGAACCTCGCTTTGACTTTACATTCCCATTGATTGAAAGAACCTCTCTGTGACATTTTTGGCTCATGGTAAAAGACATGTAATAGTACCTCAATAGTCATTAACTAGTGGTAATCACCTATCTTTGACTTTGTAGGCCCAGTGTACAAGATTGGGAGAGTAACAAAGTAATCCAATGTTAGTGGGAAGAATCTCTTTATGACGTGGTAGACCCACAGTACTCGCCAGAGGATGATTTCTCCTGCAGTCGAGGTGTTCGATGATGTGACTATTAATTCTATTGTTACTACCCTAGAACATACCTGGGGTGACCTGTCATGTGTTTCGTTCTTTACTTTGAGGAATTATTGTGTGGTCTTTCCTTCTTGGTTTGGGGTCCATATTATGTACAATGTTACTCACCTCTCCATGGGTTTCACATGCACATCTTGTTTTTTCTGCAAATGACTAACGTTTGAATAGTGCTACTCAGGGAGACGGGACTGACATACGCTTCGACGAAGGACATGGTGTCCTAGGACAAGGCGGGGCCCAGTAAGACCGGGCAGACATGACTTACCACTTCATCTTCCAGGAATATCACTACTCTCATGATCAGGTGTGGTTTTATGTGGATGGATATCAGGGTTTCCTTTTGAACTTTCTGTTTTCAGTTCATTGTTGAGTTTATATTCTAACCCAGTTACATTTGGTCATACTTTCACTCATTCATATTTTAGTGGTACTTATTTCACCCTTTTAGTGTGATAAGATGTGATTGGGCATGTGTGTGTGTATAGGTATTCAAAAAATTCCTCCCACTTGTAGGTTGAATCCTTTGGCACTAGTAGCCAGCCCCTGGACTTTGGGAGGTGGGAATGGGGTTTTCACTATATAGGAAATGGGGGATGGGTGGTGACAAAGTGGTATCATATGGAGCTTGGTTCCCACTCAATGACCAAGATTATGTATTTTGTTTTCAGGAAAAAATATTATTTTTTGTGATTCCGAATTTTAGATTTTGGGAGTGTAGTGTTGGTGTGGCGGCTGACATATCCATACACTAGGACCATGAATTCTGTTTTCGGCTCCTTTCATAAAAACCCGGGTTGCATAAGTGTATCCTTTTTTGAATAAGAGTCATCTCACCAGTTATAACCAACTAACCATTGTACATATTAACCTCTCTCAAGATTCCTCCACATGGAGGACCAACTAGGTTCCCATTGTGAGGTCATGAGGATATCTCACCTAGAGGAGAGGAGTCTATTTAGTGACCAGTCCTTGAGATGTCCCAACCGGGTGGTGCACTAGTGCGCCCCACACACTATGGTAAGCATCCATTTTTAGAAGTTCTATAAGTGGATGTTCATAGGCTTTGTTCCCCACATGAGTTTTAGAGATAGAGACCTCCCATGTTCAGGGGAGAGACAGATACTCAGCTCGCTAGGGACTGGCTAGAGGATGTGATGTGGGTCTTCCACTTAGTGAGGACACCACCTGACCAAATTTCGATCTTGGGAGCGAGCCTTTATTAGGGATCAAATAGGAGATTGTGGATTTTAACCTCCAGACTCACGATGTGGTGACCCTGACATGGGTTCACTTATAGAGGCTTTTATGGGAGGAGTTTTTCACAGTGACATAGTGCTCGGTGGGCATCCAGGAGATTCTTCACCTTCAACAGGAAAATATTATGGTGGTTGAGTACTCAACAAGGTTCACAGAGGTTTCCTCCTACTCAATAGATATGGTGTGAGACCCCTTCTTCAGGGATCCATCCTTTGAGCAGGGACTCAGGAGGGATATCTGGGCATCGTTTGTGTCACTCAGCATACATACCCCTACTGAGGTGCTAGAGAGAGACCTTATGATAGAGGGCTTCTAGGTAGAGAATGCGCTCGTATCTAGAGCTACCAGTAGACTAATGGTCGTGAAATATTCAGCATTTGAGGTAGAATGAGTGAAAATATGCATCCCATGAACATGAGTTAGTAGCAATGGTATTTTCCTTGAAGATGTGGTGGGACTACATGATGGGTGAGTGGTTCACCATTTACTCCGACCACAAGTGTCTCTAGTATGTCTTATTCTATAAGTACCTAAACCTGATAAGTGAAGATGACTAGAGTTCCGTCTAGAATATTAATTTTAGATATTATATACTCTTATAAAGGGGAATGTGGTGGAAGATGTGCTCAATAGAAGGATCTATTTGTATCTATTGATTGAGGATACAGATCATTTAGCACAATACTGATATCCTTTAATGATGATGGTGAGGCTATTTACCTCTAGTCAATGGTTGTTAGTTCCCCACACATGTAGAGTGTTAGGGAGGCACAGTTAATGTATGTTGATGTCCATGCCAACATGCTTAGTTATCCTCGAGATGGGTTTCTGATGGATTTTCAATAGGTGGGGAGAACTTCATTTTTTTCAAAGGGAACATTGTAGTTCTAGTAAATTTACTAGAGGAGTTGTGGAGGGAGATCCATACATCCCATCTAGTGGTACATCATGGTGTGGAAACAATGTACCAGGACCTCTGGAGTATGTAATGGAGGTTAGGAATGAATAAACACTGGCCTATTGTTTTTCACGATTCTCCACTTGCCAGTAAGTAAATTCTGAGAACCACATTCCAGCAGGCTTGACTCAGCCACGCAAGGTTCCAGAGTGGAAATGGGATAATATCTCGATGGAATTAGTGACAGGGATACCACATACATCTATAGGTCACAAATCTATTTGGGTGATCTTTGGACAACTCGCCATGTCATATCACTTCCTACACATATGGGATTATATACCGATAGAGGGATTGGAAGGCATCTACGTACTGGAGATAGTACAACGTCACGGGGTGACTTTGATGATAATCTCATATCACGATTTCTGCTTAACATCCTGGTTGTGGAAGCGATTACAAGAGTTTTTTCGAATGTTGCTGCATTTGAGGACATCATTCCATCCCCAAATAGATGGTTAGAGAGAGCAGACCATACTTACCATATAGGACATGCTCCATGATTTCATATTTGACATTGGTCATTTTTGGGAGGACCACCTTCCACTAGTGGAGTTTTCTTTCAACATCAGATATCACTCCACCATTGGCATGGATTCATTTGAAGCATTTTATGGGTGACCATGCAGATCAACCATATGCTGGACAGACCTTGGGGATTCAGAACTCATGGGTATATAAATGGTATTTTCTACCACCGAGAAGGTGAATATCATTCAGAAGTGTATGTGGAATGCACATATTAGTTATAAGTCTTATGTCGACAGGTGATGAAGACCTTTTGAGTTTGATGAGGGGGATGATGTGTTCTTTTGGGTCTCACACTGATGAGGATTTTATTGACTTAGTCGGGGTATAATTATATCTCCATGGTTCACCATACCTTTTCATATTCTGAGTGGAGTTGGTGAGGTGGCAAACGACCTATCCCTTCCCCTACTAATGCACTGGGTGCATGATGATTTCCATGTGTCGTACCTGAGGATGTATGTGAATGATCCATCACACACCATCGACTATGTTGAGTTGGAAATTGAATATGAGGTGACATTTGCAGAGTTATCGATGGAGATAGAGGATAGATATGAGTTGCTCCTACACGTGAGGTTTATTCCCCTAGTATGTGTCCGATTGAATCTCTAGATTCCTTAGAAGATCACATGCGATCGGGAGGCTCAGATTCATGCTCAGTACCCCCATATTTTTGTATAGTTATTGTTTTGGATTTCCAGGAAGTAAATAACTAGAGTGGGGAGACTGTATTGTCTCATAATTTCTATTTAATTTTTTTGTATGGAATTATTTTAGACTCTCAAATTTTACGACACATTATTCTGAGGTCTGGAGTGCCTGAAATTGAAATATGAACTTTTTAAAAGTACGTTCAGTAAACGTGTAAATGAGATTTTATATATTTTAAACCATTTCTCATATCAAAATTATTATGGCATCGTTGAATTCTGAATGTTGAGATTCTCTAAGAAAATAATTAACATTTTCCAACAAGGGAAATGCCAAAATGTTATTTTTTTGACATTCGAGAAAATAATAAAATAATTTAAAATAATATTATTATTTTCATTCTCACAGTTGAGTGGCGGATGACAACGTTGCTTAAAAGCTAAGATGTTTTGATGATGTGCATTAATGAGCCTCATTAATGACTAATTAAATTATAGTGTATTGATGCTTTAATGAAATTTAATAGCGACACTGTCTCATAAATAAAACATCATAACCACTCGAAATCACATCTCAATGGAAACATTGTGACGTTATACTGTTTATAGTTTGACGTGTTGGGAAAATAAGGATTAAAAATATGGAGGGTTCTCTAGAGAACATCTGACAGACATCCACCCTAGCAAAGAATGATTAGCGTTGATCTAACTCCATCATCTTCAATGCCTTTGGATGATTCGAGCCGAGATGCAATGTCGACGTCTTAATCCCTTGAGGATGAACTCCATGGCATCAAATGTCATAAGAGGTAGGGTTTTTTGATGTTATGTTTTTCCCTGTCTATTTCTAAAATAGATGAACATGGACCAACCCATGAACAGGTTGATCTGCGTTTCATGTGTTATGCAAGAGGGTGTTTTATACAGGGGTTATTTCATTTGGGGTACAAATCATGGCTTGAAATGATTGAAAAAAACACCTAGAAACTCCCCCATAATTAAACATATAACGCAGAGGTCCCATGCCAGCATTAACAAATCTCGAGCGCCATTTCATGTGTGTTATTGGTGGACGTACCCTCGAAATGATGGGATGGAACGTTTGGGATCCTCACGGTGAAGATGGCACTCGTCGGAGTCCACAAATGAAGATGGATTGAAGAAGAGACCACTAGGGCACATCTGGTGGTCAGCTAAACTCATTTTAGGCACACCTGTGCTGGTGGTGGCCAGCCTCACTTGCCGCATGGATGAGGCAGCCTGCACCGGTGGGCCGAGTCAACCGGGAAGCAGCAACTTGTTAGCTGTGGAGGCGCACTGGAGGACGCAACACCAAGAAGGTTGATGTGTGGTGGGATGGCCCGTGTCCATTTCTTCTAGATGGCTGGTGATGCCATGGTTCATCAAACATGGATGGTGGAAGGGCCATGTGCCCATGGGGACATGGGGGGAGTCATACACATCATTCAGTATGTGTCTAGGTTGGTCAGCACCACCAGCCACACCGCACGGTCGATCGCTAGCTGGGGGGCTGATCCCCGAGTGGGTCGGGCCCATGCCTATGCACAGGACCTACACCTAGAAGGCCATACATACATTGGTAGGAATGACCCCTTTCCCATTCTAGCAGGTTCGGACTAGACTGGGTCAGTAGGAGACCAAGTGGGATGGACACTCATCCAATCAGGCCGGGTCAAGCAAGGCATATTGGGCCTAGCGGACTGGCCATGCGAGACCAAACCAACCTCAAACATCCCTAGGTTAGGCAGAGTTCATCAAAATGAACCAGGGTATATTGGACCCTCGGGCCAGGTTGGTCGGGTCGGTCTGGCGGGGTCAGACCAGGCCATGTCGCATCCGACCCCTCATTACAAAAACGTCTGTATCATGAAAATTTTTCATCCTATAGATGAATTGTTTATAGTTTTGGGACCCTATTGAGAAGGAGGATAATTCGGTACAATCTATATTGACTTCAGTGGAAGTTGAGATCAGAATAAGTGCTTGAGGAGTGGTTCTCATAAGTGCACTACTTACAGTACCCTGCGATTGGCTGTGACAAGAAGACTGCTGACATTTGGCCCTATGGAAAGCACCTCTCTTTGACATTACAGGACCACTATGGGAAGAAACTATCTCTGACATTGTATGCCCATGATACATGATAAGGAGGATTACATGAATAAGCCATTACATGTTGGAATCTCCTCTTTGGGACTTTGTAGGTCCATATTACGCGATAGGGAGGAGTACCTAAGCAGTCCAACGTTAGGGGAAAAAACCTCTTCATGACATGAAAGCATAATATACTCACTAGAAGATTATTTATGTAGAAGTGGAGGTGTTTGACGATATGACTAATGATGTTATTGTTACAACAATTGAACATACATGGTCTGAGCCCTTGTTTTTTGTGCTTTACTTTGAGGAATTTTTGTGTTGTCTTTCCATCATAAGATGGGGTCCCTATTGAGTAATGTGTTACTAAATTTTGCATGGGATTCACCCACACATGATGTGTTTTTTGTAGATGACCAACCTTTCTACAGGGGTGCTCAGAGATATGGAACTAAAGGACTCTTCGAAAGTGGACTCAGTGGTCTAGGACCAAGAGGGACCTAGTAGGATCAGGTGGACTTGACTTACTACTCGAGCTTCCAGTAGTTTCACTACTCTCACAATCATGTGGTATTTTCTAAGGATGACCATCATGGTTTCCTTTTTTACTTGTTTTTAGTTATTTATTGTGTTTGTATTCTGGCACACTTACTCTCAGTTGGACTTTCACTTGTCCTTATTTTAGTGATACTTGTTTCACCCTTTTAGTGTATTGGGATGATGTTGGGAATTTTTGTTTGTACAGGTACTCCAGAGATTGCCTCCCACATACAGGTTGATGCCTTCAGTGCTAGTCACATGCTCTTGGCCTTAGAGAGGCGGGTTTTGGGTAGTCACAACACCATCCCCAGGGAAAGGGTTGTGACAAGTGTTCAATGATGGGAAATCCAACATTAGGTTGTGACAATAAGGAAGTGGTGAGTGGACCTTAATGGCCCAATAGTCCTAAATGGAAAGCAGACCTCTATGTCCAAGAAGACCTCAGTGATGAGTGGACCTCACTCACCCAACAGTCTAGTGGACCTCTGTGTCCTGGTAGATCATAGTGACGAGAAGACCTCAATGGACAAATAGACCTCAGGGTCGAGTGGACCTCAATGGCCTAGAACACCACAGTGAAGAGTGAATCTGTGTTTCCCAGTAGTCCATAGTGACTCATCGGGGATGATTCCCTTAATTATACAAGATTTTCAGTATTACGACGGACAGTATTTCTTTCTATACATTATGTTATACCTATGTGAGCAACCCACTACTCCATGAGTAATTCTTGTTGTGGTATTTTCATTTTTGGATTGATGTCCCTACTAAGTATTTTTTTAATCCCCCCTGAACAGGCTCCCCCTACATGTATCATGTCCTTTTCAGATGACTTCCATTTTTATAGAGACCTTGGTTGTCTAGGAAAATGAATTTCCCAGTGAAGAAAGATAGGTGAGGTTTACTTCTCTAGCTTAAGGAATCTACTCTTTGCTTACACTTCTGGTAGGGTTTTTTTGGGGACGAGTTTATATAGGATTTTGTACGCTATTTTTTACAAGTTTCCTTTTGTTGGGATTGAATTTTGGCCCCCTTTACTTCCATATTGGTACAATTTACTCTAAGTGGTTGTCTCAATTGCATGCATTTTTTAATTTTCAGCAATTTTGGGATGGCGTTGTGAATTTCCATGTATAAAAGTATTTGGAAGCTTCCTCCCACATTTATAATAATGCCTTTGGTGCAAGTTTCCAGCACCTAGATGTTGGGCTATAGACATGGGGTATTTTCGGCATGGGCACTAGGTGACAGGTCATGAAAAATTGTTAACTGAGTAGTTCTGTTCAACCTTAAGGAACTATTTTTTGTGGATTTGTTTTGGGAAATCAATGTTTAATGATTCGAGCTTGAATTTTATGCCCGAGGAGTCCAGTATTGGTTTGGAAGCCAACGTATCCATACACTAGGTCCCTGAATCCAACATTTAGACTCATAACATGAAAATACTTGTTGCATGCATCATATATGAATTATGTGTGATCTCATGCCGTTCATGATTCAGAGTCATTTCACTAGGTATAATCTATTGACTGAGGTTCATCATGATCTATTTCACGATTCAACCACGAAGACAGCCATCCAGGATTCCAGTGCATGACCATGAGGATGGTATGCCTAAAGATGATGGGTCAGTATAGGGACTAGTATTAGAGAAGGCCCCTACCAGGATGCGCACCATCATTTCCACCACCCGTTGATCATTTGTTACTATAGGAACTATCGGTAGAGGATGCATGAAGGATCAGATCTTTGCATGAGTTCCAGAGCCAGAGACCTCCACGGTTTAAGGGTGGGACTGACACTTTGGTGGCTGAGGATTATATCATGGTGGTTATGTGAGTCTTTTTTCTGGTGAGGATGCCTCTTGAACATATGGATATCATAACCATGAGACTTCTTCTATGATTAAAGAGGAGGTGGTGGAGCTTGATTCTCCAAAAGCACGATGAGGTGACCCTTACCGGTAAAAAAATTGAGCACCTCTTTAGGGAGGAGTTATTTCTGGAGACATTTCACTTAATATTCATATCGGAGCTACTGCACCAACAGTAGGATTCCGTGATATTAGTGGTGAACTCAGTGAGATTAAGTGAGATTTATAATTACTCCATAGTCATTTTGCAAGACCCATTATTTAGGGATTGTGATTTTGAGTAGGCACAATGCCGAGAGGTCAAGAATCCATGGAATTGCTTAGAATCCTTACTCAGGCTAAAGTTCTTGAGTAATATCTACTCATGGAGAGATTCCTGGTAGAGCAGGAGCCATCATCCGATGATACTAGTAGACACCGTGTGGTGGAGTCTTAAGTCTTGTGTAGTAACAAGAACACACGGGGACCCAAGAGTGTCATGCATTTCAGGGGACAACCCCAGGATATAAGATCGAAAGTACATGGCTCTCAGGGTAGAGAGAATATTCAGAGGATCAGGGTATGCTACTCATGCAGTGGGAAAAGCCTCATGGCTCATGATTTGCCGACTCACCACACAGTCGACCATTCGATAGTCGAGGGACCGACGAGGTAGAGGTAGAGGTAGAGGATTGAGAAGGGTGGTCTACAGGGCGGAGGGCTTAGTTGGGGGCATGCAGAGCAGAAGGTAGTGGGTGGAGGTTCAAGGTGCAACTAGCACCACTCCATGGTGGTCAACCGTGGGATCCTGAAGAGGATGGACCAGGTCATGTCTAGCTTTAGGTGATGGAGGCCTACAACCATGATTCCCTAGAGTTGATTAGAGGTATGATATGTGTCTTATCATCCTTTTTTATATTCTTATAGACACTAGTGAAAGTCACTCTTTCTTATCTATGAACACTTTTTAGAGATTGGAGAGTCTAGTGTAGTTGTTGCCTCAATCCTTACTGTTATAGACTCATAGAGGAGTAGATTCAATAATTAAAAATTGGTGATAACTGTGTGAGATTACTCTGGGAAGAGAGTTATTCTGCTGATATCTCCTAGTAGGGGTATAGAGGACTTACGAAACCATCTTGGGTTTGGATTGGTTGTCTTAAATTAATTCTCAGATCGACTATATTAGGTGAAATGTGTGGTGTCTCCACAGAGATGGGGCAAGTATTACCTTCACCAGAGAGAAGGGAACACTTGCATCACATGATGAAATTTCTCAGAGATTTTTGTAGTCAATCACTCACCATTTGTCTAGTCTCACCCTCTATGTGGTGGACTAAAATAGTCCTTACATTCCTGTAGTGGTGGATGAGTAGGAAGAAATACTTCTTGAGAATGTTCTAGGATTACCCCCTCATAGGGATGAAAACATGGGCATTGATCTATACCCCATGATGACACTGATATCCACACCAGCATATCGGATGTCTCTTGTGTCACTCTGGGAGTTGATGGTAAAACTAGAGGATCTATAGAGGAAGGGCTTCATGAAGCCCGTTGTTTCACTGTGGGAAGATTTAGAATTGTTTTCCAAGAAGGAAGATGGGAGTTTGAGGTTGTGTGTGGATGTCCAAAAAATGAATCAGGAGACCGTGAGGGACAAGTATACACTACCAAGTATTGATGTCGTATTCAACTATCGAAAGGTAGTGGGAGGGTTCTCAAATATAGACATCAGATCATGCTATCATTAGCTTCGTGTATGAGAGGAGGATGTACCGAATACAACTATCTAGTGTTGGTATGTACAGTATGATTTCTTGGTGATGCCTTTTAGTGTGACCAATGGCCTAGAATAATTCATGAGACTCATTAATAGGATCATCCCACCCTATCTTGACTAGTTCAATATGTTCTTGATTGATGAAATCCTGGTTTACTCTCTGTATAAGGAGGATCACACAACACACCTATAGATAATCCTGGATGCACTCTAAGAGAACCAGATTTATTGGAATCTCTTGAATTTTTAATTCTATATTTGATAGGTATATTATCTGGGACACGTCATTTCAGAGGCTGGAGTAAAAGTGGATCCGTCAATTATAGAGGAAGTGCTTGCATGGGAGCCACCGAGGAGCGTGATTAAGGTGTGAAGTTTCATGGGTTTTCCTAGATAATATCGGAGGTTCGTTCTCAAACATTCTATCTTGGAATCACCATTATCATCTTTTATATATAAGGGACATCCCTTCATGTGGATAAAGATGTTCCAGTAGAGTTTTCATGAGC
This sequence comes from Viscum album, assembly GCA_963277665.1. Taxonomy (NCBI): domain Eukaryota; kingdom Viridiplantae; phylum Streptophyta; class Magnoliopsida; order Santalales; family Viscaceae; genus Viscum; species Viscum album. The sequence goes on from CAUJRU010000344.1 coordinate 391,525, forward strand.
ATCGGCAGCAACTGATGAGTGCCCCCATCATGAGACTAAAAAAAGAGGGAATTGGGTTTGTAGTGTTCTGCAATGCATTAGAGGCCATATTAGGTTGTTTCTCGATGTAGGAGCAGGAAATGATTTCATAAATTTCACGATAGTTATCGAAACATAAAAATAGTTATGTGAAACATGACCAGATCCTGATGGAGTGGCCTTTTTATTGAAGATGTGGAAAAACTACTTAATGGGAGAGCCGTTTACAATCTACTCCAACCACAAAAGGTTCATTTATATCATCTCCCTAATAGACATGATATTTATATATATCTGGTGTCCAGAGTTCTTCCAAGACTATGACTTTTAGATAGTCTATAATCTTAGGTATAGAAAAGTGGGGGTGGACATGCTCAGCTAGAGATCGGGTTTACAGTTAATGTCGGAATAATTAGAGCGGTTAGTCATGATTCAGATATCCTTCATGGATGGTGATGTTGCATTTTATCTTTAGTTGATGGACTTAACTCCCCCAATCATTCTATGATTTAGGGAGGCACAAATTGTGGATGTTGACTTTGAGTCCCTACATGCTCAAGTATCCTCTGGATAAGCTCTTGATGGATATTCAGCAGTTGGGGAGCACACCATTATTTTCCGAGGGCGCACCATAGTACCAGTGGTGTCACATGAGGAAGTTCTGAGGGAGTTCAACAAAATCCATTTTGGTTGTACTTCTAGGCATGATGATGATATACCTGGATATTTGATGTCATTACTAGTGTTTAGGGATGAAAAAGGTATTGCCAGAGTTTGTTTTGTGGTGCCACACTTCTCAACATGTTAAGGCAGAGAGTCAGCATCTTGTAGTCTTGATTAAACCACATGAGGTACCAGAGTGGAAGGGGGATGGTATCTCAATGAAAATCGCGACAGGATCACCCATGCATCTAGGGGCCACACCACTATCTATGTAATTATTTACCAACTCACAAAGTTAGCCCTGTTCTTACACATTTAAGAGTAGGGATCAGTAGAGGGCTTGGGATGCCTTTATATACATGAGATAGTTCTACTCCATGGAGTCCCATCGACAATTGTCTCGAATTGAGAAAAACTCGTTTCATCCCATTTGTGTAAGGGATTACCAGAGGAATTTGGGAATCAGTTATGCTTGAGCAGAGCTTTCCTCCCGCAGAAAGATGGTCATATGAAGTAGACTATACATATTTTAGAGGACATGATTCATGCTTGCATCATAGACTTTGGTTTTAGTTGGGAGTATCATTTACCTCTAATGGAGTTTCATTACAACAATATATACCACTACACAGCTGGTTTGGAATCATTCTAGGCATTGTACGGGTGACCATGCAGATCATAGATATGCTAGACAGACCAAGGTGAATAAGAACTCATGCATCCAGAGTTGGTACTGGCTACCACTGAGAAGATGTAGGTTATCCAATAGTAGAAGAGGATGAAAAAGATTATGCAGAAATCTTATACTGATAGGAGATGGAGGCCTTTGGTGTTATAATATAGAATCCATGTGTTTCTTTAGGTATCACCTCAAACGTGATTGCGCAGATTAAACAAGGGTGTTAAACTGCATGTGAGATTCACTAGCCCTTTTCAAGTTTTGAAAAATTTGGTCAGGTGGTGTACCACCTATATCTTCCCCCAAACATGAACCTAGTGTATAATTTCATTCAAATATCTCAGTAGATGAAGAACGTACATGATCCATCTCAGGTCGTCAACTAGGATGACTTCGACATTGACGATGGGGTGATTTATTTTGAGTACCTAGTAGAGATTGAGGATTGATAGAAGTGGGTCCTTCATGGATGGTCAATTGCACTGGTGCATGTTAGATGGAATCACATGAATCTTTATGAGAGCACTTCTGAGTGAGAGGCTCAGATCCATGCTCAATACCACCATTTGTTTGTTTAGAACTTATTTTTTCTTATGAGGACATATATCCATAAGGTGTTAATAATGTAATGTACTAGAAATTCCGGGAATATTTTTAATTATATAATATTATACTAAGACAAGGAATATAGAAGACAAATGATTCTGAGGCCACATGAGCCTAATATTGGTGTTTGAACTATTTTTATGTTCATTCAAAATAGTGCTCGTACACGGTTTTGGAATCTTCTTAATGGGTGCCTCAGATTAAAAATATGAGGGCATAATTTCATCCGGAACGACGAATTTACCTATTGAATGACTTAACCTGAACTAGCACAAATTTAGGGGAAAGTTATTTTTTATAATTCTTAAGAGAAATATAAAAATATATTAAGGAAAATTAAAAAGAAATTTTATTTTATTTTATTCAAATTTCAAATTTTGTTTCAATGTAACATCATTGCCACCAATGTTTAACAAAAACGTATTTTTATAAATCAAACATTATAACGACAATATGACTCAGGGTAACCAAAACGCTGAAACATTTTTTTCCATTTAATTAGTTCACTGAATATGGGGTCATTTGAATGATCTAGCATTACTCTCAACCGTGGGAGTTTTGGATTTGGTGAATAATGATCGATAAACTACCAAAAATGATGGACTATGGAATGGAGAACAATAGTGGTGGAATCTTTGCCAATGGATGATCCAACCTTGGGGTAGGGGTTTTATTCATAGTGAATTTCATTTTTCCTGATTCATGGATTTGAGCAAAGAACGTGGGTCAACCCATGAATAGGATACCCACAGGTCAATCACGTATGTGGGAGGGATTCTATTCTTAGTGTTTGAATCAGAGTTATCCATGTTTGATTCTTAAATCGCATCCCAACAGTTTTTTTTAAATCTAGCATGGAGGGATCGGGCTGATGCCAAAAAGGCCTGGATCCCTTCTTTGGGGGAGCTCTGTTGTTTTTTGTGACCAGATATTCGAATTGATGATGAGAAATCTTGGAGTATGTTGGAGTGATGGAGATGAACTGAGGATACTGAAGGAACTCACAGACTGGAAAAAAGACCACTAAAGTTGTTCTGGTGGCCCGCAGAAGGAACAGTCATTGCTGGAAGTGCCCACATACGTTAGGTAGTGCATGCCGCGGTAGTATACGATCCCGATGACAATGTGCGTGGGTGGTGGATTGGGGAAACTATCAAAGGATAGATGTGGCACAAGTAGATGCGAGGAGCCACGCCATGTCCTATGGATGGATGGAGGATGTATAGCTAGACCGTAGTAGCAGACAATGCATTGACCCAGAGGGTAGATGGAGACATGGCAGGAACTTCATCTTGGGCAGAGAAATCTGACCTGATCACCACGGGTCGGGATGTAGAATACTGGTTGGATTAGGAATCCCAGTGGGATGGATCCACAACCCAACAGGATAGAACCGTGACCCAACAGGATATACCCTCAGCCAAGTATGCTGGAACTACAGCCCAGCAGGACTGGATAGGGCGATAGGGATGGGTTAGGGCTGGACCGGGTGGGACCTGGGAGGTGATGAAGTTGGGTCAGACAAACCCCAAGCCACATTGGCATCCTTTTCAGAAAAACAATAATTAATTTCAAACTATACGTCGGATGGATGATCCATTCACGGAGTTGGGATCCTCACGATGAAGCGGTACTTGTTAAATACTCCATGTTTGATTTCATGGAATTTGGGAAATGACTGATGGCTTGAAGAGTGTATTTTCCATGAATCAAGTGTGATACGAGTGGGAATCATGTGGAGGTCTGTAATGAGATGAAAGTGAAGAGTATATCATAGGGGCCCAGCATAACTACGTGATGAGAAGACCATAGTGGCCCAACAAACCTTAGTGACGAGTGGACCTTAGTGTTCTAGTAGATGAGAGGATCTTTGTGTCCCAGTAGACAATAGTGACTAGTGGACCTCAGTGGACCAACAGATGAGTGGATTATAGTGACCAAACAGACCTCAGGGATGAGCAGATATTAGTGGTCTAGCAGATGAGCAAGCCTCGGTGTGCCTGTATACCTTATTGATGAGTGACCTAAGTGGGCCAACAAACATTTGTGACTAGGGGACCTTAGTGGGCTAGTAGGCCTCAATGACTCATCGGGGATGTGTCCCTTATTATTACAATATTTTTAGCATTACAAATGATAGTCATGGATTTTATATATTTGGTGAAAACTGTGTGAGTTGTCTATAACATAGTGTGTACTTTTCAGGGAGGTCTTTCCTCTAACGTTTTGGGTCCCAACTAAGTATTGTGTTACTCATCCCTACATTGGCTCCAGCCACATGTATCATTTCTTTTGTAGATGACTGAAATTTTGATAGATACATTGGAGATCTAGGACTAGGCAGTTCCTAGTGAGGATAGACATGAGAGCTATACTCCTACAGCTTCAGAATCTACTCATCACCTACCCATCAGGTAGGGTTTCGTGTGGAATTTTTTCTGGAGACTTTTGTACCCTTTTGTTTATTTCTTTTAAATTTTTGGGATTTTATTTGGGGATCCTTTACTTCATGATTGACACTATTTAATATCAGTGGTTTTCTTATTAGTATAAATTTTATCCCCTTTTCAGAATTGTGGGCTATGTTTGTGGGTCTGCGTGTGTACATGTTCTTAGGAAATTCCTCCCACTTGAAGGAAAATGACTTCAGTGTTAGTCACCAGCCCATAGAATTTGGGAGGCGGGCTTAGGGTAGTTGTGGAATGTGACTTAGGGGTCAATTCATGAAATAATATAAATATAATATATATCACATATAAATATTGTTCTATCATAATGGCCACCATGATAAGGGGTAGGGTAAAATTGAACAATCATCGTTTTGGGAGGTTGTAATTCTCCGTACACAGAAAGAATATATTCTATATCCATTATATGGAGGTGGGTGTAAGTGTAGGTTTAAACCATATCATATAAAAATCCAACTGTATGGAGTATAATGGTTTTTTTTATAAAATAATGGAATAAAAATAAGTTAGCAGGTTGGATAAGGAAAATAAATGAAATGATATTGAGAGAAGATGTTACCTCTAAATCTAGTAACTCTTTTCAATTTGAGCCAATAATCATTCTTTAATTTACTTCTATTCATAGTATGGCATCAAGGAGTTATGGAGAAATGTTGGGAGCTTATTTGAGACCATTTTTGACAATCAAATGGGCTTTAGAGGTGTGTGTAAGTGGGTATAGGTGGTGTCCTTTTATAAGAGGAAGAGGGAAAATATTGGAATGTCTTGAAATATTATTTTATTATAAATTTATTAACAAATTATAATAGAAAAAAAGTGATATATATATAGGATAAGAGGACTATGGGTAAAAATCCAGTCAACCAATAGTTTTAAGACATGTTTAGGGGACAAATGTAACCTTATCTTTTGGTTTTTGCCATTAGATAATGAAATTAACTCTGACCATGTCTTCTGGTATTTTTATACTATATGGTTAATATATTTAATATAAAATGTAAAGTGAACCTCTAGTGGATAATTAATGGAATTTGTAACATTATATTTGTCAGTTGGATGAATCATAGATTTGTTTCACTATATATCACATAATAAAACAGTTTTAAAATACACATTTATGTCAATTTTGACACTATTTAGTTATTGATTTTGGTTAAAGTCATTATAGATTGATTCATTAAAAAAAACATTTACTCTAATATAACATGTCATATTCATCCAATAATACCTTTGATATCATCAAAATCTTAAATTAAATTTATTTTAATATTTATAATATATTTTATTTTAATATTTCATTAATAATCTTATGATTGTATCGTCATTGTGTCATAAATAATTTTATTTAATGTCAAAAAATTATTAATAAAATTCCCTAATATAGGAAATATTTGTATCTTTATAATTAAGACTTATATATATTTATATTAGTTAAATAACCCAATATTAATTTTGTTAGTAAAATGATACATTCTTATGTTATATTTTTCATTACTATAAATTTATTATTACAACATGTCATTATCACACACATGTGGCTCCCAAATGCCAAAAGTTTGAACTAAGGATTTTTTGGGCCGCCCATGACTTATCCAATAATATTCGAACACAAGGTAGGGAAGTGATATATTATTATAATATTATTTTTATCCCTAATTACCTAATTACCCTTTAACAATGGTAAATAAATATAATTACTGAAGTTACTATTCATAATGTCCAAAAATAAAATGTACCTATTTACGTAATTTAGACCCTATGAATCCAAATATGAAATTAATTTTTCAAATGCAAAACAATGATGCTAGATTAAAAAATTTAAAATTAATTCTAGTTTTCAAAAACATAAACCATTTTTTATTGTGTAAAAACTATCAAATGGTTGACATGTTTTAATATCCAATTTATAAGTGAAATTACTTATAATCACAAAATTTGATTAAATGGTTAATAAATAATCCAATTACATACTAAAAACAATTAAAACGAAAATTTAACAATATATATAAATTAGAATAAAGGGATTTTTTGAATTCAAATGAAATATTATTCAATATCCATTAAAATTTGAATTTCATAGGAAAAATACCAAAATTTCCACCAATATATATTTTGATGTCCTCCTTCTCAAGAATAAGTTTATATTTTTAAATAGAAGATATAGTAGGGACGAAAAAAATATTTAGAAAGGGTTCTCCTTCAGAAGGTGGAAATTGTCCATTTAAAAATAATAGAGTGCTTTAAACTTAAAATTGGATTCATTCCCATTTTAAGACTATAAAATTTATTGGATAAATGTGAATACATTTAACAAACCTATTTAATAATATTTTACTTAGTCTTATTAATTCCCTCCAATATATCATCTATGTGTTAACTACTATTGAAAATAATAAAAATATTATTATATTATTTTCAGTATAACTCGGAGTTGTTTGCGAAGTAAGATTTCGACGATCCTCATTGTTGCATGTCGCGTACGCTATAGAACAAAAACATCGCCATAATGTAAAATTAATATGTAAATAAAAAATATGAATGAAAAATTATTATTATATAAATACTAAGTATGTTACATTAAATGTCCAGTTCTACATGAAAATGTAATTGAAATGAATATAACAAAAAAAGTGACAAAATATCACACTCATATTTCTTATAATTATAACAATTTTTTATAATGATATTACCAAGAGATATAATAAAAAATATATTATATATAATGAAAAAATAATTCTCTAAATGATGTTAATTTATTTATAGTTTTTTTGGGAAAAATAATTATCTTTAATGGTGTTGTAATAGTGATGTAGTAATTATTCTATTAATAGAAATATCAAATTAAGGATATTGAAAATATTAAAATAAATGTAAATGAGAATAATTAAGGTGAAAAAATTATAGGTTCCAATTACAAATTAGTATTTTATTAAATATTTTGGTTTGTAGTAACCTTTCTATTTAGATTTTATTAAAATTTAATGTAATGAATAGTGTCAAAATTGACACTAATGATATTTTATCAAAAAAAATATATTATTAATTTATTTGAAAATAAATAAAATATAAAAATATAAAAAATTTCTCTTTATATTGTCTAAAATACCATATAATGAATTTTAATGGACAATTTACCCCATATCATTAAATTATTACAACCATTCAATATTTAAAGTCTTATTATCAAAATCAAAATTAAAATAAATTTACTATAGATTAATCAAAATAATAAGTTTTAAAATAAAACCAAAACATGTATAAATTTTATTGGTTTAATATATTACAAAATTTTCTAATTTAATATTTTAATCCATTTACTTTTGGTTATATTTTTATATATTATTAATTTATTATAAACTATTTTTTTTGAGAATTCCCAAATTTTCCCCATATATCATTTATAAATTGGAACCTCCTCCCTCACATAATAACATTCCCATAAGCCTTAATGCTCATAATCCTAATAAAAGTTTCTTCCTATAATTATCTATGCACCTTCTAGAGATTCTGGTCTCCTCAAAATACAAACTCTAGGGTCCCTAAGCAGAGATCTAGAGGGTGATCTTTGAAGAAGAGATAACTTTCTTACCGACTCTTTCAAAATCATATCATCCTCAAAATACTATTAATACGTAGTATCCATTAAAATATAACAACTATAGTATTAAATATATAAATAAAATTTATTATGTCTATGAGAAAACCACATTCCACCTACTATCCATTCAATGATAAATGAAATCATCATGATTGGGTACGTATGACCTACCATCTCCAAACCATGGTGTAATATTTATCCATTACAATTTAATTTTGATGGGTATAATGATAGAATTAACCGAAATATATAATTATTATAACATAATATTAATTATTTTAAATAATAAATATACCATTTACTTCCTTAATTTTTACTATTAAGAAAATGATACTATTGTTCGTGGGTACGTACAGACCATTGTCTTTAGGACATGATGCGATTAATTTTCTTTTTTGAACATTCAGGAATTATTATATAAATGTATATAATGAATAAATATGATTTATACTACCTTAATTACATTATATAAATGATAAAACTATAACCTATGAAGAATATATTTGATTTATATTTCAAAACATGCTTAAAAATTTAACAATTAACACCCAAAAGAATAGAAGGAATAAAATATTACTAAACATGTGATAATATTAATGTATATTATATCATAAATATAAATATGTTTACATAATAGGATAATACAATTATTTAATCAATTATACAGGGGTTTTTATATGTGATAATAATCCCTGATCTAATGTAATGGATTACACTATCTCACTTTTATTTTTGTGGGACACATGCCTTCTACACCACCAGTATCTTTCGTGTGGTGTTTATTTTTCACATTAATATTATTTGGATTAATATTTGGAACGTTATGGTATTAAAATATTAATATAATTTTCTTATTTTGATGAGTCATATGATTAGTCTTATTTTAATGTTGTATGGGAAAATTTCAAAATATCATTATTCTTCAAGATTGTTTATACGTAAGTATTTGATATGATATATTTACCATCCACATACTTTTTTTCTAAAAATTAATTGAAAAATATTATTTCTATTATTCGAAAACTTTTTAATGTCAATTTTACCAATTATTATTAAATGGTTTGAAATAAATCTATTTTATTTTTCGTTTCATGTTTCTATAAGGCATATTTGAAAAATTATGACTAGAATGTTTTATTCTAACTTACATGAAAGGAAAATATTTTTATGCTATCATAATGAATTATTTATGGGAAGCATCCCATAAAATATTGAAATATTATTGGTAACTAAAAGGTTTTCTTTTAATATTTTGATTCATTTTTAATAAAAGAACATGTTTTTATATAGGAAATGTTATTTTCCCCAAGAAATTATTGCAGGTGTCCTATAAAAATTATTTCCCATATAATAAAAAACTAATTAATATTACTCATTTTTTACAAAGTTTATGATCCAATGTTACAATTATTATTATTTATATTGACGTTTTATGTTTATGATGGTATGATATTAATGAAACTGATATCCTTTATGTTAGTTTTGTAATGATTGAGTGATGTTTATGATAACGATTTTATTCCATGGGTTATGAAATGATGACTGATTTTTGTTCATATGGCACATGCATGTATGACTTCATTATGTAACGGGTGGAAAGTATATATATCCCTCCAATTCATTGGGTAATGATATACACTCATGCAATATAATAAGATGATATTGGGAGTGAACCTTCTCTACTAAGATGGTCATGGGAGTTAACCATGACTACAATGATGGTATGGAGAGTGAACACATTATTCCATGATGGCCTTAGAAAAAATTCCTTGACTACTATGGAAATGATAATAATATCTAATGTTTCATCAAAAAATCACATGTATTATTCATTTATTTATGATTTCATGGCCTATATTCTTTATTTTATTATGAAACTAGTCCTATGAATTGAAAATATTTATTCTATGACTTATATTTTTTGATGAAAGGGTATTATTATCATGTATCTATGCCATTATATTTATTTTTTTGATTCATATCTCATTCATATTCCCTTACTAATTATTTCTTCTCACCCCTTTTCTTATGTTCCATTCCACATGATATATAGAATGGTTTTATGTAGGAAAATTAAAGGGAATGATATTTATGGAAGATGTGATGGGACCACATTATGTAAGAAGTTGTTTTTGTTGTCAAAAGTTTTCAAAACTATTCAAAATGAAGAAGGAATTGAAGAAGTAACTCATTGGTTAATGGAAACTGTAAAATTAAACAATTGTTACACACGTCCCATGTTCAAAGAAATTGTGACAATAGTGATATATTGTTTTCAATAATGATGATGGGAGAAGTAAAATCCATTGAGGATTATTGAAGTATTACAAGTATGTTCATTGGAATTAATAATCCAAAAGGAAAAAAGAATAAGGATAATTGTTGAAGAAGTATTTAGTGTGTCTTATTTGAAGAAGGTTTCTATGCATGGGTTTTCAAGATATAGGGTTGAAATTCTGGATTTTTATGATAATGTTTTTTGTGGGTTACATTAAAAACTAGGACTAACCACTAGCCAACCAGCTAGCCTCGACCCAAGGAATTCATGTGATAGAGTCAGTTTCACCCAAGGGGAATCCATCCAGGCCAGCCCATGAGTGGTAGGGCCATGTGTAGGCCCACATGAGAGCATGGGGAAATCCCATTTGGAGTTTTGGGCTGATGCCCAAAGAGAACATGGTATGGGGTGGTACTGTGGATAGTGAAGCAGTAATCTGAGCTGTATGTGGAGAAACCTGATTGATATATTATTCTCCACTAGTGTCTCTTGTTCCATCTGGGATAAGATAATGTGGGCACTATTCACCATTTAAAAAATGCCGAACTGATCCTAGTCTCAAATCTCTTATATGACATGTGATTTTGAACTGGATCCATCCGATTAGCGATATCATCATCTATCTCCCAAAAATGAATGACACTAAAATTGATATATTCCAGATAATTATTCCAACACCATGGTTGAGCCACCATGATCTATCACTTTCCATAAAAGGAGCATCATGGGATCAAATCGAGACCATGCACAGAATGAACTTCTTTCACGCTTGCGAGAAGTTTGAAGAACTCAGTTTGGATGAAGAAAATAGAGTTTGAAAGGCCACATGGATTTGTTTTGGATTTATAAATGTTAAAAATGCATGTGTTCCTGAATGCATTAGAAGAATAGAGAAGTCTGTGTACTTGTAAGGGAAACACACCGAGAATCTCATTGTTTCTCATTCATGGTTTGAAAATATTAACCACGTAAGATCTCATGCTTTCAATGATGTGATCTTCTGGGAATATCATGTGGTATTTGATCATGGAAAATGGTAAATACCCTCTCTAATAAAAGGAGAATCCCCGATATTAAAATATTTTTTTCTCTACTGTTCCCAAGAGCTATTGTTTCAAAAAAAACATAGCATCTCCTCGACCAACAATTTTTAAAATGGAAAGGAATGATATATATGCCTTATAGATATACGAATGTAGGATCCCACAAGACATTGATAAGTGATTTGAACTCTCGATTTGTGCTTTGTGAAGAACCACACTCCAGAATGAAATGGGACAGTGCACTATGTCTCCCTTGACTATGTGATGAACTGAGATCCACAAAATCATTCCAGTTCATGAAGATCTATAGAGATCTTTGAGGTAGTGATTTAGACTCAAAATCCCACTGCTCATCACAAATCATAGCACATCATGTTCATGTATGACCCGTGCATCCCATAAACAAGGTAGAGACATGAGCCCTTCAGTTTTCAGAAGAGAAGGTAAACATACCCCTATTTAAACTCGGATGCCATATTGTTTTTAGGGGTTATTTTTGGTGGATAAGTAGTTTTTTTCATGAATATGGGTTGTTCATAAATTCATGCACACATGTGCATTTTTTAAAAAAACATGAGGCAGTTTGTGTCTATGAGGGATTTCATCTATTCAAGTTTGGTAGCATTCAATGAATATTAGAGTTTAATAGGAAGTGTGTACGTGCAATGATTTATACCAATTAGAGTTTACACACAATAGGAAATAAATATACAATTCATGACCTCTAGGATGAACATGAATATCAGAAGGAATTTAAAGAAGATAAACTAGAAAAGTGGTTTCACGTGTGTAAAGAAGAATATGATGAGAATTTCACTTACATGTTACATGCATGATCTCAGTAATATATGAAAGAAAGAATGGGGAATTAATTTTAATATCTCCGAGTAATTTTATACTCTATTTTTTAATAATCACAATGGTGTATGAGAATATTTCTATGGAATAAGACAAAAAAATTAGAATATATACTGTAGTTGGTTGTTTCACTAAATATGTAGAAGTAGTGGTGTTGTTTTCTCACTACAGAATAAGAGATAAGATGAAATTAGTGTTTCCTTCCAACTAATTGGAAAGTATCCAAGTGAAGATAACTAAATAAGATCAAGAGAAAAACTATCCTTATTAAGGATGGAAGAAAACTCTCTTCACATGATGAATTAAGAACCAGCAAAGAAGCTGCAAGTTAATCTAGTTCATCACCAGTATAGGAAGAAGATTGTATCCTTTCCCCCTACAATGTATGGGGACTGACACTAAGAAGTATTGATTCATTCCCCCTCCAATGTGTAGGGAACCACACTATCTAGTGGCTTATTTCCTGTGACATCCCACTATTAAAATTTCTATATTATAGTGGAAAATCCATGCACTTGTCATTCTAATGCTTGAAAAGAATGTAGCTTCTCTAATTGAGTAGTGGACACTGTAAAAATACTGTGTCCATATTTTTACTATTTTTTATTATTTCATGTGACATGGAAAAGATAATAAGAGAATCATGATCCTAACAGTTTTAGAGGTTCATGTTTAAAAACTAGGAATTAGATTAAAAAGTCCCCAACACAGATTCACCCCCTCTCAGTGTTAGGTATATTCCAGACAAGTCCTCTCGATTGGTATCAAAATAAGAACAACTATGTTGGATTCCATTTGTTGATATTACTCTATTTTAGAGATTTTAGTATCTTTATGTATTTATCAATGAAATACATATTCAATGAATATATAGTTATCTCTATCTGAAGACCATATCTACAAATACCATGATGAATAAGAAAAATAATAAGAATAATTAGTTGAATAAGAAGTACCGCTTACCTAATGAAGAGGAAGAATCTAGATAGTCATACCTTGTTGGCAAAGAAGATATATTAAACATGTAATGTAATGAGAAGTGATCTCATGTTTACACCAAGAATATTGATAAACTTCATACCTCAAGTGATCTAGAGGCATGTGCCAATATATTTTAAAATTATTCTCATGATAAAAATTCAAGCACAAGTGGTGATGATCAATCTAAAAACTATTAATAGTTATCACATGATAGATTAAAATTTATTATACATAATATTCCTGAGGAATGTGTATCACATTTCTGTGGTTTATTTCATTATATGCATGAATTTTTCAACCAGGTGGAATAAGAGAATGCTATTTTGGATAAGGGATTAAAAGAAACAATTGTTGAATGTTTAAATCTCTATACAGATGTTGGAGTCTTTGATGAAATAATTAGGGAATTTGAAACGAGTTCCTCAAAATGGCTCCAAGATGGTGAGTAGAAATAGGGAGTCAAGAAGGCTCTATAAGAGAAGATCCATGTACTTGGAAATAATTTAATGAATATTACTTAGGTCAGGGGTTTATATTTGGTAGAAAATACCATGATTGTCAAGGAACATGAATCATTGTTACAAAACATATTTCTGATGCATGAAGTGGATGTTCAAAGATTAAAGAATATTTTGATGAGACTATGACAATTATTGAAGACCCGAAGATCATCCTCAATATGAATTGTCTAAAATTTGATGCTCAGTGTCCCAATATAGAGAAGAAACATATTGATCCCTCACAAAATATGGAGGTTGTTGATACTATTATTCAAAGTTAATTAGAAGATTCAAATGATTAATGATCTCCACGATGTGATAATAATATCATGACCTCACTCAATGATCTATCACAAGAAGCTGAAAATTAATAGGTACCATCCATACCATCTTGTACAAATGTCACTATGGTTTCTTAAAAAAAAGTGTAGTGTGGAAGAAAAATTTATGATGTTATGGAAGAGTAAAGTTGACGAGATACCAATCATCATGTTTAGGGTGGATATGAATGACAATTTGGAATGTGGTTACCCAAAGAGAGAACAAAATATCTTTATGAAGGCCCAACAACATTATACTAAAGGAATCAAGTAGTCAATATGTGTGGGTCAATTATGGTTCTATAATAGGTTTGGTAATTGTGAATTATATTGTTGGTACAATCCTAAAAATATAAAATCACAACGAAATCCCATTCTAAGGCGGATAATTCCAAAGAATAATAACCTACATCCATAGATCTATAAGCATTTGTATACATAATGCATATTTGGAATGCTTTATAACATCTATAATTTATGCAATGGAAGTGTTAAAAATTTTGGTACATTTTCATCTCAGTATGCATCTATAGATGATAAGAAAATAAGATCACAAAATCTGTCTAAGATTGAAGAATTATCCTTGGCAATAAATCAAACGAATATTGTAAAAAACATTATCTCAAGAAGATTACAATAAGTAATGGTGAGAAGACCTTGGATTCTAAATCCATGAAGTTGAAGGGTGGTGCATCAAAATAAACACCTATGAAGGATGTCATTAAAAATAAGCCTTGAGAATGATCCAAACTAGATGCCTATAATTCTAATGAACTATTGGTTATCGGGCAGGACGATATAGGAATAATGAGGGAAATTGAGGATTAAAAGGATAAGGCTAGTGTAAAAAGAAAAAAATCAGATTTCACATGAAGATAAAAATGTTATCTATGTGAGGTGAAACAATTCTGGTCATATTGTTCAAAATTTCATTTCATTTATTCTCGATCTAGAAGAATTTATTAATAATATGAAATTTGAACCAGGAGATTATAGTGATTTGAAATCTAATGAAAAAATAAGTATCAAACTCAAATAAATGAAAGAATTTATAAGAAACACAAAACCACAATCATAATTAAAGATCAAATGTGATAGTGTGAAGAGTGGATATTATATAACATCATTTTTGAGAGAATCATCTCAACCGTCTTCTTCACAATGATGTTGCAAGGAGGATCCACCATATCCCCTCAAATATGTGTGTATTGAATATTATCTTATTATATATGGAATTGAAGGGTATGTAATATTTTAGGTGGAGAACATGAGAATTAGTGATGAGAAGTTTTCCCTTGAGGTGGAGAAACAGGAAAAAACTACCATAGTTGTTTTTTCAATTAGTATAAAATTTAGTTGGTATCAAATTCATATACTCTGATTATTTTTTGAAAATCATATCATGAAAATCATGGAATGGAAGTGGAAACCCCATGAAGAAAACTATATGATTTCTCACCTCATGGGGTATCATGATCAGTTGATAATGGGAAGCCTTGTTGTCTAAATCAAATCTTCCTTTTCTCTACACCAATAATTTCTTAAGTAGGCTTACAGTGAAATGACTTAGGGATGATTTCATATGTATGAACTAATACCCTCTCTAATATGATCTTTGAATTTCTAGTCAATATGGGGGAGAGAAGAAAAATTATTGTTTTTGGGAGAGATATTAGTGAAGGGGGGAGAAAAGAATCACATTTTGACATTGCCACATTCATTTAAGAGAACATTGATTTGATTCCAATAAATATAAAGGAGATATTTTTGGAACCACTTTGTGTATGATGTTTTATTTTTTTCTATAGTTGTCAATACTGGTCATAGTGAAGAATGAGATGAAGAAGGAACAACAATATTAATGGACACTATCAAATCAGATTACTGTTGCACTAATCCTATGTTCAAAGAACATGTTCTATAGGGGATACACTATTTAGAACACTAATGAGTGGTAGAGTATCATCAATTGTGGATGATAGAAGTGTTCTATGTATGTTCTTTGGAATTAATAATCCAAAAGTAAAAGATGAAAAAGGATAATGGTTGATGAAGTGGTTATTTGGTCTTATTTGAATAAGATGGCCCTGCATAGGTTTTGAAGTATTGTGGTAGAGATGTATGTGTTTTATGTTAAATTATTTTTTTGTGTTGGTTATTAAAAATTATGGCCATCCCACAAGATAACTAGCTATCCATGATCTAATGAATTTTCAAGACATAGTTAATCACACCCAAGGGAAAGCCAGATAGGCCAACCTATCATTGGTAGGGCCATGAGTAGGCTGGCAAGAGAAAAATAGGAAAAACCCATGTAGATTTTTGGGCCGATTCCTGTAGGGGGTGGGTGCATAATATTACCATAGAGAACATAGTATGGGGTGGAGTCATTGAAGGATATGGTTAATATTTGATGTAGGTGGAGTGTCTTGATTGATATTGTAAGCTCCACCCAAGTCTCCAGTGCGATGTGGGACAAGATAATGTAGGTAATATTCATCATTTAGAATATAAATAAGTTTTCTCATTTTCATTTCTCATATGCTCTAGTGATCTAATCGTGGCCATACATCCATCTGTGCCGCACAAAATTGAACTGGATCCATATTCTTCTCCCACAAATGTGTCGTCGTCTTCCTTTTTTCAATGTATGTTACCTAATATGGTATTATCCGGAGAGGAATACCATAACCATGGATGATCTTCTATGATTGATTACATTACATTAGAGGAACATCCCAGTATCAAATTGAGACCATTGATGAAATTATCATCTTGCATGAGTTCAAGTAGTGTGAAAAACTCTATTTGGATGAGGAAAACAGATTTTTCGATGACATGTGTATTCACGCATGATTTGAAAATGAGATAAATTCACAAGTTTGGGAATTCATTACATGAAGAAAGAAGGTCACATGCTAAAAAATAAAACACCATTATAATATTAGAATATATTATCCTTGGTTTGAAAATATTAAACACGTAATATCTTGGACTTTAGAAAATGCGATCTTCATGGCACAACATGTGGGATTTGAATATGGAAAAGTGGAGAGAGCCTCACCTATAAATGGATTGGTCCTAGGTAGAATTTTTTTTCATATCCATTATTCCGGAGAGCTCTTGTTTCGAAAAAGGAGAATATCCATGAACTTATATTTCATTAAGGGAAATCAAAATCCTCATCCCTTTTGGATAAACAAAGATAGTATCCGACATGCCTCTAAAAATTTATTTTCACTCTCTATTGTGCTTCACAAAGAACCATTCTCCACAAAGCAATGGGACAATGCCCATCGTCTCCCTTGACTTTGCGATGAACTAAGATATATGAAACCATTCCGATTCATGATGATCATCAATGATTTGTCATGCAGTGCTTGAGTATCATAGCCCCACTACACTTTTAAAATAACTGCACCTTCTGTGCATTGAATACATGTGCATCCCTTACAAGAGGATGATTTGTGATCATTTTGGTTTCATAAAGAGAAGGTAAAAATATTACTGTTTGAACATTGAAGCCATATTGTTTGTATGGGTGCTTTTTGGTATAGAAGGTTTTTTTTATGAAGATAGAAACTGCATACTTGTATCCATGCATGGTTATTTTGTTTAAACAGGAGTTAGTTTGTTTTTTTCAAGGGATTTCATTAATTTGGGGGTTGTTTCATGAAAATAATAAAATAGGAGATGAGGAAGCATTTGCATTCAATGATTTATACCCAGTAGTGTTTACACACAAGAGTGAAGAAGTAGATATATCATGAACTCTACCATGAACATGCATACATGTTTAATTTTTAAGAAGAGAACATATACAAGTTGTTGTATGGGTAAAAATAAGAATAAGAAGAGAAGTTCACTTACATGTTACATGGATGATCTCATGAATATATGAAATGATGTAAAGAGAATTAATTATGATGATTCAGGTAAGATGATCCTAACGGTTTAAAAAATCACATATGAGAATGTCATTATTTCCATGAATGATGAAGAATGATCAAAAAATTCTAGTGTTGTTGGTTGTTTAAGTAACGAAGAATTAGTGCAGTTTTTTTAAATAGGGACAAAGAGAGAAGATGAAAGGATAGTTTCTTAACTACTTCTTTGTATGTAACCAAGTGAAGTGCTCTAATGAGGATAAATTGAGGAACCTATCTTTTTAAACAAGGATGAAGAATATATCCACAGGAAGTATAAAGGATAGGCAAGGAAGCTATAGTTTGAACTGGGTCATCACCAGTTCAAGAATAGGATTCTTTCCCTTCCCACTCCAATGTGTGGGGAATATCATGAGGATGGATTATATTGTTCCCCCTCCATTGTTTAGGGACCCAAACTATTCATAGGACTGTTTCCATAGCCAACCCACTGTAATAGAAAATATATTATAGTGGAGAATAAATGCAGTAGTCATTCCCATGAATGGAAATGATATAGATTTTTCTATCTCCCTAAAAAAATAATAGGGTCAACCCATGGTTACAAACTTGTCTGTATGAATATCATATCAAGATATTGTATGTTTTTATTCTTCAATTCATACAACTAAAGAAATTTAATTCTATAATGATTCATTAAAAATGGTGTAACACTAGGAATGCGTACTATTGAATTTTAAACAACATGAGTCAAATGAAGATGAAAAAATTATTCATAAACGACTCCACAAATGTTTTTTAGAATAGTCATATCCTAATATTTTTTGTATCTACGTGACCATTTTCGATAAATACATTTCATTGATAGGAATTAATTCACACAAGATAGATGTAATTTCCATTAGAAAATTATATTCATACTCACATGAATAAATGATCATAGGTTTATTTTCAATACGAATTGAGGCTTACCTTCTTTATCCATTAATATTGGATCCATATAATTTTATCCATTCCATGCATAAATCATATCAGAAATGACTTGGGGAAGAATAGTACTATTTTATGGACATAAATTAAAAAATACATCATTAAATGAGTAACTATATACATTTTTTGATACCATCATAAAATAATGTGATTTTTACTATAAAATTTTTTATTAATTTATTTGAAGAATAAAAATAAATTGACTATTTTCATGATATATAGTAATTATTGAAAATAAAATAAAATAGGGTACCACATTATTTAAGAATAACAATGCCCAACTGAACTTCTTCATTATATCGTTAATCATATACTAAAACCAAAATATTTCCCATGATCATGAAACAACATTAACCAGAGTGCATATAATTATAATAATGAGATATAATTTATATAATGTGTAAATCATGAAACATTATTCTCAATCTATGTAACTCTAGGGTTAATAAAGTTCATCCATGGTCCTGAAAAAAAATACAGGATTATATCCTATACTTATACTTATCCACTATGTTTCATGAAATTTTTCTAACCCTAATAACAAATTTTTAACTAAACCATGATATGCTTCAAATTATAGTTAACAATCATCACCAAAAATAATTATTATATCCTCATATATAAATATAGTAAACATAAGTTTATGATCAACACTAGAAACATAATTCTTTACTGTCTTTCAAGACTAAAAGAATAAACATATTATTAAAGAACATTCCTTATCATCTCTCATAATTTTCTTCTAACATTGTACACTTCTATAAATAACCTATCTAAAAAGTTCATCATAATAAAGGGAAAGGAAACATATGAATGGGTGGGAATAAATTCTCATTTATGGTAAGAAGTGGAGACATCAATCGATGATCATAAAATGTAAATAAGGGTATTAAATCATTAAATAAACTTACAATGAAGATACAAAATCTGGCATGGATCATAAGAATATGAAATTTAATAAACCATATTCATTTAAAAATACATGAATCATTAGGGTGCCAAATAGTCACTTATAAAACATGATCTATCAGTTCAAATCATAAGAAAAAAATGTTGATAAGAGTGTGGACCATCATTGGTATATGAACCATTTCACATGTAAATGGTCAATATTGAGACAATAAATTTATAGTGTATTAGGAATCAAAAATTATTTCCCATATCATAATGAATATGGAATCATAACCCTTTTCCCACTATGCATTTGGAATCTACACTTAATTTCTATGGTGTATCGTGTACATCAACAGACTAATCGTAATCATCTCACGATATCTAAAACATCACTAAATGCCTTGGATTGATATATTATTCCATTAAAATCCACCAAATAATAAAAACCATACATGTGTGTAAAAATAGATCAAAAAAGATCCATTGTATCATTTTTCATTTCCTAGTAAATGGAAAAAGGTTATATAAACAATTTATCACTTCATCATATCATAACACATGAAAAAATGGGTTTCATAAACATCTCATTATCATAATAATATAGCATATAAACAATGAATATGGATCCGATCACTATATCATATTTCTAATAAATATTTATTAACATAAGTGTATGTTATAAAAAATAACAAATCTTTTAAAATATTAGTATAATATTTCTTCATTAAAATATGATTTTACATTTGAAAATACATCCTAAAAACAAAAAAATAACCCAAATAATATGGGATAAATTTTATTTAAAATGAATCATGGAAACATGTATTACATTATTCATATAATTAGTTTTTATGATGGTAGTAAATTTTATTCTTGTTATATGTTAATATAATGATTTAGTTCATATTATTGGTAAAATGTCGAAAGTGCAACATTTTGAAAAATACAAGAATATTCCATTGTTAAATTTTTAAATTAAATATAATTTGTGAATAATTAATTTTTAAAATAATTTGATAACAGACAAACACTCCTGAATAACTTGTTAAAATAATCAAGGACAAGAAATCAACATATCTCTTTCCTAATAATAAAAAATAATTAGTTCCCTTAAAAATATTCTTTCATTATTTTTTGTTTATAAGGTGGGGAAAATGGAATTAAAACATGTATTACATAATGTAACATGTGGAAAATAAAAATTAAAGGGATTTATCAAATAATTATCACATTATTTCCTTAAAATTAATTGAAGCGTAAATGGTCCCAAATCAAATGAGATTAGCACATAAATCCCTTAACTCTTGCCTTGTATTTTTTCATATATGTTCAAACATCCTATAAAATAAATATCAACTTATTGTATATTTATCCTAGAATTATAATTATTCATATCATTCCTTATATTATTTACTTATAAATTCTTATAAACTATTCATTAATATATTTTTATTAAAATGATTGTTCCTTATGATAAATGCTTTGTTTCACTTGTATGTTTTAGTTTGGCAGTCATGTCAATGCACATTGATGGTGGTTCCTTATTCTAAAAAATAATAATCATGATATCAATGAAATGTTAATTGATTATATAAAATTATTTTCTTCCATTAATGGTATATTTATCAAACTAACTAACACCATTCGTAGAGACAGTCGGCTATACGTATGCAGGATCATTGATTAACCATTTCATTAGATGGAATGAAAGAATGATAAATAAAAATTTACCTCTATAGAGTAATAGTTAAATAATATATATATATATATAATATGTTAGTTAAATATATTAGTTTTACAATATATGTAATAATAAATTAAATCAAATCAGATCACTTCACTGAGATGGTAGTCTACATGTACGCATGAGCGACATTGGTTTTCTTAAAATAGAACAGAAGAAGATGGATAATGGTTATTGAATTATCATAAAAAATAATCATATTTAAGATATTAATTTAGTCACATTATATTAGATTCCAAATATTTTCAATGGGAATAATAAAAAATATAATGGAAAATTTTCATTTAATAATTATACCTTTTTGTTTGGAATTCCTTCTTTGGGATAAACATAATCATTGAAAGGATGTTATATTGGAATTTCCGAAATCTAAAATATTTTTATAAGGAAAATAATAGGGAAATGTGGTTTCTATTATGTTATTTATAAGGCTCAAAATGATATAGGAAAAGATGAGAAGTTGTTCCATTTTTTATGTGATGGGAGGGGCACTCTTGTAATTATATAAAGTGTTAAATAAATACAAATTAATTGTAATAACAAATTGAATCTCTCTTGAAAATATCATTTATTTCGAATTAGATATTAAACTATGAGTATCCTATCTAGAGTGGTTATAAGTGTAAAAAATGATTGTGGCCTTTATAGTGTTCTATGAGTTTTAAAGTGGAATGTGTCGATCATGACGCTTCTCTTGGAGACACATGACGATGGTAGTTATTATTCATGTTCATTTGTGAGAAATGTTGTTTAGGAAACCCCATATCATATCATGTTCTGGTTCCCCCTTACTCCTCCCTACATTAAGTGGTTCCCCTAGTTGTACTACATTGTGTGTCCTCTATCGTGTGACTCTAACCCCCACCCCACCCTTATGTACTAGAACCCAAGTCATCACCCAAGGAGTAAAACCCACTAACACACTAGGGTGTGGGTCCTATATCAATATTTACAAAGGGGAATCCCACTAGCACACTATGGTGAGTGTCCTCATTCCATTGAGTGGAATCCCCTTGATGCACTGGGGTGATGTTCCTCTGTTTATCAACTAAGTGGAAACCCACTATCGTACGATCGGGTGGGTCATCCTAACATGGAGTTGCATCCCCATTAAGAATAATAACATGGGTTATTTATTCATATTTTGATTGGAATACCCTTAAAATACTAGGTAATGTATCCTCAATATATTGGATATAGTTCCTCCTTATATTGTGTAGTAATGGAATGGTTTTAGACCTCCTCATTACTTCTTCAAAAAGACACATGAGATGATGGACATCAACTATTTGATTTTAGAGCAATTGGAGGAATCATATTCTTATGGATTGGAAATGAGATCGATGTCACCTTTACCTATCATTTGGGGTTTTTTTTAGAACATATATATTCATTATTAGTTTTTGTTTCCATATTTATTTTTGTTCAGCTAACTACTTCTATCATATCTCTTTATGTTCCCTCATTGCCTTTCATGGAATCCTATGTGGTGTTTATATTCACACCCTTAAATTGTATTTTCATACACGTGTCATGTATTATGAAGATGATAGATATATCATCAGTTATTTCAGAGTGGAATAGGGATGCATATGTTCATAGAACGAATACGATGGATGGCCTTAGTGATATTGAGTCAGGATCACTCAACTTACCATAATTTCAATTCCTTTTAGGATGTGACTCCATTTATGGTTGAAAATATTTTTCCCATTTTCACTATGGTTTTATTATTTGATAATCTGATGAATTCTACTTAGGTTATTACAAGAACTATTTTACTCTAGATCTTGCTACATTTTTTATTATTCATCTGCACTATTTAATGGAGAATGAGGTGTGTGTACATATATTTTTGCATAAAAAACACTTCACATTTATTTTATTACCTATAAGAACATTAATACATTACCTGGACTATTAGTGGTGGGAATAAGGTTTTGGATGATTATCTCTCTACTATCCAAGTGGTCCCATGTGGGTCAGGTCATTATATTGTGGTTTATTGATGGATTATCCTGATGATGGTGCTTGTAGTCTTCCTCAAATATTGATTGGTTGGGAACATTGGGAAACAATGTCCATGTTCCTTGATTTCAGATATCAATCCAAGTAGCCCAGTGTTGGTATGGTAAATAACATATCCATACACCAAGATTCTGATCACAAGCTTATTGAAACTGCATACAAAGATATTTTTTTCATAGAGACATGGGACATGAATCTTATAGGATTTTGTCCTTGATTATACATCTTAAGTAAGATCCTTATATATATATATGCACGTCTCTTACCATTTTATTCATTCATAAATGTTTGGATGCCTCAACAAAGATAGAAAAAATGGTTACCAATTCAGGATCATGGTGATGATATGATAAGTCGTGGGGATATAGATTAAGGTACATCTAAAAATATCTTTCAACCAAAAGGTCATGTAGTAATTCCCCCACCAGTTTGGTAATATATTATACCAAGATTGAATTGTGACATTGCATACATTCTTATTCTTCTATGTGAGTTCTAAAACAAGAGGGTTATGAGGTTAACTACTGTGCTAGTTCCATAGGCTAGTGGGGATTAGATTATTTTAGTAATATTAGTTTTCATACTCATTCCGAACTAGAATTATTAGATTGTGGTGATGGTATCTAGTCTTTTCGACATACTATTATGGATCTAGCAATGTCTAGTCAAAATACGCATGGTGAGTTGAATCTCGAATGTACCAACTACTTGCATCTTTTTCATGAGGAGTGTTACCCCTTATTATTATTCTCATTATGGATTAAAGATCTTATAGATCTAAAAAATGGTAGTCTATCTACTACTTAGTATGATATGATGTTCACTAACATTATGCGATACTATCTCAACATGGTGTGATATGGTTATTTCATGTTTGGGATGTTTGACCATGGTCTCCATAGAGAAATTTTTTCTACTATGTTCCCATATGAATTCACTTGTATTATATAGTATTAGAGTGATATATATTGATGGATAACTTGAAATCTTAGAGAAAATTGATACAATTGTATTATGTGAGTGTCATGGGGTTGATCCCTATGCAACATTTGGGGGGTCCTGTCAAGAAATTCATGGAATAAAAGACTTAATCAGGGTTTATTTTGGAATTGTGTAAATGAGGAATAAGGACTCTTAGAGGATATATTAATCATGATATGGTGATATATAATTCATGTTATAAGAAATGATTCGTGGATTGTGATTACCTAATCTGATATGCTCTGTAGGGAAAACTGGAAACACGTGTACCACTATAACAGAGGTAGCTCCATAATCAGGGTTCTCCAATGCATGGTAAGTACATACTCTAGAAGCACAGTTCTAGAATATGAGTAAGTGTAGCCCACATAGGAGTATCTATAGGTGGATGGTGATAGTATGAGCTACTTCCACCACCAACACCATGAATTACACATAATGATCTGGGGCCTGGAGGTTATGTTCATAGGATGTTGTAGTCCATAGTGGCTTATGACCTAGTATATCATGATATTATATGAGGTATGCTATAATTATTCTAAAACATCTATGCTACTTTATATATATATGTGATACAGTACTTTATTTATCTATCCCTTAAATGAGATCTAGATATTCGTATTGGGGCATTAACATATCTTCTTATTCAAGAGGTTCCTACTTTGTGTGATTCATCGATATCACTTCACTTTAGGATGTGTAAGATATGATTGGTAGAGAGAGTTTTACATGGGAACACATGGTTATTATGATAAAAAATTAATACATAATTATTTTAATTGAATGGTTGTTCAAGGTTTGATCATTGATTAACTGTCATCTAAGGCTGGTCAAATACCATAGAAATATGGTATGAGATTATTCTTTATGGGCGGGAGATATCTCATGGATAATAGAGTGTCCCATACATACAGGAAGATATATACCATCACCCATAAATTAGATATTTTTCCCTTATTTCAGTGGTCTTTTTAGGATTCCAGATTCCTTAAATAGTGGTGGACTTCATATATATATTCCTCGGAAATATTATGGGACTTCCATTGAGGAAGGTGATGGACTTCTATAGCAATGCATTCAGGGACCAGATTGATATATCATACGGAATATTTAATGGACCCCGAAATGATTAGTATGAAATCAGTGGGAATGGTGGATCTTCGAGAGATGAGTTTCATCAAGGCCAATGTTTCCACCTAGGCAGACTTACATTTTTAGATAAATTTAATGAGATATTGTGGCTTTTTGTATATTACCATTACCTAAATCTGGAAATTATAGAGAACAAGTACCCCTAGTTAGTAATTTATAACCTACCTGATAATTTATGGGGTGTGAGTCGGTTCGCGATGATCGAACTATTGTCCAACCACCAACAATAGCAAGTTTGTGAGGCTGATAAACTAAAGCATGAATTTAATGTTGCAACCGAATGTACGAGTTAATGGTGATGCCTTTCACTATGATGAATTCCCCAACTGTTTCATTTATTTTATGAACTATATATTCCTACAGAACCAATATTCATTTTTATTGTATTCATTGATTACATACTCATTTACTCTACAACATAAGAGTATAATGCATAGAATTTGACGATGGTCCTCAAATTACTCTAAGAGAGCCAGTTTTTTGAAGGACTTAAAAGTAATATTTCAATATCTATGTGTCTCACCTTTTGGAAGATGTAATATCATAACACAGAATTTCTATAGAAATAAAAAATATCGATGCCGGACTTTCTTGGGATCCTCCCAATATCATATTAGAGGTTGGTAGTTTTCTGGTCTTGGCGGGATACAAATGGAGGTTCATGGAAGGCGTCTCTTATAATGGAGCCCTAATTATTGTCTCTATCCATGGTTCGTGGTCTAATTTATGGTTGTGAACATATAGTGACCCCAAATTTTCATACATGAAAACTATATCATTTTAATGTATAAAATCACAATACCAATACATTCAATAATTAAAGGCTTCAATATATTGGAAAAATTACGATCATACATAAATTATACATTATAAAAATGAAATTAAAAATCTTCTTACCTTATGAAAATAAAATATTCCATGATGTACTTAGTATGTATCATCACCTGAGGGTATACATTAAATAAATGGGTGATCTAAAACCCTGAAAGGGAAAGCATGATATAGTAGAAATAAAATAAATAAATCATTATTACATAGGTGAGTATAATCATCCTAAGAATTTCATAAAAAATGATCATCATCATAGTGATGTGGAAGATATTTGGAAATGGAATGGAGTTTGAAAATTCAAAACAAAGAAACACAATATCATTCTCGATAAATAACTCACATAGTTGTGATCAAATAAACTATCATGTTCATCCATAATATATGTGAATATTCATAAAATAATCATTGTAAACCAAGATAGAATCATGTTCACTAGAAATAAAAAGTATCTCATGAGATGCATCACATTATCCAATTCATTATAGGGATATATAATTCTATAACCATCTATATCATCATAATATTTATATAATCATGCATTCCTCATTTAAATTGTAAAAATCATAATTCTGAAAAAAAAACCATGGAATAGAATGGATTTAATAAGGATTTGACAAAAAAATATTTCATGAATAAACTTGGGGATTCGCAAATAAAAATGAAAAACATATTTTTCATAAACATTATCTTTCCTGAGATATGAAGAAAAAACTCAATTTAATTGAATTATGTTTATTTTGGAATGAAAACACTTTTTGAAATATCATTGTATCTGGATAATAAATTTTGCTAGAAATATGTATATCCCTAAAAATAGAAGTGAAAATAATAATTGATATTCTAGTAATATTTTAGGAATATACATATCATGGAATTCAAGATGTGGGACAACCTAGAGAAGGGGAGTTGAATTAAAAAATACCCTTACGTAAAATACCAATTTAATAAATCACTTTTATTCTTTCTAAAAAATAATAATATATTTTTTTAATCACTGAAACAAAAGATAAATATTTTATAATATTTCACTATTTATCAATTAAACACATTTTATTACATTTTTTAATTTCTAATTTTGATGTTGAAATATTTTGATTTTATGTTTTTGAGAAAAAATTCTATTTTCCTTTGATTTTATTATTGTGGTCAATGTAATTTATGAATTAGAATAATTAATTACAAAATAATAATATATATATATCATATATAATATATAAAAACCATTGATTGGTTCTGTGAAAATAAAATCATTTGGAAACATCTTTATTGGGGGGTAACTCACCATGATCTTGAACATTGTGAAAAGTTATAGGAAGAGAGATATAAAATATAAATACATAAAAATATAATACTTTCTTTAGTATATGATCATTAAAACAATTTTAACATAAATCCTAAATAATATTAGAATATTTGGTTTTGAAATAGAGTAAAATGGAGTGGTAAAGAAGATGAAAATGAAATCACGTGTTGGTGTAAACAAGCCTTCTTCTTTGGGCTACATCTAATATATAACACATAAATATGTTGAACATTGGAGTTGCATTACAATATAACATCCCTTGGGATTCTAAAATGATAAATAGATAATATATGGCTATAAATTTAGGTTTTAAAGTTGTTTTATAAGTGTTTTTCCATTCGAAGGAAGTGGGGTTATTAATACATTAGGAGTGGTGTATTTTAGAATAAAATATTTAATAAAATACTATATCTAATGTAAAACTTTTAATAGTGATATTTTTTATATTATAGGAGATATTCTCATTAAATAAAATTATTTTAATAGTATAAATCATTATATATCGAAATCATTTATTTAAATAATGGGAAAGGGGAAAATGAAAAAATATTGTTTTAATGTAATACATTAAATTTCAGTCATTGGAAATTAAATTTTAGGTTTGGAAATTAATTTTATTTAATTTTAAATACACATTTATGAAATTAAATAATCTTGTTTAAAAAATTAATTTCAATAATTGATTAGTTAATTATTAAATCATGAATGTTGTAATTTAAGATACATTGTTTGTGAGAAAAATCTTATTTTTACTGTTCATATGAAAAATAAATTATTTTATAAAATTACCTGAAAATAACACTTGAAAAAAATTTATTTTATGATTTAAAAAATCATATTCGATTTATATAAATAATTTAACATCATACCTGATGATAATTTTCAATATATAAATTATTATTTTTATGGAATACTTTAAATTAAAGTCCATTAAAAACGTGTTTATATTTTCCTTCCTTTTTAATAATGATATTTGTTTTTTGGATTTTTAATATTTTATATTTACATAAATTAATCATGATAAATATTATTTCAATCAAAATTTATTATATTGATGTTAAATTACTATTTCAATTGTTATGTGACTATTCCAAATGTCCATGTTTCTATTATAAACTATCATGTTACTGTTCAAATGGTTACATTATTATTCCAATAGTTGCGTTACATTCTTTAAAAACCAATTAAATTATTCTTTCATCATTAACCTCAATTCCACAAAATATTCTAAATTTCATTTTTCCATTATGTTGAATAGTTTACTAATATATTGTTTCTTTTCTACAGTTTTGGTCATGCGGTGATGATTTTATGAGATTGAGTGGATCCATATTTTCCCATTATAAATTTTTTAACATATTTTTATTCCCCATTACATTATTTTTAATTTATGTTGTTTTAGTTTAAATTTAATATATCCATATTCAGTATTGAAATAAAATTTTCATCATTTATTTATGTAATGTATGCGTATAAGTTTATATAGTATAATATATCACACTTTTATATAAAGATAAAAATATCATTAATAATATTTTTGTTGTTACATTCATCCCACATTTATAAATGTCGTCAATGAAATTTAAAATCATATTCTTGGTTCAAAATATGAGAGTTTACATCTAGTTTATTACACTCTCCAAATCCCACATTGCCACCTTATACTAACTATTTCACCACAAAAATTTGAAAAGATGTGTTGTCTTGGTGAAAAAAAATTGTATCCATTATACATGATTTTCACCGAATAATATTCATATACGAGGCTATTCTCTTGGAATACTACCTTCTTATTTAATAATTTTGTGGGGTATAGTTTTTCACATTCTTAGAAGATATATATTGAACACATCATGAAATTGAGCCAAATTTGTTGGATGGGTAAGTCGATAGTCCACTTATCCTATGTGATCAAGGATCACAAAGGGGATGATGTGTATTGGGCTATGATTCCCACTATCTTTCACCACATGACTCTCATCCATGGTGATATTTGAAGGAAATGTTTTCCCTATCTTCACACTCAAAATCCTATTGATGATTGTCATAATATCTATCCTACGACTCATAAAATCTTATATATTTTGTGGTATTTATTTTACCTTATCCTTCATCTCTTTCATAATAGCATGTGAAAGAAATTTTTTTCACTCACTTCTTCCCATCAAGGGAGACTTATACATCACTTCCTATATATATTATCATAATGTTCCACTTGAATACTTTAGAGAATTTGATTTGTATGAGAACTCATCTAATGGGAGATGTTGATCCAATACTCCTTGACATTCCATTGACCATGATCTAAGTATATCCTCGAGTATCTGAATATTCCTTTAGATTGGCCATCAGATTGGAGGTTATCCACCACTATTAAATTAAATTCAGTTTCAAATCATCTAGAATAATTCCTCATAAATTAGATGTAAACCATGGATCATGATAAGAGATGATTTAAAGTGGAACCCCATGAAATGTTGATGTATATCAAGTAATTTTTTCCCAGAGACAAGTATTACTAAATAATGATGAAGTGGTATGTATTAGTGAGTCGAAACACTACAATCTATATCACATTGTTTACATTCAATGTCTTAGAGGGATCAATCATAATGGCCATGGATATTTTATCCCATTTCAACTTGGGTATAGGTAATGGTTGCATCATCCCTTTAGACTTGTGTCACAAAAATTTTAGTCACTGACATACCAAGATGCTTAAGGAAAACATAGTGATATCTATATTCATTTTTTCCCACCATAATTTCAATAAATTAATATGATACATATGGGTTGTTTTAGGGTTCATTGATAATGATAAGTCTTTATTATTATGCAATGGATCATTCATTATCTGAATTGATTGATGCACACATAGTCAAGTTACAAATTTAACTAAATCATTATCATCAATATGGAACTCATGTTTCTTCAGTTCTTTTACTTCATTCCCATTATTCTAAATCTCCATGTAATCCCTTTGTTCCTCATAGATATTCTCTCAGATAAATGGCTAGGAATAATTTTGGATATGGTAGAATGTAATACCATATGAAAATAATTCAAGATCTGTCCTATTGATATACATGAGTATATGGACTTAATCAATCCATAACACAGATAAGGTAAAATTTTCTTTTCTTATATGATGATTCTATACCTAGTACACATTTCATGGATAGAAGTGAATAAATAAATACTAGTCAATGGTTAGATGTATAAGACAAGATAGATTCATGTTGCACTTATTCATTGTGAATATATAATTTTGATTCTTATGATTGGTATATATGTCACACTTATAAAATTATAGGCAGTGCCACAAAATCATTATGGTGAAGATAA
This sequence comes from Viscum album, assembly GCA_963277665.1. Classification (NCBI taxonomy): domain Eukaryota; kingdom Viridiplantae; phylum Streptophyta; class Magnoliopsida; order Santalales; family Viscaceae; genus Viscum; species Viscum album. The sequence continues at coordinate 422,692 of CAUJRU010000344.1, forward strand.
CAACTACAACATCCATACCATTCCTTGAGTATTTCTACTCATGGATCATCATTTTACTTTAGGCATTAGATAAAACATTTCATTACGCATGAAGAAACAACCCAATCTTTACTCTAAGGAATCAATGTGTATTTAACAACCTTCTCCCATTTAAGGTAGTGTTATTAACGGAATAGTGGTAATCATATTTGTGGTCTCCATAAATATTCCCTCATATTATTTTATCCATAAGAAATTACCCCTTATTTTTAAACTAAATGTGAAGTCTATAAATTCTTGAGAAATTTCTAAAAAAATATTGGTAATGCCCTATAGATCCATGAAAATGAAAAATTTCCATGACACTATATAGCCTTTTCTAGTAATATCTTTTTTTATCTTTCAAATATTGAAACATTACCTCAATTTTGATCATGTTCCCCAATAATTTAATTTCCCACATACAAAAGTCCCACTTTCTAAAAACAACATTCATTTTATACTTCTTTAATGTCTCTATCCGAATCCCTAAATGATCTTCATTATCCTTATATCTCTTATACTAAACGGGAGTATAATAAATAAAAAATAACAAAAAAATTTCAAGTTAGTCTGTAAAGACAGAATTGTTATAAACAATTAATATTAAAAAGGAATTATTAAGTCCAAAGGGAATAACTATTAACTCATTGTGTCCATACACTATACAGAAGGATTCCTTGTTAATATCATTGATTTTCACTTTTAGTTAATGATATCCATAAAAAAGATACACCATTGGGAAATAATTATCTCTATGTAGTGGATTGAAAAATATCAACAATCATTGTTAGGGATAACTTTTCTTTATGGTGATATTTTTTATATCCTGATAGGAGATACACAACAACATTGACTCATCCTTATTCTTTACAAAGAGCACTGAGGCACCACAAGGTGATTATGTATTGTGTATGAACAATTTTATCATAATTATCTTATAGAAACTTCTATTGCTACAACAATTAGACTAGGTCTATCATTAAGGGGAATTTATTGAAATGAGTGGCTACTTATATAAGTTTTATTGATAACACTACCTCATGTTCTGTGACAATTCTTTGTAACTCTTTAGAATATATATGAGCGTATTCCATAACAATGGATATTTCTTCCAAATTGATACTATACATTGGATCAACCATTTTGTAAGGGAATGATTCTTTATAGGGTAACAAATATGAATCTAATTAGTGATTATCTAAAGGATAATTATGATCATCATTTATTTTATATAAGATCATTTCATTGTTTAGAATACGAGATAGAATTCCATTTCATAATTGTTTATTTCATCTCTATATAATGAGAGCCAATCCACTAATAGTATAGTGTTTAATTCTAAAATGTAAATATTTAGGATTTTTTCTAGAAATATCTCACCACATACCATAATAGGTGATGAGTCCAGTACATTAGTTGAAAAGATCACAGAACTATTCGTTTTTATATAAATATCCACTTCATGGTTTTAGGTATTCCAATTAGTAGTTGTAGAAATATTATATGATATAAATAAATGCATACCAAAATATATAAATTATATTTCCTCAAAGAATATTTTAATAGTAATAATACTATTCAAAGTTTCCTTTTATGGATTCATGTTCACCATTCACATAGGATTAAAATTTTAAAAGAAAAAAGAATTCAACCAATAATCAATAATTTATTCTTATGCATAAATTAACTCTAAAGGAATATCTTATCAGATACATATCATTTTAATTTTCAAAAAAAATATATTATTATGTTTTAACTATACACAGACTTATTTTTATGTGATTATAAAATCATTTTTATAAATAAAGTAAATAATTATACCATGATGTATAATGATTTTTAGTATCTTAAGATAATTAGGATCATGAATTAGTTGTACAAAACAAAAAAAACATAATTTAAATTATTTTTATTTATCCACAAAAAATCTTACACATTATCCTTATCACATTTAGTTACATGAGGATATAAATTAAAGAACGTGATAAGAAAAAACCTAGTAATATGAAGGATAACATAATAAATAAAATGACATGAATCATTAGTACATGTGTGAGAATAATCCTTACAGTAATTTCACAGACATGATATCATCAATACAATAATGATGATGAAATTTGAATATGTAATATATTGTGATGATGTATTAAAATGAAACATCATATCATAGTGTTCAAATACCAAACGTCATTGTGAAAAATTATTACATCATATTCATGCATCTCATATGTGAATAATCATAACAGAATAATTTTTAACAAAAGTGGATTCGTGTTCCTTTATAATAAAAAACATATAAGGTGATACATTACATTACGTATTGAATATTTTTTGTATATAATTTTTGTCCTACCTGTCGCATCTTAATATTATCATAATCATGCATGACAAATAGAATGTATAAAGATTTTGGAAATGAAATTACCCATAAAATGGATTGGGTTTCATAAAGTTTTAATAAATAATATTATCTTGATTAAACAGTGGGTTCCCAAATAAATAAAGGAAATCATTTTCAGTAAAAACTTCATCACTATTGATTGAATATGAAACAAAAAAAGAGTCAAATAATTATTTGGGAATGAAATATATTTTTAGAAAATATATTTTTAGAAATTAAATCATGCTAGAGACATGGATATCATAAAAAAGAAAATCTATGAATAGTGTAATGATATTTTAATAACATTATATGAATATTTATACTAAACATATTATTAGATATGGATAACCCAAGGAATGGGGGTTTATTTCGAGAAATTCATACCATTAAATCCCATTTTTATTACTTATATTAATCTATAATAATAAACATAGATTTATTAAAAAATTTAAGCATATCTGATTTATATTAAATTTTGTAACTTTTTAACAATTATAATCATTGGATTATATTCCACAATTCCTATTGTTGATGTTGAAGTGTTTTAAAATTTTATTTTCCTATAAAATTTCTTATTTCTCTTCGATATCACTTTTTTGTTCAATGTAAATTATTTTTAATAGAATTAATTAAATTGGAATAAATTATATATATATATGATAAATAATTTATAATAACCTAAAATATAGTTTGGGATAACAAAAGAAGTTTGGAACACCCTTATTGGCGATTAATAGACTGTTGTCAGGAATACTGCCCAATGTAGGGGAAAGGGAGTTATTAAATATAAATACATGAACATTTTTATTTAAATAGTAGGATAACTAAAGTTTGAAAATTTAAAATATAAATAATTTTTCATTGAAAATTTTGTTTTTATGTTTATTGATAAATAATTAATGAGAAGTGGAAGACAAAAACAAAAACTTAATGAAAAGATACCATCCTCTAGGAATTCATTTACCGGTGAGGCACTAGAATCGGTTGATTAATTTGTTTAGGTAACTATAAATTGTATTTGTTGATTATTTGAGTCTAAAAAGGTATTATATAGAATAACATTGGATTTGGAAAGGGCGAGAGTACTGGTTTTCCAAGGGTAGTGAGATTGGTTATTAAGACATGAGGAGTGGGGTATCTTTAGAATAAAATACAATATCTATGGAAAATAATTTATTGGTTATATTTTGTACATTAGAAATCATATTTTTATTATATAAAATCGTAATAAGACTTTTATTCCCTATAAAATTTGGATTAAATAGTTTAATTAAAAGGAATGGTGGAAAAAATGATCATATATTATTTACTATAATACAATTAATTATTTACATTGGAGAATACTTTGTTTTTCATTTAAAATTATGTTAGATTTATGTTAATGACCAATTTTTTAAATTAAATATATTTTTTAGGAAACTATTGTTCTTGAAATTATTAGGTCAATAATTCATCCTAAATTTCTTAATTTAAGATACACTTATTATGAGAAAAACATCACTTTTACTATTCACATAAAAATATGAGAACTTAAATAAATTACCAAAAAAATAACACCTATAAAACATCAACATATTTATTTAAAAAATTTATTCATTTGTATAAAACAATCCTAACATATCTATATTTAAAATTTAATAAAAAAAATAATTCTTATGAAATATAGTAAAATGCAGTTTACTAAAATGTGTCTATATTTTAATTGAGTTTTTTATAATAGTATATGTTTTTTAGTATTATAATATATATATTTACTTTAATTACTCAATATAAACATTATATATATCAGAAATTATTATTTTGAGGATAAATTACAATTCTAATGGTCATGTTATTCTTCTAATGGACACATTACTATTAGAACTGTCAAATTACCATCTATAAATACATTTTCATTTCTTTTTTAATTATTCAACTCAATTCTTCTCAAGGTTATAAATTTAAATTTGCTATATTGTTTGTCAGTTTACTAATTTTTTTCAACAATTTTTCACATAGGGGTGACCAGTCTCAAATAATGGGTCTATCCATATCAATATATTGTTTTTGATAATATATAAATCTCCCCATTCTAATTTTTTTCATTATCATTTTATTAAATTCTGATTAATTTAATATAATTTACCTAAGAAATAATTTTTTTGTTTTAACTATGATATATGTGTGTATAACACTATGTAGTACAATATAATATAAATTTATTTCCCCTAAAAACATCAGTTATAAAATATGGGTTGTTACAGGAGAGGCATACAATGAAAATTAAGGATCCAATTGTGGGTGATTATGGTATTTTACCCCTAGAAATATGGGAATATCGAGCACACTGTCTATGTATTATAAGATAAGATGATGGATTTTATGTTCTACCATGGACTTAGTGGGGTGGATCAATTTTAATTGGTAGGTTTTTCATATATTTATAACTATCACTCTCTAATGTCCCAACTCTTTGGAAAAGGTACGGATAATTTGTTTTGATTTCAAATATTTCCTTTAAGCTTGTTTAAGGTGTGTAACGTTCTAAGGAAGCTTAGGGGAGTGTTTGGGTCTTGCTCGGAGCCCAGGAGTTGGAGAAATGGACTTACATATAGGGGCGCATGACCTGCGCACGGTTTGGATAAACTATGCGGCATTCAGTTTGAAGGTAATGGGATGTGTACGGTTTGCGCATGACATGAATAGTAAAGTTGCAGAGTTTGGGTAAAACATGCGGCCCTGATTTTTGGAGGAAGTGAGGTGTGCACGGTTTGCACACGGTTTGGTAAACCGTGCACTTAAACCGTACGAACCTGATCTGGGAAAAAATTTACAATTTTGCCATTAATTCTATTTAATCCTAAAACCTATTCCTTTCTCCTAACTGCGGATAGAACCAGAGGAGAGCCTCCTTTGAGTTCCAAAACCCTCTCCTCACTCATTCTCTTGTCTTTTCTTCCCCCGATGTCCGTTCTACGATCCATCGAACGCGTTGGATCACCCTTGGTGAGGCAAACCTCCTGCACCCCATTCTCCTTGGAAAATCTTTCCTACCATTGTGATATTTCTATGCAACCTCATATGCCCTATTTTTAGGGCATAGTACTAAAACTCAGATGTCTCCCAAACTACTTCAAATATGAGGTCGATATCAAGAAAGCCAACGTCTACAGCCCTAACGTAGGTGGTCACGTGGTTTCCATTTTGGGTTTTCGTCATTCATGAGTTTATTTTTTCATGCTATGGTTTTCCTTTTTCCAAACCCCTTATTTATATTGACAGATTACTGTCTAAATGACCCTTGTGATAGGAGGGTATGTGAACTACCCTTGTTTGGGTATTTGGGTACCGTATGACCCCGGTATGGACACACATAGGGTTTATACCTTGAGTTTTAGACCTTTTTCACCTTTGGACCATATTTTTATGTCTTGAATGCCATTTTCCATGTGTGGAAAATGGGATGTTTTTGTTAGGGCTTGGCTAGGATGAGTTAGCCTAAACCCATTTTATTATTTTAATTGCATGTTTGCTTGAAATGTGATTATGTGATGTTATGAGATGGAAATTCCTTGTTTTATTGATATGAATGTTATAAGAAGTGTATGCCTTATAACCAATACTATTAAATGATTAAGCTTCGAGCTAGGGGAATACCTTGAGAGATCCCCTAATTGATTGATAAATGCTTTGGGCTAGGTGTAGACTGTGAGATCTCCCCTGTGTTATGGCTCCGCGCTAAGGGTAGACTGTGAGAGCTCCCTTGAATAATTCTTAAGCTTCAGGACGCAGATAGACCATGAGAGCTTCCCCAAAGTTGGGCCAAGGGTAGGATTGAGTGTGCTTCCCCTGGGTTAAGGATGTCCGTGAGTTCCGTCCGGGTCCTACCCAACATATTATATATATGTGTGTGTATATATATATATATATCTACACTCAGGTGTTTTTTCAGACTACCAGCCAAGAGATGAAGCAGGTAGACCCGCCAGGTGTCCATCCAGAACCCGAGCGGGAGTGTTTCTTATTCCTTTACTTAATTTCACTATATTTCTCACTATTATTGGGAACACCTATTTGGATTACATGTTGTCCCCATTGGTGGCGTCCTAATGAGACTTGTCTCACACCCTACCCGGCAGCCTCCTCAGCCCCCGTGTAGACTTTAATACTACAGGTACTAGCAGGGGAAAAGGCTCGGCTTCAGGTTGTTGATACATGTATGATCTAGCTGGAGTTCCAGAGCAGAGGATCGAGCTTGGCTAGAGATGATCGTGGACTGCATTGTTCTATTTTTGTTTTACTGCATAGCATGATGGTCTTCTATTTCCATTGTATCAGTATGCTATGAATCCATTTTGTATCAGACACTGCCTATGAGGCTTTTTTATATTTATCAGGTTTTTCTTACTTCTGTTGTTTGGTTTGTATGTTTCCCCTTTTCTCATGTTTATCCATTGTTTGTGCTTCCACTATATCTCTTACTTTGCTGCTATTCCGTTGTGTACTCTGACAAGGGGGTACATTCTCCCCGTTGACTTACCATTATACCCACACTGCTAGTCAGCAGCCCCTGGCCTATGGGGAGACGAGCCAGGGGTCATGTGGCCAACCAGGCTCAGGGCTTGGGTTGAGGGGCAGCCGGGTCTGAGATGTCACAAAGTGGTATCAGAGGTTTCTTTCTTTCTTTAATATTTGGCGATGATAGACTTGGAGGATGGGAACACTTATGGACTTGGTTATAAGCCTATCTTGGGCATCGCAAACCGATGTACGGTGAAAAGACCAAGTTTCCTATTTTATGTTCTTATTGATTTTTCTATTACGATTGATACTGTTTCACCATCAGGTGCTTCACATGATTTGTGATGTTAATGACTTTTGCAAGACTGAAATTTGTGTTTCATGGTTCGACCAAATGAAATGATGGTTATGCATTAGAACATGCATCATAGTAGGCACAATATGATTAGGCCAGGCATTTTTCCATTCCATGTATAAATTTTTTGCGAGGATTGCATGTTGTTTGTTTCCATGCCTTGTTGATGTGTGTGAAAATGTGATAACCCTCCTTGCAGGCTGTGAATTGAGGAATGAGGTAGTTTTATTGGGTGTTACTTTTTGTTTCATAAGGTCTATGGGCCCCTATGGATCGGAAAATGAAATTAAAACTAAACGAATAATTTTCTTAAAAGAAATTTTAAATAATTAATTAGCACCAGTAAAAGAGAAATAAAATCCAAGTGTGTGTCATCTTTCATTTCATGAGGAGTATGGGCCCATATGGGCTGGGAAGTGTTGTAACGACACAAAGATTCATTAATGGAAAATACCTCTTGATCTTATTAAATGTCTCTTTATATAAAATGTTTTTATAAAATGTCAACTTCATTAGTTTTATGATAAGAATTGTGACCATTACTTTTATAGCCATTGAACAGGGATCACATGATTAGTATAAATATAGGGATATAACACATCCAATTTTACTTAGAAAAAGGAAGTGTTGGCCTCATCCAGTAGAATTACCCCATACGAAGCCCATTTATCAAATCTCGTAAAAGAGGTGGCATCTCTGGGCATCGCTCTTGACCAATCCCAAGCTGGGCTTCACCATTTCAAGCTCAAATGGGACCTTCTATGAGAGAAGTGGTAGTTGATAGAAATTACAACTCGAGCGATGTTATCTGTGCCACCTCAAGAGTCTATCACCATCGCACACCTTACCATTAGGTCTTATGCGGCTGTTTTAAGGGGTTATGTAACTAATCTATAGTACTATGTTCATTTACATTATTTTTGTATATAATAATTAATATAATTTCTTGTCATAATTGATACATTGTAAATAGTTTTTAAAGTAAAAATGGTGTTTTTAGTTATTATTTAATTAAGAAAAATATTTTGTTAAAATAATGGATTTTTTAATGAAATAATATTTTAATAAAATATTTTTATTATTATTAGATTAATTTTATTATATATAAAATATCATATAATTTTATGAATTCTATTATAATTTTTATTATGTTTTGAAATCCATTTTTGTCAAAAACCCGTGAATTTTCGATAAATGTCGGTTTTCATTTTAAAAGTGAAAATTAACATATTTAGAAAATTATTTAGATAAAATAAATTTTATTTTTGGAACCAGGATGTCAAAATTATCCAACGGTGAATTTTTCATAATTTTCTGAGACAGTCAAATTTTTGAGTAAAAATTAAATACCTTTTAAATATATAATGTGTTTTATGACATCATAATGACCGAATAATGATGTAATAAAATACTATAATCTTTATTTTCGGACAATATATGTTTTACCATTAAAATAATGTGATTTTGGGTTTATTTGGCTTACTTTTCAAAGCATTAACGGACCCCTCAAGACTTATTAAACACCTAGTCTATTTAAATTAATTTTCATGGGAGTGTGACTCACATCCACGAAAGCAACCCTATTATTTTAAGAATTTAGGACATTGGAATTATTAAATATTGTTTTCATATTCCCTTTTCCCAAAAACCATGGGCAAAACCAGGGGATGGTTTGTGGTTTGGATTAATTTAATATAAGGGGTCCCAAACCAAAATAATATAGAATTCCCTCACCTTTCCTATATAAACCCACCCAAGCTCCCACTTCCCCCTCACTTAATGCCTTTGGAGTTATTCCAACTTCTTCCCTAATCTCTCTAGAATCCTCCCAAGGTGCCCCAAGCTCCCAAGAATCCTCTCAAATTCCTCTCTCTAGCCTTTGGAATCACACTTCCAAGTAAGGGTTTTTTTCTTCCTTTCTCATTTTTCCCCAATATTCTTTAAGTTTTTTTTCCTTTTTAATTTCAGTTAAGAATGTTGGGGTATGATTTCACACATCCCTAATACTGACCACTTTATGTTTGAATGATGGGATACCCCTTTCTCTCCCATTAAATTCCTCCCATGTACACCCGTTACCATGCCGAAATTCTGAAAGGAACTTATCTCTCATCTATTACATTCAAGAAATACTTTTTTATCATGAATCTAAATTACATTAAAATTGTTGGGACATGTATCTATATGAACTCCTTACTGTTCATTACATGTAAATAAGATTAGGAACTCCTTTCTCTCTCATCAGCCATTTTTATGAATTCTTATGTCACGCCGTTATGCTGCCGAAATCGAACCGATTTTCTAAGACAATGCTATTGTGTAGTGAATACCATGCCCATTTCCCCATAAAGGGTATTCACCTATATGCACATTTACTTATTGATTATAAAGTTTCATGTATTAATTCAACCTTCCTTTATCGTGGAATAAACTATTATGTTTTATGAATCCATGTTTTATGATCCATGTGGCACACTTATGCATGAAATGAAATGTTTAAGAAGGGTGCGCCCTTATAGCGCTCCAATACATTGGGTAAAGTATAGTATCGTGATACGTCATGTGAAATGACTGTTGACTCATGATAATTCAAGTGCAACAAGGGTTTAATCATGCTTTATGTGCAATGAGGATTTACTCATGCTCCATGTGCATTGGGCCTTGGTTCATGCTAATTACATGTTAAGTGTTGTTGCCACATTTCCATGTTATGATTATCATGCTTTATCATGCCTTTATGTTCATGTTTCCCTTGTGATATATTGATATTCCTAATGTCTAACATGTATTTTACACCTCATTTTATTCCATGTGTATTCCCTTACTAGGATTTATAGCTCACCCTTTTCTTATGCATGTCCTCAGGTTATCCAATGCGATGCTAAGTACGAGGGAATGTAGTGGTCATGTAATGGATGTTTTCAATAAGGATGTTGTATTTCAAGTTTTACGTTTTTTTGTAATTATCCTAAGCCCCAAAGACACTAAACCTATCGATATTGTTTGTTGTATCAATTGAGGTTTTATGTAATAAATCATGTTTAATTTTTAATAAAAAGAATGGTTGTCATGAGTGCCATATCATTGGATTTGGAAATCTTGAATGATTACTTGTACTCTTAAGAACCCTTGTAGGTGTGGGTGGGTGATCCTAGGGGTAGGAAGGATTATTATCTGTCCTAGCTTCTAGAGTTCAACCTTTATTTTGCTGGCTTCCTTCTCTGAGACGTTTGTTTTTCATTGTATCATTATGCCTCCACGACGTCCTTGAGTCGTGCGCGCTGATGGCGGTGACGACCACGCTCTTGAGGTGGCGGGCCCTGATCTGCCAGTTGATCTTCCTGTCAAGCCACCTGTGGCTCCTCTTCCTATTCCTGAGATGGGTGCTGATGCCTAGTTTCGTGAGGGTTTCTTGAGGATGATGCAAAATATTCAAAGCAGTGTGAGACCTGCCCCAAGTATGGAAGAGTTAGACCGCGAGTTTCAGTTACAGCATCCTACAAGTTTTTCGGGAGATGGCAGTCCTCTTGATGGTGACTCTTGGCTGGAGGCGATCTGAACCATCTTTGAATATCTCGAGATGCCTCCCGAGCGGAGAGTCAAATTATCTATTTATATGCAACGCAATTCATCTAGGAGGTGGTGGGACGTCATCACCCAGTCGAGACATCAGGGTGACATGGTCTGGGTAGATTTCTAGGCAGTCTCTTATGACTTTTTCATTCCCCAGACCTTGATAGCTGATAGAGCTAGGGAGTTTATGAAGCTGCATCAGGGAACCATGACACTCATGGAGTACTTATCTCGATTCACCGATCTGCAGCGTTTCGCCCCATCGCTAGCTGTCGATGATCTGATGGTTTCTAGTCGTTTTGAGGATGGGTTGAGTTACGCCATCTGTTCTCAGCTAAACGTGTTCAGGTTGACATCTATTCCTGATTTTGTTAACCAAGATTTGATTACTGAGTGGAATCTGGGGGAAGCGGATAGTGCGAACAAGGATGGTTCGGCACCGAAAGCTTCCAATGGGTCTTTTTCAGGGTGGAAGATACATTTTGATTCTTCCCATGGGGGAGGCAGTAGTCAGGCCACCAGCACAGATAGTTCATATATTTTCCATCAGTGTGGGAGGAAGGGACACTTCAGGGTGCAATGTTCGTGGAACCCAGTGGAATTAAGAGGTTGTGGTAGGATGGGTCACCTTCAAAGTTTTTGCACGATTCTTTCTCCAGTGCCTAGTGAGCAGGGATCTGCACCTGCTCCACGATCTGGTGATGGATCGGCAGGGTCACATCAGTTAGGCTGCTGGAATACTGTCAGCCGATCAGGCTGTGGCAGCAGTTGAGGCAAAGGTAACTAGGCATATGACTCCCAGCACCAGCAGGGTGGGTCTGCTAAGGGTAGTTAGGCTCTGACTCAGGGTCTTAGTACTGACCAGTCATATGTAGTTGAGCCTACTCCACAGGAGTTGTATGGAAGACCAACTACTGTACTAGGTACGATTCTAGTTTCCTCTACATTAGTATCTTCTTTGTTTGATACCGGCGCTTCTCATTTGTTTATATCGGAGGCAATTTTTGGATGTTTGGGCCTTGACGTTGAGTCATATCATGGTATGATAACGTTAGATACCCCTTTAGGATTCTGTTCAGAGGGCGTTCGATGTTTTCATAATTTTCCCCTCGAGGGGGGCGATTACCTTTTCGTGAGGAACCTGTATATTCTGGACATGGCTGGTTTTGATGTAATAATCAGGATGAACTGGTTAGTTCCCTATAGTGCCCAGATTGACTGCTATCGTCGGAGGGTGGTGTTTACGTCCCTAGAGGGAGACACGCATATTCATAAGGGAGAATGGGATATTATTGTGACATGGGCAGGACCCGAACAACAGAAGTTGGGTGGTGTCACGATACATGATTCCAGTCTTTATCTCGATGACCATGGGTTTCAACCCACTGCTTATCCTCCTGTAGTGGTGTGCTTTAGAGATGTCTTTCTTGATGACTTCTCTGGTCTACCTCCAGTGCGAGAGGTGGAGTTAACCATTTAGCTTGTACTAGGAGCAGCACCAGTGACCATTCCTACTTATAGGATGGCACCTAAGGAGCGTCTGGAGCTAAAGAGTCAGTTTCAGGACCTGGAAGCAAAATAATTTATACATCCTAGCACTACTTCTTGGGGATCAATAGTTCTCTTTGTTAAGAAGGGTGATGGTACACTTCATCTTTTCGTGGATTACTATAAGTTAAATCAGCTGACAATCAATAATTGGTATGATTTTCCTAGAATTGATGACCTCTTCAATTATATCTGAGGAGAAAAGGTGTTTCCATGATAGATTTGAGGTCGGGCTATCACCAGGTGCATGTCAAGACTTCAGACATACATCGTACGACATTCAAGAGTAGTTATAGTCTCTATGAGTACCTAGTCATGCCGTTTGGGCTTATGAATGTACCTAAAGTGTTTATGTCTCTTTTGAATCGGATTTTTCACCCTTACCTTGATTCTTTTGTGGTTGTATGTGTGGATGACATCTTAGTCTATTAACACTCGAGGCATGACCATGCAACCCATCTTGAGATCGTTCTGCATACACTAAGAGAGAATTATCTTTATTCTAAGCTTAGTATATATCACTTTTGGATAAATAAAGTTCACTTCCTGGGTCACATTATTCCTGAGTTTAGAGTTTCAGGTGACCCTGAAAAGGTGACTGATGTAGTATCTTGGGAGAAACCCAAGAACGTCTTCAATATCAAGAGTTTATTGAGGCTTTCTGGATATTATAGGTAGTTAATTCTGTACTTTTCATGCCTAGTATCACCGCTTATAGCTTTGACCCAAAAGGGGGTGAGAATCGAGTAGTCAGAACCTTATGAAACAACTTTTCAGGAACTGAAGGGTAGACTAACTTCGGTTCTGAAACTGATCTTTCCAGAGCTGGGTAGGGCGTATACGGTCTATTGTGACGCATCAGGTATCGGGCTTGGAGCTGTCTTGATGTAGGATGAGTGAGTTGTTCCGTATGGTTCTCTTCAGTTAAAGCCTCATGAACAGAATTATCTGATGCACGACCTCGAGCTCACAGTGGTTTTACATGCCTTATGCTGTTGGAGGCACTATTTGTTGGGAGAGCATTTTGTGGTATTCACTGACCAGAAAAGCCTCAAAAATATATCTTCACTCAGTAGGATCTAAATCTCAGGCTAGGCAGATGGGCCGAGTACCTACAATCCTCTGATTTCGAATTGGTCTACACTCCTGGGATGGGAAATTCAGTAGCCAATGTGTTGTGTCCGAAAAATCAGTCACAGGTGGTTCAAGAATCTAATGAGGAGTGGAAGCTGATGGACCTATTTTTAGATATGCACTTTGAGGTTCATGAAGGTTAGAGTCAGACAATTCTCTCAGCCTTAGCTGTGATATCTACTCTTTTGGAACGAGTTAGGGCAAGACATGTATTAGATCCGGAAGGCCTTGTTCTATGAGATAGTGACAATGATGATGCCTCTACAGATTGGACCATGGATGACGGTGATAATTTATTGTTCCGTGGGCATATATGGGTCCCAGCAGACATCAGAGAGGAGAAGATGAGGGATTTTTACTCCTCAGCATGGGCAGTTCACCCAGGCATCACCAAAATGTATTGTGATTTTCGACGAAAGTATAGGTGGCCTAGCATAAAGCGGGGGAGAGGTGGTTTCATAAGGTGTTGTTCCACCTGTCCACAGGTGAAGGTGGAACATCAGCGTCTGGCTGAGATTTTTCAGCTGTTGACCATTCTGGAGTGGAAATGGGATGATGTTTCTATGGACATTGTAACTGCATTACCCAGGTCACCTCGTGGAAATGCTGCGGTATGGGTTATCTTCGACCGTCTGACGAAGGTCGCGCATTTCTTACCTATGCGGGAGACCTTCATGGTTGATGACTTGGGAAGGCAGTATGTCTAGGAAATAGTGCGCCTTCATGGGGAACCTCGATATGTTGTCTCGGACAGATATCCTCGTTTTACATCTTGGTTCTGGCAGGGTTTACAGATGGACTTGGGTACACAGGTACTCTTGAGTATAGTATATCACCCATAGACTGACGGACAGAACGAGCGCACTATACAGGTACTAGAGGACTTGTTACGTTCATGTGTTCTCAATTTTGGTTGTTCATGGGAGAAACACATTGCTCTTGTTGGGTTCAGTTATAACAATAGCTTCCAGGATACCATTGAGATGGCTCCCTATGAAGCCTTATATGGTAGGCCTTATCGCTCTCCTTTGTGTTGGCTTGAAGCAGGGGAGGAATCTATTTTAGGACCACATCATGTGCAGGAGACTATAGAGCATATATATCATATTAGGAAGTGTATGCAGACAGATCAATATAGACAGTTGTCCTCTACTAACAAGCACTGGCAACCTCTTGAGTTCGAGGTTGGGGACCAGGTTTTCTTGAAGATCTCACCCAGGTTGGGGAATAGACGTATATAGAAGCCAGTTAAACATTCATAGAGGTTCGTAGGACCCTTTGAGGTGATGAAGAGTATTGGGCCGACATCTTACCAGCTTTCACATCCACAGATATATCAGGGTATGCACAATGTTTTTCATGTATCTCAACTTCACTAGTACTTTTTAGATCCGACTCATGTTTTTCAGCCTGAATGGGTTGAACTAGATATAGATGTTTCCTTCGAGGAATATCCAATGAGAATTGTCGACCAGAGCGTGAAGACACACCGAGGAAGGTCCATTCCTTTTGTACGGGTGATATGGAAGCACAGATAGGCAAAGGACGAGACCTGGGAGCGGGAGGCCGATATACGACTTGAATGGCTAGAGCTTTTCACTGGTGACACCTCTTTTCCCTCAGAAGGCCAACTCGGGACAAGTTTCTTTAAGGAAGGGAGGTTGTAATGACATGACTCTTTGTAAAAGGTAAGGATCATTATTTTTGCTTTCATATAATTCCTTTAAGCTTGTTTAAGGTGTGTAATGTTCTGAGGAAGGTTCGGGGAGTGTCTCGGGCATGTTTGGAGTCCAGGAGTTGGAGAAATGGACTTACAAATAGGGGAGCACGGCCTGCACACGGTCTGCGCATGGTTTGGGTAAACCGTGCGGCCTTCGGTTTGAAAGTAGTGAGAGGCACAAAGTTTTCTCACGTCATGAATAGTAAAGTCACACTATTTGGGTTAACCATGCAGCCCTTCTTTCTGAAGGCAGTGAGGTGCACACAGTTTGCGCATGGTTTGGTAAACTGTGCGACTAAACCGTGCGACCCTGATATGTGTAAAAATTTACAATATTTCTATTAATTATATTTAATCCTAAAACCTATTCCTTTCTCCTACCCATGGACAGAACCATAGGGGATCATACATTGAGCTCCAAAACCCTCTCCTCACTCATTCTCTTGTCATTTCTTCCCCCAGTGTCAGTTCTTCAATCCGTCGAAGGTGTTGGATCACCCTTGGCAAGGATAACCTCACGCACCCCTTTCTCCTCGGAAAATATTTCCTTCCATTGTGATATTTCGATGCAAGCTCATATTCCCTATTTTCATGGAATTGGACTGAAACTCAGATCTCTCCCAATCTACTTTAAATCTGAGGTCAATATCGAGCGAGCCTACGTCTACAGCCCTAAGGTAGGTGGTCATGTGGTTTACATTTTGGGTTTTTGTCATTCTAGAGTTTATTTTTTCATGTTATGGTTTTCCTTTTTCCAAACCCCTTATTTATATTGACTTCTTACTGTCTAAATGACCCTTGTGATAGGATGGTATGGGAACTACCCTCGTTTGGGTATTTGGGTACCGTATGACCCCGGTATGGACACCCATTGGGGTTATACCTTGTGTTTTAGCCCTTTTTCACCTTTGGACGTTATGGGAATGTCTTGAAAGCCATTTTCCATGTGAGGAAAATGGGATGCTTTGGTTAGGGCTTGGCTAGGATGAGTTAGCCTAAACCCCATTTATTATTTTAATTGCATGTTTGCTTGAAATGTGATTATGTGATGTTTTGAGATGGAAATGCCATGTTGTATTGATATGAATGTTATAAGAAGTGTATGCCTTATAACCTATACTATTAAATGATTTTGATTTGGGCTAGGGGTAGACCCTGAGAGCTCCCCTAATTGAATGATAAAAGCATCGGGCCAGGGGTAGACCTTGAGATCTCCCCTATGTTACGGCTTCGCGCTAAGGGTAGACTGTGAGAGCTCCCTTGAATCATTCTTAAGCTTCGGGCCGAGGATAGACTATGAGAGCTTCCCCAAGGTTGGGCTAGGGGTAGGATCGAGAGCGCTACCCCTGGGTCAAGGATTTCCATGAGTTCCGTCTCGGTCCTACCCAATGTATTATATATATGTGTATACATATATATATATCTATACTCAGGTGTCTGTTCAGACAACCAGCCATGAGCTGAAGCAGGTAGACCCGCCAGGTGTCCTTTTGGAACCCGAGCGGGAGAGTTTCTTATTGCTTTACATTACTTACTTTCACTCTATTTCTCACTATTACAGTGAACACCTTTTTGGATTACATGTAGACCCCATTGGTGGTGGACTACTGAGACTTGTCTCACACCCTACCCGGCAGCCTCCTGGGCCCCCATGTAGACTTTACTGCTGCAGGTACTGGTAGGGGAAAAGGCTCGGAGTCATGTTGTTGATACATGTATAATGTAGCTGGGGTTCTAGAGTAGAGGATCAACTTTGGCTAGAGATGCTCGTTGAATGCTTTGTTCTCTTTTTGTATTACTGCATAGCATGCTTGTCTTTTATTTCCATTATATCAGCATGCCATGCATCCATTTTGTACCAGACACTGCCTATGAGGATTTTGTATATTTATCAAGTTTTCCTTACTTTTGTTGTTTGGTTTGTATGTTTCCCATGTTTCTCCTATTTATCCATTGTTTGTGCTTCCGCTATATCTCTTACTTTGCTGCTATTCTGCTGTGCACTCTGATATGGGGGTACAGTCTCCCCACTGACTCACCATTACACCCCCGCTTCTAGTCGACAGCCCCTGACCTACAGGGAGATGAGCCAAGGGTCATCTGGCCAACCGGGCTCGGGGCTCGGGTTGAGGGGCAGCCAGGTCCGGGACGTCACACACTCAATGATTGGCATGGTTCATTTTGAGGCCTTCTACAGGAGACCCTTTATGTCTCCCATGTTATAGACTATTATTTGAAAGATATCACATTTTGGGACAATTATTATGTAGGCGAAGGCAATGATAGTTATGTTGATCCATGAGCATGCGCAATCATCCAAAAGTATAAATATATATATTATGGTTATCAATGTCATAGGCCATTGGAATTCGAACAAGGAGAACATGTTTTATTGAGAGTTTCTACGTGATGAGGATTGTGGATTTTTGGTTAGGTGGTCATGTTATCCTCAGGGTATATAAGGTTATTCAAGGTCCAATAGAGGGTTGTTGAGGATTCCTAAAATGATGATTTACCCACACTATTGGAGTGGGTGCATGACTTTTTCTAGGTTTAACACTTGAGGAGATATGTGTAGGACCCAATTCCCATATTTAAATTGGGTGAGCTGGACATCAAGGATGAATCCACCTTGATGGAATATCTAGTTGTGATTGATGATTGATAATATGGTATCCTATATGAATATATTGTTCTATCAGTTTGTGTGTTTGGGAAACACGAGAACATACATGAGAGATAATTTGAGCGAGAGATCCTGATAATAGCTTATTATCCACAACATTTTGTTTACATAAAGGTTTTCCGTGACCAAAATTCATAATGTGTGAATTAATGAATTGAATATATTTTTTCAATGAAATTATTCAAAATATTTTTTGAATATTTTTAGTCTAAGTAATATAGACATGTCAAGATTCTAAGGATCAATTAACTCAGAATTGAGATTATTAAATATATTAATCTACCAGGTGTGTAGTTTTATTGAAATAAATTAATATCCCTATATAAGTTCCTCAAATTAAAAATATGAGGCCAATGTAGAATTCTTAATATGAGGTTAACCCTAGTCATGAACAATGTTATTTAAGAATTAGACATTCAATTTTTGTAGTTATTGGTGGGTGTGTTAAGTAAATTAGTTAATTTAATTAAATAATATATTCAATCCACCTAAACTAAAAATTCATCAATTAATAATTATTTATGATGATTTTACATGGTTTTCCATAGAAACATTTCTATATTTGAGAGGATGAGGAGTGTATTATTCATTGGCAGATCGATATCGGAGAAAGAAAAGTGATCAGAAAAAAGAGGATCGAGATATAGAGAATGAATCAGTTCTTCTACATTATTTTTACACGATTTCTTCACTATATATTGATTGATAACCAAGGTCTGGATCACTAATTGTGGTTTTAACCCCTTTTGATTGAAATATATAGCATTGATTTTGTCTTATTTTTATTGGTAATATTTTTTCATAAGATTGGAACAATTAGTTTATTGTACTGATCTTATATAATTTCCCCCATTACACTTATTCCACGCTATTCCAAGATTTATGATCATTTTTTCAACAACTCTTGTAAAATGATACATTCTCTTGATTTTATGTGATTCACCTACCACAATTCTCTGTGTACTTCATCGTCAGACTATAGGTCCATGGTTTGACATTTCGTGGGGTAGGTTTGATCATCATCAAACCCTTAGATTCATTGTAGATTTTCATTCTATAAAGGTATTATAAATTCAAGGATGGATTAGGATGGATCATAGTTCTCGGGTAGTGCTCCATGTATGCATGACTATAACAAGGATGGAATTTTGTGGAAGATGATGGTAGGTGCATTTGGTATCATGTAAGCTTAATGTGAATGATTTGTTTCTATTTTTCATCTACCCGAGGGACATAATGGATAGACAGAAAAAAATCCCACCATGAAGAGGTGGTCAAATTATTGGATTTTTGGTGGAATTAATGGATATTGGGAAGTAATTGAAGATTCATGTTTTATATGAAAACATGACTACACAACATGTAGTCTTAAAAACACACCTTGTAGTACCCACTAGCTATTTCTCTTGGGTTTTATGGAAGATAATGATCCGTTACAATGTGGATTTTCCCACACAATGTGTAACCTTTAACATGTGGCTGATTAATGTGGGAGATGAACATGGCTGGTAACCCATTTAGGAGGAAATACATTGTACCCTAAGAGTACATAGACATGTGAGTGTAAAATAATATGTATTTGAGTATATCCCAATGAACCCAGGGATGATCATGATAAAATTATAATGCCTTGGGAAGATGGGACATGGCTTGTGACCAATTACAGACCATCTACGGTGACATGAAATCTGGGAAACGTCCGAGGAAAACACTAACTAGTAGTGGAGTAGGACCACATGCCATTTTGACCACATACACATCATGTACCCCTATAAGGAGCTTCTACCAAGTGTAAATCCTTCCGGGGACAATGATTATGGCCCCAAAGTAGCTTATCTATGTAGTTTAACATATAGAATGATATGGTGGGCCTTTATAGTGGCTTATAATATATGATGAATAATGTTCTAATCATGGTGACTGTTTGATAGGTTCTTGATGATTGGAATGATAAGGAAAGATCATAAATGAGACAATCTCGGGTTTGAACCCCGCATTATATTAGGGTGTGATTACCCCATAATCCACCATGTTTTTTTTATAACCCCCCTTCTCTAGAAGGGAATGGGTCCTCAATCCTCTAATTCTTACCTGAAGACAAATAACGGTTTGAGTTCCCTACCCCCGGAGTGGAATCACCTTGACTCTTGATGGAATGGTCCCGCTATCAATATAAACTAATTTGAATCCACATTATATTCTATGGTGCGGTCCATACTTTATTTGAGAGGAATCACCCAAGAACATCATGTTGTACGTCTTCTATCCATATACTGAGTTGAATCCGCCTATTATACTTGGGTATGTGTCCACCATGCTTTGAGTGGAATTCCCCTGACCTCCTGGGAATATGTCATCTATTTATGTATTTAGTGTCATCCCCCTAATATAATATGGCACGATTCCTCTCTACATTGCAGAATGTGGACCCTTAGGATTTGGAGAAGTGATGTTGATCGGGTCCTCCTCATGAATTCTTTGAACATACATACAAGATTATGGGAATAGAAGATGGATTTCTGGAGTTATTTTAAGAATCATCATATAATGGGGGATATGATATAGAAATCACCTTTCTATATCATATAGGATTATTTTTTATCACAACTTAATACTT
The DNA here is from genome assembly GCA_963277665.1 of Viscum album. Taxonomy (NCBI): domain Eukaryota; kingdom Viridiplantae; phylum Streptophyta; class Magnoliopsida; order Santalales; family Viscaceae; genus Viscum; species Viscum album. The sequence goes on from CAUJRU010000344.1 coordinate 443,229, forward strand.
TTTATGGGTTCATTTCCCACTATTGTTGTGTTGAGATAACTAATTCTTTTGTACCATTGTTGACCCCCATTGGTTTTTGGTGGTTCTTATAGGGTACTAATATAATCTCTTGGACATGGGAATTTCAGACATTTTTTTTATTCAATATCCTATGGACATATCAAAAGTGATTTCAGTGGATCATAGGGATACATGGGTGAAGAGACCATGTTTGGTAATTAGTTTGGGAAATTGGAATTCTAGATCTCTCAACATTACTTTATTCCTATTACTTTTGTGTTGGGAAATCATTTCTCATTGGGACTATATGTTTCCCCATGACACATAAATTATATGACTTTATGAACTGCTATATTCCCAGAGTTTATTGCATGAAGAATTTTACTATTGATGTTATAACCATTTTTTATTTCAGTGATCTATTGTATAGATATTGTTGAGTGCATGAATATATATATATATATATATATATATATACTATGATAAGGCCTCCTATTAATATTATAACATTTTGAAATTTATAGCCATACCCTGACATAATTAGAACATGTATTGGGGTTGTGGGGTCTCTGCCATCTGTTGTCTAGGCAGTCCATGGCGGGCCATGTCGTTACACATATAAATGATTTTATCTGTAGTGGATGTTCATATTTATTTTCACACTGATATATGAAGATAGGTTTGTATGGATTATAAAATGTGAATTCATGTCCTTGTGAAATTATATGGAATTTCTGTTATTAATAAAAATATATTCCTAAGATAACATCAATTTCAACTAGAGGGACAATAACAAGATTTGATGGAATCACATTCAAACAAAAATAAATAATAGAAAAACTATTTAATTGATAAGTGATCATCAAACCATTTTTTTATCATACATTAAACATATAATATTTTTTTTGTGAAATTATCGTACCATTTTTAAAATAATTAGTTGTAAATGATTTGTTATATATAGTATTAAATAATGCATTAGTAGTTATTGAGTAGATAATAAGTGTAACATTCACCACATCACTATCTTACCCCTAATTTAAAATATTGATCATGTGGTATGTTCCTTTATTTATGAGATTAAGTGTTTCGGGAAATTTATCATAGTCATAATCCCTTTTCATTGAGATAAGTTTATCATATTTCATATACACCATTCATTAGTAGCACTAATGTTTTGGTGGTGCATTATGTGTATATTTTTCTGAATAATTTGATAAATTCTCAACCTTAGCACAATTAATCTAGATTTCTTGATGATTGTCCATTACACACTTAAAAAAATTATTTTTACACTTAACATAATTTCCTTTAGGTTTCATTCAACACATCGAATTGAATGGAATGATCTTGTTTCTCTCTCAATGATATTTATTTTTATAACTTCATTTGAAATTAATACATTCATATTATCACAACCATGAGCTTTAGGGGTAACGTTCATTTAAATTTCCACCATGATAGAACATAGAATGATTTCTTCATTTCTAATATAGTGTGTTGTGGATAAATACCTTCAAATATATTATTTTCCTATAATAATTAATTAATAAATCCATTATTTAGTTTGGAAGACAATACCAAAACCATACCTCAAAAGTATTATAAATGTTTTCTCATATATACAAATGGATTTATCTTCCTTCCACATTTTCTCAAGGAATTATTCCATTACATTCATATGGAATATGCAAGGATAATATTTACTCAAAAATATTCCCTTAAACTCATCACACTCAATGGATTCAATTTCACCATGTTACATTGTGTTCATGATAGGATTCCACTATATATCTAATTCTCGTTATAAAAGTTGTATTATAAAAAAACATTTTTAGGATCTAAAAAGCAGAGAATGGAAAATATATTTTTAGGTGTACCAATAAATTTCCCTGTAATAATTGGATTAGTTTATCAAATAGAATAATGTGGGTGATTCTTCATAATTGAATAAATAGAATGGTTTCACCTCATTTTCTAGGTAGGAAGCTCAAAATGATTCATTTCATAAGAATACTACATAATAAAAAAGATAAGATTTTGTATATTTATTCCAATAACATTTTTTGGTAATCATAAAAATAATTGTGTTTTCTATAACATTATATATTAAATAGTTCCCTGAGTTTTTATCCTTTCACTAAAACTTAAAAGCATAGTGTAAGAAAGAATAATCATAAATTAAAAACCCATAATCATAAAAATGCATTATATGATGTGTAAATCATAACACAAAAATTTAAATATATGAAACAATATTCTTAACCAAGGTCATTCATGGTCATCATATATTAATGTGGTTCATAGTAGTTTATTCAAAAAATTGAAATTAATCTATGGTTATCTCATGGGAGTGTCATAATATGTACACAGTAAGGGCACACTCACTATGCACTAGAACAATGGATTAGATATACTAGAAAAAGTATTTTTAGGTACTTTAACAATTGATGCATCGGTTAGAAAACCAAATCCACTTGTATTATATAGACATGGTTGTATTTTAGGAAACCACAGTTCTTTCATTAATATAAATTAGGATGTTATAACATACATATTATTACCCTAACGTTCGTCATTAAATATTTCAAATCATTGTTTCAAATATTACTAAATTTTATTTTGATACCAATTATACTGACCTGTAATTATTTACATAAATATTAAATCATATTTGATGAATACTTAATCCCTTAAATAACAATCCACTTCAAAAACATTTTTAGGGTCTTTAGAAAAATTGATACATAAATAACTAGAACATAAGTGACAACATCATCTCCCACAAATTTCTTCATAACTATCACTATTATTAGACATATAATACATAAAAAATTCATTCATGTCTGAAGGAATGAAAACATTAGAATGTATGAGATCTTATGATTAGTAAAGGAAAAGTTAGAGATAATAATGTTTTCCGGAAAATAACTTGACCATAAGGGTATGAGAAAAAGATATTAATATTTGAAAAGAATGTCCAATAATTAATAGATGAAAATAATGATTCCTAACATAAATAATAATAGTTTATAAAACATGAATCCTAAAGGAACCACATAAAATTATACATTAGAGAATTTCATTGGGAAAAGAACCATTTTATTTCATACAAATAATCATTGAAAATCATTTATAGTGTCAAGGATCTATTACAGAACCATCGATGTGTATTTGGATCACTCTTAATTCTCTTATATAATCTATCAAGGTTCCATAAAAAGACTATTAAAGTGTACATAGTCCTTTACTAAACTAGTTTCACTCCCCAAATCAGTTTATATTATTAGGAGATATCTTCCCTTTCCCTTTTGAATTGGAGGGGAATATTAAATTTATGACACTTTTCACATAATTAAAGTAATACATTATTGTTACAAAAGATCATAAAAAAATTATATTAACAAAACTCATGGAATTGAAATTATTTTGATAAATATTTCATCATTATATCATAGTATAACCTGTGGAAAAGTAATGTGTTTCATAAAGGGTTCATCATATCATAATTAACCAATGGGAAAGTAAAGGGTTTCACAGAGTCATACATAAATATTCATCCTCATTAAAATACATCCAAATAAGGTATGTGGATAGAATCATTAGATTATCTATTTAGTAAAGTGTATGTAACATCAAATGATGTTATCATAGATAAAAATTTCCATTTAAAATTAAATGATCATTTTTGGAGGCTAATACCTTTTTTAGGATGAAATAACTTATTTCATAACCTAAAAAATCATTAATATTATGGAAAAACTTTTATATGAAAATAATCATGGATATAAGTAAAAGAATCATCAAATCATTCATTATTAATGATGTTAGTAAATTTTCCTTCATTTTTTCTTCAGGAAATCAAATATTCCCCTCACATTTTGAGAAAAATTTTAACCATACCTCATTTAATATATTAAAGGATGATTCCTCTGAAATAATTTTTTCAATATGTTAATCATATATAGATATGAATTTAGAAAATAATAATATAATATAAAAAATATTCTTAAATGAATTTTTATAAAAAAATATATTTGGAAGGAAAATGATTTTTGGCCGAATAGTGAAATAAATCCAATTAGTCAAAAAAACATTATATCATTATCATTAATTAATAAATACATTCAAATGAATAAAAAATTTAATATCTAAACATAACAATATTTATAGTAATGGGTAACGAAATGAAATGTGGTGGGATGTGGATTTAAAAATTTTCATCGGTGTAGTAACAAAAACTCATAATCTCTAGTCATACAAGCCCTAATGGATGTCTGAGGATATTATGTGAATTATGAAAACACCCAATTTAAACATCATGGATAAATTGTTTAAATCGAATTAGGATCAATATAATACCATCATAAGTGACCATTACACTACTTATATGAGATTTAACTCCTCTATATAATCCACACATGCTTCAAAAGTCAATAAGAATGTTGTTCATTGAAATTTGGGTACCAGTAATGATTTCTAATGATCCATTCCATATCCCAATTATCATTTAGACTCCATTAATATGATCCATGAAGAGGTTGACAAATCAATTTATCCTATTATGACACACTCTCTCTAGGTTGTTGGAGGAGAGTTAAACACTCAATTCTATTAGAATTAATTTTCCTAGGAATAAGATTACTCGTCTGCTTATATAATGGATAAAACAAATACCCTATAAGGGTTCTACGAATCCCATATATCGAATCCCAATAAATAAACAATAAATGAAAAGTTATGATGAACTAAACTTTTCAAAATATCATTATTGTTTTTTAAATAAACATAATATATATTAAATATTTTACGTGATACAACTGGGTCACTAACTTGACGCAAAATTTCCACAATATAAAATGAACCATTAAAACTAATGTAATCTTTGTTCATATAAATTTATTATTTATTAACATAAAAATTTCAAATATATTTAATAAATAAATTCAAAAAAATTATTCAATACATAAATAAAAATGATTTTCTTTTTTCATTAGGGATCATTAATACTTGGACAATTCTATGAGCCTGACATGGGTCACACTATATCTTATATACCTAGTCACTGGAATTGGGAAGAATAATGAATAAACTATTATCTGTGGCCCGCTAGGACCTTATCCATTGAGTGGTGAATACATTTAAAATACGAGGAGATGAGACTAGAAACCCATCATCTCTCCTAAAGAGATACAGAAAATTCATAGGAACGAAAACCTTCCTACAAAAGAAGATATGTAATATAATCTATTTTTATTATGATATATCATAATTTTGGATGAAAACATTGTGTCTTAGACCTTTCAATTTATATTATATATTGACCTTACTATATGGATATACCTTCTACTACCATGGCCATGTATTTAGGTAAGGTAACACAATTAAAATCAATTTGTCCTAAGACACCACTTCCTTAAGTAAATGGTTGAAAATTCAACCATGATCATTAAACTTATATCATACCACCAATGACAGACCCACATAAAAGCTACATTTCACAACATCGAGGTCATTTTTTTATATGTATCACGTTAAAAAAATTGCACATTGATAAAAATCTCATTTATGGAGAAGAACAAACATGTTTGTAGATATGAACAACCAATGAAATATAAAACATGTGTTGTTCTTGTTGGTAGGACTATCTATATGAGCACACCTACCATATGACTCCATGTGTGAACTTCAAAAGAATATGTCCCAATAAATATGTTCTACTTGTACCAGGTAGTAAAACATCAATTGTGTCTAGTCAATATAATGTATCTAGATGATAATAAATTTGTGTAAGATTAATTTCATGGTGTCTTGAGGTCCTCAATATAGCTAGGGAGATTCTATTACAATTTGGTAGGATAAATAATATAAATAAATTACCAAGTAAATTGTGAATATAGAAAAATAAACAGAAATATGGTAGGCATTCATCAAATATAACATACATTTGGTCTAGGGAAACCAATATTAGAGCAGTCCAAATTTCACTAGAGAAAACACGAAAAAAAACACAGTTAGCTCTCACTTGACATGATCATGATTTTATTGTGTTATGGATTTAAACAAATAAATGTATCAACTATGCTATATAGCAATTATATTATCTTTGACTTCACCTATAGTGAACAAAACATCAATAAGTAATAACCGCATGTATATGTCATTTTCCACCATAAAAATAGAATATACTGGTTAGTACCCGTAGTATAATTGTCATCATGACTAAACAATTTCACACTATGTGAATTTTTAATAATTTTTATAAATCATTTCCTATTTTACACCACATCATAATTTTTTTTGAACTTACAATGCCCTAAGTATTTAAAGAGAAGTCTACAGCTATACTGAATGATATTTTCATTCTAATTACCTTATAATAACTATGATATTATATCATAGTGATTCGAATGAACACTATTTTCCCTCATAAATTAGCGTTCATTACTCTCAGAGTACCAGGTATATGTCCCTTATACTTCCACAGGTACAATTTTATAGTCCTAACATCTTCATAGATAGTTGTAAGTGACATTGCATAGATTTTCCATACGTAAATTATATGTATGAAATATCAAATTTAGTACATAAAATTTCATATGTTATTGATCCATTTTTAAAATGTATGGAATTCATCATATCAAATTAATATCCTTTTATTCCGCATGGATGTATTGTTGGAGTGATTTATGCAATGAGACATTAATAACTATTACCTCTCAAATCATTCTTAATTATATTTTTCTATACCTTTTTAGTATATGTACAGATAAATATGTCTATGAAATCTTTAGATATACCTAAGTTTATCCAATACCTCTATCATAGGTTTCTGCATTACTTTAATATTGAGAGGGTTACATTTATTATGGTATTAGTTAACTGTAAGACTAATATATGTTTTCTAAATGTTGAAGAACATATATTGTATAAAAAATATTGGTGATGATACTAACTTCTTGTATACACATGGAAACTATTAATTATATATTAATATTTAATTATTTTGTTTCTTACATCAATCTAATACTAGATTTCAAAAACATTCCCCCCATATTCGCAATATACATTGCCATGTGCCCCTCATTTTTTTGACATATAGACAAAATTCATGATTGATAGTCTTTACATACGATTATCAAATTCAACAACATCTAATGTTTATATGACAAGTATAATTATAATGGAAATGGATATAATCATATGTTATAACCAATAGATCCTTATTGGTAACACACATGTACCACCCATTTATAATCATGCACGAATACCCATAGTAATCAATATAATAAGACCTTATACAATGACACTTACAATCCATTATTGAATTTTAATTGATAGTTTCAATATTATCTTATTTCCATTTAAGAATTTTATGATTCAGTTTTCTCAATGTACAATGTTTCACCAGCTTTAGTGATTAAAAATCTATTACCTTGGTTTTATCCAAATATTTAGTATGTTCCTACAGAACATTTATTTTCATCATTCCCTTAGGGAATGTGTTCCAATGGAATATACTATTTAATATTATGTATTGAATACATCCTAGTCATCACTTATCCCATTATATCATATAGAGAGATGAAACCCTTTATAGAAATACAGCATATAAATTAACTATATCATTCCAAATGAAGGTATATAAATAACATCCATACAAAACATTAGTAAAACAACATTATATTAACATTGGGTATAACATGATTTGAGTTTGTTTATATCCATTAATTATGATTTCATCTAGAAAAATTTTCTTATGAAATAATTGATTAATATAAATCATTTAATCTTATGTAATATATTTTTCATAATAGTTGGTATTAAAATTTCAGATAACACAATTGTATTCAATGATGTTCATTTTTCAATTACTCCATGGAATATTTTTTTGATCAATTTTTTTATGTAAGACTCGTCATCGATATTCCTTTACAAAATCATAATTTTGATGTGTATAGGTAAAGGTATATTTAGGAATTACTCCATATTAAATTTTTCTTGACTGATGAATGCTTGGGAAAGTTATTATTTTTTACTTGTGCTTAAAGCAACTGATATCATATGACCATGAATATATTTTAATTCACATTTATATTCATAAATAACACTTAGAAGAATATTATAAAGTATAATTACAATTGTAAAATCCATGTAGTAGGTTAAAATCTCAAGATGAAATAATTTATAATGATTTGAAGTTTTCAATTATTTATAATGTTTCATTTTAAAAAACAATTATATACATTGATAAGACAAACATTATTTAGGTGCACACAGTCTATGTACAACACATGGAATATCCTTAGTGTCCACATTTATTTTATTTCTTGATAGTGAATTATAATTACATAATTGGGAATTAATAAGTATTTTAAATTATATTCATGTGGTATTTAAAATGATTAAAACAGTAATAAACTTTTAGTTGAGTCTGAAACATTAAAAAAAACTTCATTACAATATTGGAATAGTGAATCCTTGTTTCCAATGAACATATGAGATAATTTTCATTGTTATATTTATAAGATGTTCAACTAAAACCATATACATGTCAATTAGTAGTTATTTGAATCTCACTTCAGACATTATAATCACCCATTCTCTACCTCTTGGAGAGCCCACCATACATATTTTAATGTTTCATTTTTCTAGATTATTACTATATTTTAATACAAATCTTGGAAAGGAATATTGTTTTCAATAATGATAATGTAATGTAGAAACACTACTTGAAATTTTTTAACATAACTAAAGAAGAACTGATACATCCTTATTAATTCAGTTCATAGAGTTTAAACTTATATAGACTTATTTCCTGATATGGGTTAAAAATAACCTCTTGTATGATGACTGGATATTTTCAATGATAGATGTTGAGAGGGATCCTTTTTTTGAAACACTTTTTATTATATATTTTCATTTCCTTTTAAATATGTTCACCATAATAACTGATACATTATTCATGTTTGTAATAACTCGGTGAACCTTACCTAATGAAAATGAAGAATTTTATCTATAAAATTTATTTCCTGATTATAACCAGTGAATGTTTTATAAAATGATATATAAAAGGGATACATTGAAATTTAATGATATATCTTTCAATTTACTTTTCATTAGTATAATCATCAACCATTAATCTATCACATCCCTTTCTACTCACAGTACTATTAATGAAGAGTCATCATGTGAAATAAGCAAAGTCCTGATTTTGTATCCACATGTCATAGAAGTTGTTGATGATAATATTATAACATAACCATACTATGCAAGATAAATTAGTCCCTTTGAGTAATTTTTCTCACCCTCACATACTAATGTTGTAATGTTAATGATTTTCCATGAAATTTATTTTAATTATTTGGAATTATTATGAGTATATGAAAATTGATGGTGCCTGATTCTGAGGCCTGGTGTGCCCGAAATGAGTTTCAGACATTTTTTTCTGGTATGTTCAGTAATTGCTTGAGCGAGGTTTTCTTAAATTTAAACTCTTGATTGGATTAAAAATATGAGCGCACCATTACTTCCATAGTGTCAGGATTAACATAAGGAATGAATTATTTTGATAGTAGTAGGTTTGAAAAAAAGTTATGTTTTGTGACTTTTTTTAAAAAAAATGTAAGAAAATAAATTTATAATTTAATTTTCATTCTTCTCCACCAATGGACAAGCGGAATGTTGGGCCAGTGATGTGTCAAGACAATAAATTTCTTGACCTATAAATATTATGTAATGAAGTCGTTGGGGAATTAGGAAGTTTCTTAATTAATGAGCCCCCATTAATTCCCTATGTAGTTACAAACCCTTCCCCTCTTCTATATACATGGAGTCTAGGTAGGGGTTTCGACACAACGTCATCAAGCAATGAAGTGCTGAAGGATTGCTGAGTCATCAAACCCTTAGTGGATGAATCTGATCACAGCGGAAGGTGACATGTGACACAGAACCATGAACCGAAGGATGATGTATGAGTGGTGTCATTCGGAACATGTTTCTAGAATAAAGAAAACGATATAACTTAAAGCATAGGTGCCCTCTAGAGGGTTTACGATGTTGGGTTTATGATTCTATTTTATTTCAACTAAATTTATTGAACCCCTATATCCTTCCTCTTATTTAAAATTTAATGTGGATGTGTTGGCCTAATGATCATAGCCTGGACCTCTGCAATCTTAGCTACACACTTTCATTCGCCGTGAAATACCACCAGAACGGTGAAACCGATCGACTATGAAGAAGGAGTGTGTCGATGCACACTGCAAGAGGAGGTCATGGCACAAATCCGTAGTGGTCACCCGAATGGTTGGCACCAGCTTATAGTGGATGAGGTGTGGCATGCAATCTCGTGCCACCAATGAGAATAAAGTGGCTATGGCTCATCAGTTGCGGTGAGCGGAGGAGGTGCAGTGCGTCGTTGCATGATGCCGGTGAGAAGAGGGCCATGGCTCGTCAGCAGCAATGATCAGAGGAGGAAAATAGTAGTTCGGCCAGCCGCTGAAGGAGGGTCGGCTCGACCAACGTGCTGCTGGTGAGCAAGAGGTGGCGCAACCTGCACCTCATAGATAGAAAAGAAGTTATGGATGAAGCCACGGTGGAGGCCGAAACCGCACCTACTACGGGTTATGTGATGACCAGGCATCACCCACATTGTGCCGCCACATCGAAAAAGAAAGGCCTTTGGGCCATTCGGGAGTTCGGGAGACCGGTGGGTCACACCCCCTATGCTGGCTATGGTAGACCCCACTGCGGGCCATGTCCCCCTTGGACCGGACCCCCCTACATTGGCTGGGTTGTGCTCCACCTGGTACCAGACCCTGCCCCACCTCGGGCCGAACCACACTCCACCATGGTCGGGTCGTGCCCTTGCGGGCCGCCGTTCGCGGGCCACCCCATTACGGGCAGGCCGCCCTTGCGGGCTACCTTTATGAACTTGGCCGCCCTTGTGGGCTCCCTTTGTGGGCCTCCTCCGTGCGGGCCAGGCCGGACCTCAGTGTAGCAGGCCGATCCCACTACGGCCTCACCCAGATAGGGTCGGGTCGGGTCGGTCCGACCGGGTTGGATTAGACCCCACCCAACCAGGCCCAGAATCACTTAAATGGCCATATCATGAGAACCATACATCTGTTTGATGTACCGTCTATGGATTTGGGATCCTTGGATCGAGACGGTAATTTTTTTGGTATACTTCTCTTTAGTTTTGTAGACAGTTAGAGTAAATCTAGGTTTTATCATACCTGAATCCAACTGGCCCCCGGAAATAAAAATCTTTTAACTCACAAACCGAGCATCTGATTGATTCCCCGTCTATCATGTTGGAACCCCATTGATATATAAGTTATATATTTTAATCCTATTCGATGATTAGTGGTAGTCGAGGTATGACTGATATCTCGAGGGTAGATTCTACAGAACTCAAGTGCACTGGGTGCAAGGAATCCAGTGCAGGACATTGTGGTGGAGGTTGGAAATAGATCATACAGATGTTAGCGCTTAGCGATCCTGTGTGGGTCAGCGCATACTGATACTGTGTGGGTTAGATCTTAGCAATCCTATGTGGTTCAATGCATAAATTTACAATTTTTGTTAGAACGTATGTGGGTATGTGGTCAATGATCATGTGTGGGTCAGTGCATACTGATCCTATATGGGTCTGATCTTGTGTGGGTCAGTGGGGGTGAGTTACCTATCCACTCTGGGCGGGTTGAATCTTCTGTGGTTCATTATGGGGGTTAGTGACTAAATATCCTAGGAGGGTCAGGCTCCATATTTTCAGAAGTACTGCCTCTTGATAGAATAAAACGATCTAGCATCACGACTAATCATCTGTACTTCTAAACAACACTAAAATCATGGTTTCAATTGAGACTCTTTTTAACCTGTGTATATTCCTTCATTCATTTTGATTGACATCATGAATTATGGTTTGCCTTTTTGAAATTCTGAATGATCTTCAGGGGTCTCGAGATCCCTACTGGGTATTGTTATACTCACCCCTACATGGGCTTCGCCCACACCTTGTTGTGTCTTATACAGACAAAGAGCTACTGGGCAGAGGTTTTTAGGGAGCCAGGACTAAGCTGTACGCAAAGGAGATGGGAAGACATGGAGTGTTAAGGAGGAAATATATACCTACCCTTCATGTATGATCCTTGTCAGCTTTGATGATTAAGGGACAGTCATTTTTTGGGACGGAGAGATGCCATCACTGTTTTTAGGAATTGATTTAGAGACTGACATGTGCCCCCATCTTCAGGCTACCTGAAGATGGCGTTGGGTATGTAGTCTACTATGATGAATCAGGGACCGAACATGGGTGTGTCCTGATGTAGGAGAGAGCAGTGATCACCTACGGCTCACAATAGCTAAGGCAACATAAGGAGAACTACTCAACCCATGACCTGGAGTTAGCAGCAGTGGTCTTCACCATGAAGGTGTGGAGACATTACATGATGGGTGAATGTTTTTCAGTATACTATAATCACAAGAGTCTCAGGTATATCTTCTCTCAAATGGACCTGAACCAAATACAATGACAATGGCTAGATTTTCTCCAGGAATATGACTTTGAGATAGTCTATACTCCAGGGTAGGGGAACATGGTAGCAGATGCAATCAACAAGAGGTCTGGCCTATAGTTGCTGAGTGAGGGTATAGAGAAGTTATCCACGTTGGAGATATATTTTGTGGATAGAGATGGAGTATCTTACCTCCAGTCTTTGGAATTCACTCCCCCACTCCTTTAGTGAGTTAGGGAGGCGCAACTTGTGGACTTTGACTATGAGGATTTTTGTTCTCAAATATCCTCGAGACAAGAACCTAAATTAGTTTCTGAAGGTAGGGAACATGTCATTCTCTTCATAGGACATACCATGTTATAGGTGGTTCTACATTTGGAGGTATTTAGAGAGTTCCATACATCCCCTATGGCGGTACATCAGGTGTAGTGAAGATGTACTAGGACCTACGACGTTAGGTTTGGTGGCTATGGATGAAGAAGGTTGTAGTGAAGTTTATTTCCCAATGCCTCACTTGTCATCAAGTGAAGGATGAGAATCAGGTTCCAGTATAATTAGTGCAACCACTGGAGGTGTTGGAGTGGAAGTGGGATGATATCTCCAAGGACTTTGTGACAGGGCTTCCACATACATCTAGGGGACATGATTCCTTCTAGGTGATCATTGACCGACTCACCATGTCGGCCCACTTCCTACCCATTAGAGAGTAAGGATATATAATGGGATTCGGAGACCTCTATGTTCAATAGATTTTATGACTTCATGTGGTGACATCGACGATCGTCTCTTACCATGATGCACGTTTTACATCCAGATTGTGGAAGGGGTTATTGGAGGCATTTGGGACTCATTTATGTTTGATCACCGCCTATCATCCTTAGACGGATGGTCAGATGGAGTGGACCATTCATATGCTGTAGGATAGGCATTGTTCCTGGGTCCTATATTCTTTCCATAGTTGGGAGGATAATTTTACCATGGTGGAGTTTGCATACAACAAGTGTTTTCACTCCACCGTTGGTATGGAACCATTCGAGGCCTTGTATGGTTGACCATGAAGATCACCTCTATGCTTGACAGACCTTGGGGAGTCTGCACCTATGGGTCCAGAGTTGGTGCGGGCTTCCACAGAGAAGGTGCAGACCAACATGGAGCAGATGAAGACTGCACATAGGAGGAATAAGTCTTATGCTAATAGGTGACAGAGACCTATGGAGTTCTAAGATAGGACTACTTATTTTGGAAAGTCTCCCCTCGATGGGTACTATAGTAATTTTTTTGAGTCTATAAGTTACCAATGTGGTTTATCAGAACTTTTCAGATACATCAGAGGATATGCGAGGAGGCATACATCTTGGATATTCCACCACAGTTGGAGAGGGTGCACGATGTCTTCAATGTTTCTCAGCTAAGGAGATGCATGCATGACCCATATCACATTATCGACCACTGCGAGCTAGACATCGATGATGGGGCAATGTTTACAGAGGGTCCAATGGATATTGAAGATCGACAAGAGCAGGTCCATTGTGTAACACCCCAAGCATCCATGGTATGCTTCTCATTGAATAATACAGTAGCGTGTGTTGTATGAAACTTCGAGTTCTAACACACACTACAACCAATCAAACTTGCCGTTGTGAATAGTAATACCTACTTATTGAAATTTTATAAATTTTATCTCTCAAAATGGACTTCATCTTTGTATTTGGAATATCTAATTTAGCCTAGGGTGAAATTTTTGTACTTTTTGGATATCTTGTATATTTTGATGAATAGTGAAAATTACTAAATTTTAATTGAAAACAACTTTTTTAATCAAAATAATTAATAGTGATAAATTATGAATTTGAGAGGTTTTAAAGTATAATTAGAATATATTTTTACCATTTAATACAATATTTTTCTTTGGACATAATTTCACCATTAAACCAGACATATACAAGTGTCAATCTTTTGATATTTATTATATCTTAAAAACACGATTTTTTTTTGACAGCGGGAATTAAATTTAAATTAATTTCTTACAATTCTGTGTTTTGAATTTGGAAAAATTAATTCCATATTTAGAATCAGGATTTCCAAATTGTGTAAATATGTAACTTTTATTTTTAGACATTTTGAATAATTACTTCGGTAAAAATATTATCTACCATGGTTAAAGGGTAAATCTGGTAAATAAGGGTAAAATATAATATTATAATAATAATAAATTACACTGAAAACTGTCCTAACCTTATTGGTGGATACATGTCCGAACATGGGCATCATTGGGTCGATTTTGGGACCCCATGGAGCCACTTGTAGGTGATAGGGACACTTTATATTAATTAAGATAATGTAAATACAAAAACAACACAAGCTTATATCTTTTAGAAAAACAATTTTTACATAAGGTTATATATGTTATATTTTAGATTATAAATTTTCATTAGAAAGATAAAAATATTTTCTACATAATGGAATATTATTAATAATTTTTAGACATTGAAAAATAAAAAATATATATGACACAATCATGATGTAGTATGTTCCTTATTAAAGAAAGAATGAAATAATTATTATTATAAATCTTAAAATAGAAAACATTTGAATGTTTTGATGACATAAAAGAATTTTATTGGTTAATATGACATGTTAGGTTTTTATAAATGGATTTTTTTGAATTAATAAAGTTTGTAGAAATTGAAAAAAAATAAATTATTGTGTAGTGTCAAAATTGACATAAATGAGTTTTTAAAACAAATATATATTATTAATTTATATTCTATTCCTAAAAATATTAGGTTCTTCCAAAGGACTTATATCATTATTGGTGTATCATTAATTGACCACTTTGGGGTAGATTGGTTGTATATAGTATGTTTATTAACTATAAATTATACAAATATAAAGTGACATGGTAAATGTCAATCTAATTAACTAAGAGTTAAAACTAAAAGATAAGGCTAATATAATGACCCAAACCTGTCTAAAATCTATTGGTTGAAAAGATTTATACCCATCCCCACCTTAGACTTTGAATAATTATCTTTGGAGCCATTATAAACCTAATATGAATTTATTATAAATTAATACTTTATGTTTTTCATAAAGAGTCCCTCCTCCCCCTTATAAAAGGACCCAACATCTAACCATTTCATCACACATTCAAAGCCTTTTGGTTTGGCCATCCCATGAACAAAACACTCTAAACATCCCTAACTGAAACCTAGAGGAATGAGTTTGATCAGAATGCCAACATAAGGATCTCTTTTGATCAAATCAAATGGAAGAACCCGAAGAAGAGGTAATGTTTTCACCACCCTTTTTCAAATTCCTTTCTTCTTCAACTTCTTCTTTTTTGTTATTCCCTTAATAAAATAATAACTCTTGAATATTTTATATACTATGATTTTATTATAAATATGGAGCAACCAAATTCATTATTCTGTCTATCCCTTGAATGAAATGCCACCATACATGCGTACACACGGCCTATCGTCTCCACGCCGTGTTGTAATTATTATTAAATATATTATTATTTATATGTGTATAATAATGATGTATAATTCATGTAAATAATAAATATAACATGATAACGATTCTATATATATTATACACCATCCAATTATATATTATATTAATATCAAAAGAATGATATTTTCGCTCATGCGTACGTACAGATTACTGTCTCCACGACACGATGAGATTCATTTCCAAGATCACCATTCATTGATGATTATAAAAAATATATATTACTAATAAGTATGTAATATATGACATAATAATTATACTGGATATATATACATATTTATATATATAAGTATTTATGTACTTACATATATCTTATTCACTTACTTCCGTTCAATACTATATAAAAATGGAATCAACGTTTATGCATACGTACAGACTACCGTCTCCATAAATGGTGTTTTCCATTTCAAATATACATATATTACAAATTTTTATATTATAAATATATTTTACAATTAAATCATGTTTTATATTCTGTAAGTATTTACATCATGATCTAAGAGATACAATCAAGAGTAACAGGTTAAAACACGTCCGATAAAGAAAGCGATTATTACCCGAAATATTAATATAACATGGAAATTATTATTAAATGGGTAGTATAAAGTCATAAATGAATAATTTATGTTATCATAAATATAAATATGGTTCTTTTATAATTTAATAACAAACTATAGTCTACATATAAGAGGCTAAACGTGCCCTCGACTAAAGGAAAGTGCAAGGTAAGGGGTTTTCATCTCACTCCTTATTCCCATGAGATTCATGCCATATTGCTGCTATTACCTTTTGTGTAGTGTATGTACTTCCCATAATTTTATTATTTGTGTAATACACTTTAATTTATGTGTATTTACATATTCATTGTATGATTCCTCTTTCATGGGTTGTATGTTTTGTAAGTTACCAAATTGTTAAGAGTTAATTTCATAATCTCTTTATTATCTGAGGTTGTTTTTACATATTTATTATCCATGTCCATGTTTTATGAAATATTTTTCAAAGGGATTATTTTAAAGGACTTTTTTACTGAAACATCATTTCAAATTTTTTAAATAATAATTCTTCTAAATCATTCCCATTAGTGTCTATGTCTTCAAAATAGTTTTTAAGTATATATTTATATGGACATGAATGTTTTAAAAATGTTAATTCATTTAAAAAGTTTCAAAGTGATATGGGACACTTTGATTCAAAAATGTCTTTAAATGACTTATTTTTTATGTTGTGTGTCTTTAAAATGTTTTTAGGAAAAAGGGGTATTTCTCTCAAAGAGTTTTATAAATCATTTTCATCTTTGTCAACATCCTTTGATAAATTTTACACTTGTTTGATGTTGATTTATTATGATACAAATCATCCATCTTATATTTAAGGTTTTGTGATGTGTTTAACTATGGATGAGTTATTTTTATTCCATTAATAATTTGTGATTAATGTTTTGGAATTCCGTATGCTAGTTTTAATATGAATGTTTATGTTATATTTCATCCTCTTCTTAAGATGAATGTGTTGGACAAGTATGTTCTGGGTTGGGGTCCGGTTAAAGCAGACCCTCCGAGTTGGCGACCGGTTATTAAAGGAAGTCCGGGTTAAGATCTGGTTATTAGAAGCACTTCGGGTTGGTGTCCAGTTATTAGAGGCACTCTGGGTTACTGTCCCGTTATTAGAGGCACTCCGTTTTGGTGTCCGGTTATTAGACGCACTCCGGGTTAGGTTTCGGTTACAGTTAGCCACTAGGTCATGGCATGAGGCCTTGACAAAGAAATTAAAGTTCAGCATTATGCCTTACATAATTATAAAAGTGGTTAGTGATATTTCATGTGATTATTAGACTAGTATAATGTCCATATGAATAAGTAAATGGAATTATTTCATCTTATTGCTTCCATATTATGTTGATGATCAAGTTTAAAAGGCTTTTGTTTTAGTTATAAATTACCTTAAATGTTTATGCTTATTTATTAATGTTTCTGCTATATTGTTATCCTTACTGAGCATCTAAGATCACCCCTTTCTATGTTTTATTTTTCCCAGGATTCCAAGAAGTGTATTGTGATTGATCTGCAGGGTTAATCCAAGGGAATAATGGAATTCATAAAGATTATTTATGTTGTTTTGTATGTCTTAAAGTGCAATGTAACATTCATGTATATAATCTATTTTCCAAGACTGCTAATATAATATGTCCTTCGGGACTTGATTACTTGTAATCATTCCAATGTATTAAAATATTGCATCGACTCTGGGTAACTTGGGTTGGGGATTTATAGTAGGTATAATAGGAAGTTTAGAAATAACCATGGAAACTAGATTTAGATACACTATGATTAGAGCACACAACCCAAAGATACAATTTGAGGGTTGGTATAGAAGAACATCCTAGAATTTTGGTATTGTAGATATTATATGAGTTTTCCGAGAAATACATCTCTGTCTGGATACGAGCATGTAGAGGCGACTCTGGCACTGATGTAACTATGGGTAAAACCCAAAAACACCGCTTTGAGCTAGCCTCGAACAGGAAGTGGTGCACGACAACGGTCCTTTATGCACTCTTGTTTACGACACTCACGGGGGATATGCTTAGGATAATTCTCATTTTCTTTACAAACTATTATAAAGGAATCATGAGTATATACATACTCAAAGGAAACATTTTTATGATTATGGATTATATCCATAAACTGTTCAACTTGCGTTTGGTATTTTACAAGTTTGGAATTATTCATTGAAATTCATAAACTGACATAGTTTATGCTATTGTATAGAAATGGAGCCCAGTAGAAGGAATAAGAACTCCAGTAATACGTATGATCCAAAGAATAAGAAGGATCATATCTTTCATGGTATTATGCCACCATTTAGAAGGGAAATATTCTCCCATGTATTATCAATATATGAATAAATAGTATCGTGTGTTGATAAGATAAGTAAAGAGTTTAATGAGTCTTATGGATTTGAAGGGAAGAAAGAGAAGAAAAGGATGGAAGAGATAAAGATGGATAAAGGGAAGAGGGAAAAGAAGAATTTTCCCATATGTGATAACTGTGGGATGAAACAACCTGGAACTTGCCTAAAAAGAATGGGAGTTTGTTATAAGTGTGGAGAAAAAGGACATCATGTGTGTGACTGAAAGGGTAAGAAAAAGGTTTCAAATGTACAATGCTTCATCTACAAGGAGTTTGGACACTATGCAAACCAATGTCCCAGTTATCAGACTATGCTGAAAATGATTCTATTGGATAATAGTCATGTTATGATACTACCACAGATGAAGAGGAATGACTAGTGTTATTAAGTTGTTATTTTTGAATTATTTCATTGAAGTGTTGTATCAATGATGTACTGTAAATAAATAAGGATTGCACTACAATACTATTTCATCGAGGGTTTGAGATTTTATGGTACTCAGAATGGTAACTCTACAACGAGTTAAATTTTTTGGAAATTACATGGTTAAAGGAAAGAGAAACCTTAAAATGGTCATAATATTGAGGTACTGATTTTGGAATAAGATATGGTTGATTTGGGTAAATTATATTGGATATTCATTACTGCCTTGAAACTGATTAAAGATTTGTATATTCCATCATTGTTTGAGTTTACAAAATTTTTGGATGGATGAAGTATACCCAGTATTCTATAAGGAATAAGGGAGCAGGAATGTAATCAATAAGGTTTTATGATCAGTTAGGATGTTTCAGTGTTTTAATAGAATACATGATGAAGGTATTCACATGCTATTACGGGGTAAAAAGGATCTACATTATGTTTAACATTCAAATAAATTTTGGACTGAGAGTTTACAGAAGTATTTTGGATAAGGAAAAATGTTGGAAGGGATTAAGTTTGAAAGGTTATTTTTGGATTTTTATAAAAGGACAACACGCAGACCGTGTGGCGACCCGTGGTGTCGGACAAAGCTGCAGGAATCAAACCCATAACAATAGTGAAATTGGGATTTATCACCTACCATTGTACTACATAAAGATCCTGGATTGTATAATGTAGTTTCTTTTCATAAAGGGTCTGATATGTGAATTATAAATTCTTTATATTTGGAACCCTATACGATTATGATAAATATAGTATTTTTGAGTTGTATTATGTTTTTCGGTGAAAGATGAGTTTGTGGTAGAAATTTATTAATGGATAAAATTATAATTATAAAGTAATTATATCTTCTTATTATCTTATCCAATTTCATAAATAAATTCCTCAACATTATGAAAATTAACTTAGAACAAAAATGTTATCCTTGATGGTACCTTAGATCATAAAAAATTTATGGCTTTGGGATTGTTGGCCTTTTCATAGCCATGTTCTCTACCAATATCCATCGGATATTGATGGTTATTTTTCTCTTCCATATCCATATTTTCCTACATGGAACCCTAGAATGTGTTATTTTCGGTAACCTTCATACTTACCACTGTTTATTTTAAATAGAGGCCTTATTAATTCATTTTTTGATGTGGGATTGCACCTAAGATATTTTGAAACGTCAACCCCAAGATTCCAATACCGAGCATAAATTGCGAGGATGCAATTGATTGAATGTGGGTAGAATGTAACACCCCATGATTTCATGGTACACTTCTCTTTGAAGAATACAACAGCGTGTGTTGTACGCAACTTCGAGTTCTAACACACACTACAACAAATCAAACTAATCATTATGAATAGTAATACCTACTTTTTAAAATTTTATAAATTTTATCTCTTAAAATGGACTTCATTTTTGGATTCGGGTTATCAAATTTAGCCTACGGTGAAATTTTGGAACTTTTTGGATAACTTTTATATTTTTATGAATAGTGAAAATTACTAAATTTAAATTAAAAACATCTTTTTTAATCAAAATAATTAGTAGTGATAAATTATGAATTTGAGTGGTTTTAAAGTATACATAGAATCTATTTTTACCATTGAATACAATATTGGTCATTGGACATAATTTCACAATTATAACACACATAAACAAGTGTCAATCTTTTGATAGTTATTATATCTTAAAAACACGATTTTTGTTTTGACAGCATGAATTAATTTTAAATTAATTTCTACCACTTCTATGTTTTGAATTTTGAAAAATTAATTCCATATTTGGAATCAGGATGTCCAAATTTTTTAAATATCTAACTTTTATTTTTATACATTTTGAATGATTACTTCGGTAAATATTTTATTTACCATGGTTAAAAGGTAAATCCGGTAAATAAGGGTAAAAAATAATATAATAATAATAATAATAAATTAACCTAAAACATGTCCTAACCATATTGGTGGATACATGTCCGACCATGGGCATATTTGGGTCTATTTTGGGACTCCATAGAGCCACTTGTTGGTGATAGGGACACTTTATATTAATTAAGTTAAGTTAACTACAAAAATTACATAAGCCTATATCTTTTAGAAAAACAATTTTTACATAGATTTCTATATGTTATATTTTCAATTATAAATATTCATTAGAAATATAAAAAAAATTTATACATAATGGTAAATTTTTTATAATTTTTAGACATTGAAAATTTAAAAATATATATGACACAATAATGATGCAGTATGTTCCTTATTAAAGAAAGAATCAAATAATTGGTATTATAAATCTTAAAATAAATATATTTTTAAAGTTTTGATGACATACACGAATTTTATTCGTTAATATGACATGCTAAAATTGTATAAATGAATTTGGTTCGAATTAATAAATTTTTTAATACTTTAACACAAATCAATTATTGAGTAGTGTCAAAATTGACAAAAATGAGTTTTTAAAACAAATATTATATTATTAATTTATATTATATTCCTAAAAATCTAAGGCTCTTCCAAAGGACTTATATAGTTATTGGTGTATCATCAATTGACCACTTTGTGTTCGCATGGATGTATATAGTAAGTTTATTAACAATATAATATAAAAATACAAAGTTTCATGGTAAATGTCATTCTAAATAACTAAGAGTTAAAACTAGAAGATAAGGTTTATATAATGACCCCAACCTATCTAAAATCTATTGGTTGAAAGGCTTTCTACCCATCCACACCGTAGACTTTGAATAATCCAGATTGGATCCATTAGAAAATTAATATGGATTTATTATAAATTAATATTTTAAGTTTTTCCTAAAGAACCCCTCCTCCCCATTATAAAAGGACCCAATTTCCAACCAATTATTTACACCTTAAGCCTTTTGGATCAGAAAAAACCTTCCCAAATACTCTCTAAAATTCCCTCACTTCAACCTAGAGGCCTTAGTTTGATCATAAATCCCACCTATGGAGTCATTTTGATCAAATCAAAAGGAAGAACCCGAAGAAGAGGTAATGTTTTCACCACCTTTTTTCAAGTTCCCTTCTTCTTCAACTTCTTCTTCTTTGTTATTCCCTTTCTAAAATAATAACTCCAATATCTTCTACATACTATGATGTTATTATAAATATGTAACAACCAAATTCATTATTCTATGCATCCCTTGAATTACATGTCACCATACATGCATGCGTACGACCTACCGTTTCCACGTCGTGGTGTAATTGTTATTCAATATATTACTATTTAGATGGGTATAATAATGATGTATAATTCATGTTAATAATAAATATAACATGATAATTATTCTTTATATATTATATTCCATCCAATTATATATTATATTAATATCAAAAGAATGATATTTTTACTCGTGCGTACGTACGGATTACCGTCCCCACGACGAGATGAGATTCATTTCCATGTTCACCATTAATCGACGATTATAAAAAATATATATTACTAATAAGTATGTAATATAGGAAATAATAATTCTAATGGTGATATATATAATTATATATAAAAGTATTTATGTAATTACATATATCTTAATCACTTACTTCCGTTCAATACTATATGAAAACAGAATCAACGTTTATGCGTACGTACGGACTACCGTCTCCATAAATGATGTTTTCCATTTCATATATACGTATATTATAAAATTTTATATTATAAATATATATGATAATTAAATCATGTTTTATATTCTGGAAGAATTTAAATCATGATCTATGTGATACAATCAAGAGTAACAAGTTAAAACACGTACGATAAAGAAAGCGATTATTAACCAAAATATTAATATAACATGAAAATTATTATTAAATCGGTAGTATAAAGTCATAAATGAATAATTTATTATATAATAAATATTAATATGGTTCTGGTATAATTTAATATCATACTATAGTCTTCATAAAAAAGGCTAAACGTACCCTGGACTAAAGGAATGTTCAAGGCAAGGGGTTTTCATCTCACTCCTTATTCCCATGAGATTCATGCCATGTTGCCACTCTTTCCTTTTGTGTGGTGTATGTACTGCCCATAATTTTATTATTTGTGTAATACACTTTAATTTATGTGTATTTACATATTCATTGTATGATACCTCTTTTATGGGTTGTATGTTTCGCAAGTTACCAAATTCATGAGAGTTAATTTCACAATCTCTTTATTATTCGAGGTTGTTTTTAATTACTTATTATCCATGTCCATGGTTTATGAAAGAGTTTTAAAAGGGATTCTATTATGAGAATTTTATACTAAAACATCATTTCCAATTTTTTAAATATTTATTCTTCTAAATCTTTCTCATTAGTGTCCATGTCTTCAAAATGGTTTTGAAGGATATATTTATATGGACATGAATGTTTTTAAAATGTTAATTCCTTTAAAATGTTTCGAAGTGGTATGAGAAACTTTTATTCAAAAACCTCTTTAAATGAATTATTTTGTAAATTGTGTGACTTTTAAATGTTTTAATGAAAATGGTGTATTTTTCTTAAATAGTTTTACAAATCATTTTCATGTATGTCAACATCCTTTGAAAAATTTTATACTTGTTTGAAGTTTGTTTGTTATGATACAAATCATCCATATTCTATTTAAGGTTTTGTGACATGTTTGACTATGGATGAGTTATATTTATGCCATTAATGGTTTATGATTAAAGTTTTTGAATTCTGTATGCTAGTTTTAATACGAATTTTTAGGTTATATTTCATCCTCTTATTAAGATGAATGTGTTGGGATAGTATGTTCCAGGTTGGGGTACGGTTAAAGCAGAACCTCCGGGTTGGTGTCCGGTTATTTGAGGCACTCCGGGTTGGTGTATAGTCATTAGAGGAACTCCGGGTGGGTGTCTGGTTATTATAGGCACTTCGGGTTGGTGTCCAGTTATTAGAGGCACTCTGGGTTGGGTTTCGGTTACAGTTATCCCCTAGGCCTTGGCACAAGGCCTTGACAAAGAAATTAAAGATCAGCATTATGCATTCCATCATTATGAAAGTGGTTAGTGATATTTCATGAGATTATTCAACTAGTATAATGTCCATGTGAAAAAGTAAATGGAATTATTTCATTTTATTTCTGCCATATTATGCTGACGTTCCAGTTTAAAAGGATTTTGTTTTAGTTATACATTGCCTTAAATGTTTATGCCTATTTATGAATGATTCCACTGTATTGTTATACTTACTGAGCATCTGAGCTCACCCCATAATATGTTTTATTTTTCCCAGGATTCCAAGAAGTGTATAGTGATTGATATGCAGGGTTAAGACAAGGGAATTATGGAGTTCATAAAGATTATTTATTATGTTTTGTATGTCTTAAAATGAAATGTAACATTCATGTATGTAATATATTTTCCAAGACTGCTAAACTAATTGGTCCTTCGGGACATGATTCCTTGTAATCATGCCAATGTATTAAAATAATGCACTGACTCCGGTAGCTAGGGTCAGGGCATTACACATTGTGGGTGGTTGATACCTCTAGTGCATATTCATTGGCATCATAGGAACCTCCAAGAGAGATAATGGGAGTGGGAGCCCTAAATTCGTGCTCAGTACCCCCATTTGTATCCTTAGTCTATGTTGTGGCTTTCAGAGATGAAAATACCTATGTTGGGGAGAATGTAATGACCCTGATTTTCTATGTAAATTTGTTTCAACTATATGGAATTATTATGAGTTCTCATAAATTGATTTCGCCTTATTCTGAGGCCCGGTATGCCCAGAATGAATTTTTGAACATATTTTCAAGTATGTTCAGTAAACGCCTGAGTGGAATTTTCTAACATTTGAACCATTTTTAATATTAACAATATGAGGTCACTATTGCATCTACGCCCTCAGGATTCACTTGAGGGATGCTATAATTTGACTACAGATGGTCTATACAAACACATAAGTTCTATGACTATTATAAATGAAATGGAATGAAAAATTTATTATTTTATTTTATTTCTTCCCCACTATTGGAAAAAAGGAGTGTGGGTCCAGAGATGTGTCAAGGCAATAAATGGGTTGACCTGTCAATCTTAAGTAATAATATCATTGAGAAATTAGGAAGGTTAATAATTAAGTATCCCCCATTAATTTCTCACGTTGTTACTTACCCCCTCCATCTCTTAAATATGTGGTGTTTGAGGAGGGGTATCGGCACAACTTCACCAAGAAACGATGTAATAAAAATGTGTCTAGACGTCGAACCATTAGAGGATGGAGTCGATCGTAGTGGGAGGTGATGGGTGACACCAAACCACGAACCTAAGGATGATGTACGAGTGAGGTCGTTGGGAACCGGTTGTGGGAACGTAGAACATGATCCACCTTCAAGCGTGGGTTCTATCCAGCTGATTTATGTGGTAGGGGTTTTGATACTCAATTGTTTCAAATGAATTTATTTAACACCTCCATCCTCCCTCTTGTTTTTGAGCTAACACAAAGGGTATGGCCTAACAAACACAGCCCGGACCCTCCACAATCTTTTCAACACCCTTTTATTCTCTGTGGAATACCTCCAGCATGTCGACACCGATCGGTTATGAATAAGGCTTGAAAAAATTAATGCCACAAGAGGTGGCCATAGAAAAATTCCACGGTTGTCATTGGCATGGTCGGCACTGGCCGACTATGGTGGAGGCGCGACGTGCCGACGCGCACTGCCCGTGATAAACAATGGGTCATGGCTCGTCAGCCGTGGAAAACAGAGGAGGTGGGATGTGCCGTCGCGCACTGCCAGGGAGCAGAAGGTGACGACTCCTCATCTACGGCGATCAGAGGAGGTGGTCGGCACTTCGGCCAGCCATGGAAGGAGAGGTTGTGTGACCAAAGCCCCTTTAGTGAGCAAGAGGCAGTGCGAAAACACGCCAGTGGCAGACAGGAAGCTGTGACCAAAGCTGCGGCGGAGTCCGAAACCACACCTTCAGTGGTTTCCGCGTTGATCGGGCAGTGACCACATGGTGCCACCGCTTCATTAACCGAACCGACATAGGGCCGTTTGAGATTTCAGGAGACCGGGTGGGTCACACCTCCCATTTTGGCTAGGGAGGACCCCACAATGGGCTGTGATCCCCTTAGACCGGACCCCCCCCCCCCACACACACACACAACTCTCGGGCCGGGTCGGGCTTTACCTTGAATTGTAATGCACCCCAATAAGGGTCTGACAACACTCCATGACGGTAGCGAATCTCCCTTATGGGCCTCCCTTTGCGGGTCACCCCATTGCGGGTTGGGCCTCCCTTGAGGGGTGCCTTTTCTAGCCACCCCTTCTAGGCTAGGCCGGAACATAGCTCAGTGGGTTCACCCCGCCCTGGCCTAGCCCAGACTCAGTCGGGCCTGGTTGGGCTGACTGGGTCAGACCAGACCCGAGTCAACTAGGACCAGAAATAGTTAAAGAGTCATATCTTGAGAACCAGACATCCGTTTGACTAACCATTTGTGGAATTATGATATTTGGATCGAGACATTCCATTATTGGTATACTTATCTTTATATCTGTAGACAGTTGGAATAGGACTGTGTGGGATCAACCCAGAATCCAATTGGGCCCTGGAACTAAAATGCTTATAACATAGAGACATGGAGTCCGATTAATGCAACATTTTTCGCATTGGAACCCAAATAACATGGCAGTTATTTGGGAGAATCCTTTTCAGAGCTTTGTGGTAGTCATTGAATGATCAATATCTTTAGGGGAGATTCTATGGAACTTGAGAAAACCGGGTGCGAGGAATCAAGTGCCTTACAGTGAAGCAGAGGTTGGAGACAGATCATACCGAGGTCAGTGCTCAACGGTCATGTGGGGGTCAGTGCATACCAATACTGTGTGGGACATTACCCAGCGATCTAGGATGGGTCAATGCATACCGATCCAATGTGGGTCAGATCTTGTGTTGGTGAGTGCTCTGTGATCCTGTCTGGGTTAGGGCATACCGATCCTATGTGGCATAGTTCTCAACGATCCTATGTTGGTCAACACATACTGATCCTATATGAGTCATCGCTCAGTGATCCTATGTGGGTCTGCACACACCGATCTTGTGTGGGGAAGATACTGTTTGGGTTATTGGGGTTTAGTTACCTATAGACTTTGGGTGGGTTGGATCTTATGTGGATCGTTGCTAGGGTTTGTACCTTTTGATCCATTGTGGGTCAGAGTCTATTTGGTCAGACGCAGTGCCTCTTGATAGAATAAGATAATCAAGCTTCACGACTAATCTTTTATACTTCTTCACTTCATTGAAAAGCTGGATTGAGTCAGGACTCTTTTTGAGATGTGTTTAGTGCTTCATGCTTTGTGAAATAGATCATGCTTCTCGGTTTTATTTGTGGAATTAAGAGAGACCATTAGGAGTCTTGCGATCCCTACTGGGTATTGTTATACTCACCCCTATATTGTCCTCGCCCATACCTTGTTGTGTCTTGTGGAGATGACGAACAGGTGGGATGAGGTTTGAGGGAGCCCGAACTAGGTGGTACACCTAGGATACAGGCAGATGTGGAGTGTCGTGGAGGCAATCTCTACCTACCCTTCTGGTAGGATCCTCAATGGACGACCCATGAGAAGTTTTTTTTCAATTGTATTTTACATTTCAATAGTACTTTTACATTTCTAGTTGGGGCTTCTATTCAGGAACCATAATTTAAGCACTCTTTTACTATAAATTATACAATGTGTTTTCTTCTTGTTGTGTTATAGTATGTGTGTTTGTAAAGGATTAAAGAAAATTCCTTCTTGTTAGATTGATACACATTTTTAGTGTTATTTTCCAACCCCTAGCCTATGGAAGGTGGGGTGGTGTAGTCACTGTATGGACATAAGTGGATGGGTTGTGACAGAGGTGGCTTAACGGGTGTTGGGAACACCTACACATTGAATTTATCATATCTTATTTCAATGTGAAAACACCCATACCACTTTTGAAAAACCTTGTGATATTATAAAAGATATTGTTCTAATAGTAATTGTAGTGTAAAAATGGTATTACGTTCAATTTTAAAAAATAAAAAAATATTGAAGATTAGTTTTTTTATAATGATTACTAATTAGAAATTACCAACAATTTTAATAATCAAATATTTCAAACTAGTCTATAGGACTCTAGTTTCCTTCACTAATAGGCTCATAATTCTCTTTTTATTGGTTATTCTATTATAAAGGATCGTTGAAACATATTTTAATGGAATAAAAGATTCACTTATTCCATTAATTATAATGTTCAATGGTAGGTAAAATGTTTTCCAACCATATTTACTGAAGGATCAATTATTTTTTTGAGTGAAATCAACTATTCGTAAAATAATTTAAAAAAATATTCAACTCATGCCTCAAATTTTGAAATAATGTACCATTTTATACTTATTTTCAATGAAAATTTGTTAATTCAACCGAATAACCATTAAATCACTCCACGGTAGTAGGATGAACTCTCAACAGAGGAAGGAGAACACCCCATACGCCCATTTTTGTTCAATTTGGTGTTATGGAAGCAATTTACAATATAATATTTCATTAGGGGGGTTTAAATATTATTGATGAATCTAAAAAGTTTCTATAAAATTAGTTCATTATATGTTATCATTATCACAAATGATCATGTATTAATTGAATAAATTTATTGTGTTTTTATTAATTTTTATATTTATTTTATGTGATTCCCATAGATAAGAAAATACATAAAATAATAAATAATGCGTAATGGATATAAATTATCTGACAAGTCTTGAGAATCTAATATTGGATGATATATTTAAAATCAATAAAACGATCATGACCAAGGTATATCATACATGCTTCGGGTCATGAATCAGGATCCATATTACCTCTGGTCCAATGTTTTCATTTCTCATCTAGTATACCAACACATCATTGTGTGCTCCATATCTTACATCATCATCATCAATATAACAAATGTACTCAAACAATGTAAAAGGGATCTCAGGAAGAAAAATTTACATATTGATAAGGATGAATGCTCTAGATTATATATATATTGAATAAATAATTATGTTGTGTAGTCTATCAATAAATATTTTTAATTGTATATACATTGTATGATAATTATACAAAATTATATAAAATCAACTCAGATAGAAACTTATTTGGTCACTACTCAAAACCAGCCACTGAGAAAAATAAAATATCGATAAAAATTAAAAAAATTTATCTTTAATTTCAAGGGAAATTAATAAGTTAAATGAATCATTATAATTAAAATAATTTTATTTTTTTTAGTCCCACAATGAATTTATTATTTATTAAATAATTAAAAATAATCAATTCTTATCATTTCCTACCAAAATTAAATTAATTATTAAAATAAATAAATAATCTGGTTAATATAAATAATACATATTTGTTATTTGTAATGTTTAAATTTTTCTAGGGCCCCAGCACCCTACCCAATCACATTTTAGGTTGTCCTGAACCCACATAGGCCTATTTTGGGACAGTTAGTACTAGCCCAGGGCTGCTGCATGTCGGGTAGGCCCGTGAAGGGATGTTTTTAGATGGGAAAACCCATTAATGCACGTTCAATGATAGGGAAGGTCATATTAGACCCATGAGAGATTGATTGTAGCCTGATCGATGCATGGGTGTACAACATAAAACAAAACCCCTAATGAGAAGTCACCGATGGTTACATAGGGTTCATCCACTAAGGATATCTATGTACAGGGAAGAAAATTGTTGAGTTCCTCTTCCATGTGCTATCTCAATGATGGAGGATAGAACCTAGATCGTGATTGATGATAACCTGATCTCGATATTGGGTGTAAACTGAGGTATCTAGTCACAACCAATTGATGATATGGTGGGCATAATAGATGGTGATCCATGATGGGGGTCAGAGGGAAAGGTCCATGGGGAATAGTAGTTTTTTTGATTAGATGGAAATTTGATGCATGGATATAGTGGTATGTTACAAGATCTATTGACGAGAAAAAGATTGTGTTGAGAAACTGTGACAGGCACCATGTCCAAAGTCCCCCAAGAGGAGAAAACTAGCATTTAATTTTATAAAATTTTCTAGATTCCTACATAATCCAATGAAGATGTTTTTTTATTTAACTAGGTCACTCCACCCCCCTTTAAATATACATATATATATACATATATATATATATATATTCATTTGTAATTGTTATGTATTCATAATCTATCAATATCCCATTGTATTGTGTTTTGTATTTTTTCCATTGTCAAAATCTTATGCAAAATGGTGAATATTTTTTTGAAAAATAATCAAGAAATTACCCACTGGCTGATGCTCTTCCAGTGATCAGAATTTTCCTAGATGATGGATATATTTTTGGTGTTACCTGATATATCACAATTAACTAGAATCTAGAATCTTTTAAAATTTATACAATATATGAATAAATTTTTAATACCTAAAAACCAACCACAAATCATTTACATTATTTTTTTATATTTCATTAACATTATCATCTAATATCTGATGATATCAAAATCATTGAGGTGCTGATTGGAATGAATGATATAAAACCCTATATTAAAACTCACTTTCAAAATGTAATATATAAAAGTAATAAATTAAGGTTAATAAGGCAATATCTTGGATAAAAAATTATCATATATATACACCGACTATAACAGAATTCATAATATTTTTTATAATGATATGAGAGTTAATCATGTAAAACCAAAGTCATCACATGTAAAATAAACAAATAAAGAAGGTGATTCAATATATATAAATTAATACATCCTAGGTTTCATATGTGATTTTTTGTTCTTTTCTTGTGCAATAATGTTATAGTGAGTTAAATTGGGATAGACTAAGTGCTGGTCTTGGTAGATTATTTAATAAATGGAATGGATATCTTGATCCATGTGTAGTTATAATAGGATTTCCATTACTCTATGTATCTATGTGGTATGATTTCAAATTATATGAGACAAATCATGAATGGGTATCCTATATTGGATTAAGAATTAAATATCATTGTATGGTAACCCTAAGGCTAGAATGAGTGGTATAGTAGTCTAATGACCTGTAGTGTTCAGGTAAGGTGAATCAGTTACCATTCTGGATTATTGGATTTCTACCTTTATTGGGTAAATTAAAGGGTTTTTATTATTTTTTATAGGAAAATACCTTTTAATCATATAGTGTGATATTTTAGAGGATTTCATGGAGTATTATATTGAGTTTTCAGTTCATATAAATTATTATATTAGAGAAATATAATGTGTATCCCATTATGCTTATTGAGGTAATTCCATGGATGGATATGTGACATTGATTGAGTATTATACTAGGGGTTATCTTGGTGATTGGTTAAAAATCATACACATGTTAATGTTTTGATATTAGATATAGTCATGGGTTAATTGAACCACTATTTCTATTATTGGGAATGTAATAGGTTGTATGAATAACTTGGACGGATACCACGACCATGAATTTTTATATGTGGAGTCCTATGAAAACCCCAATAATGGAGAAGGAATTATATATTCATTAATGGTTATAGATCATTTTTTATAATGGAACAATAAATAATAATTTATTTTCTTTTTGATATTGGATATCTTATACACACATTTTATCATTATATATGAGTTAGGGACTGGAATAGAAAAGATGAACAAAGTGGATTTGTGATCATTGGGTTATTTTATTTCAAAATAATGCAACAATTTGGATTTCATGGTTTGGGTATCCAAATTATGAATAATTTAGATTTCAATATTCTTAATGCGAGATGAGAGTTAGAAATTATGGTATTTATTCAATATATTATTTTACAGGTTGTACTATAATTTATGGGAAAAAATATATTTATGAGGAGAATAACATATTCTAATAGTGGTTTGGACATTTAGAACCATAGGGGTTTCTTGAGAAACTATCAAATCATTTTTTCTATGGAGTTGATTTTATATACTCACATCCCATTATTATGGATTCACATAAAAATATTATATATGTAATGTATTTTCAATATTATGGATGTGTGTCTAAATATTATAGATATAATATAATATCATTATTGAAAATTCATATCATTTAAATATTTATATATGATTTCTCCATTATTATGAATATTTGTCCTGTAAAAAAGATACAAGTATACTAGTTATTACAAAATCATATCTTTTTATTATAGACATTTGAAATTCTTATTCTTTTGGGTTATATGTATTACCATCAGGGTTTCACATCTTGTTATATAGTCATATTATATTCCAATTTTTATATATTAACATATCATTATTATAGATAGCTATGAATAAACATGATAGTAATGATCTTGGGGAATAGTGTCTTCCTAAAATGTATAATGGGGTCAAGTACCTTCATGGATTGGTGGGAACATGATGAACTATATTGGTTTCATGCATTTTATGATTAACTCATTTATTTATCCTATCATAAATACACATAGAATATTTTAATCATATATAATGGGGATTTTGGTGATATACTAATGAATTTTCCCCACACCAATCATGTGAACCATGTAGGACATGAATACAATATTGATGAAAATTTTATGTAATTAATATATTGTTGACATAGAGATGTATTATGAGTTTTATGTATGATTTAGGTAAGGATAATGATTGTTTATATTCGTATCCTCATTTATTTAATTTTCATTAATATTTTATATAAAAATGACCCAATGTAAAATACATTATTACATATATATTTTTACACATATTAAATATTTAATATATCATAAATATAGATTTATATTGTTACGGTCAGCTTATAATATTAATTCTAAATGTATTCTATGATTATCAATCGCGTATGATGTTTTTCTCATTTTCCACTAATTTCTATGAAATTGATGGTATATTATTCAAAATATTGATCAGAAATAATTTTCACCAGTTGAAATCTTATGGTGTATCAGGATGTATTATTATGGTTAGACAGAATCACTCAAATCCTCAAATGTCCATAATAATATTTTTTAGATGATACAGGTTGAGCTTTTTAAGATCTTCACCAAAACATTAACATCGTATATAATTAGATTCAATATTACGTTGAAATAATACAAGGATTAATCTCTAATTATATATTTATCATTAATATTTTCAAACTATGTATTTAGATTCACATCCTTTCACATTTTGTTACCCTGATATATTCATTTGATCTTAACTAAAAATACCATTGGAAATTGTAATTTTTATTTCCATCATGATATATTGCGTGGAATATTATTCCACGTATGTCATTCAAAAATCAAATATCGTACACTATATTCATATTATCAATAAAAAATTCAATAAATAAAATTATGACATTTTAAAATAACAATAATATCATTAGAATATATAGAATAAAGGATTAAAAATATTTCATCAAGAAGACTTACCATGTATGATAATTTTCCCCATAAAATATGAGTACCCCAATCTTATTTAATTTATTTATTTCATCCAAAAGAATATGAAATAAATGATTTAAAAATATTAAAAATAGATAAATTAGATAAATATTTCTATAAAAATAGTCATTAGACTTCAAAAAAGACCATGAACTATGTTGGGATAAAACATCTCAATAACCATGGGGAGATCCGAATATACTAATATAGGGAAGATTAGTGCATACATCTTTAACTCTAATTTATTATTGAAAACATTGTTAAATGGTAATATAAATAAATAATGTTATTGATGTAGTTTGATTTTTCATTTTCCAATGATAAATCAGACACAAACTTCTGGTGTCGTCAAAATAATTTACATTCCTTTTCATTTATTATAAATAAATACACCCCAAAATAGATCTAGAAAAATACATTACCACTAAATATAATAAAACTAATATTTGAAAATAAAAAAGTATTATTTATCCATGAATCTTATGTAGTGGACCTTTTTTTACATTATGATTACTCACATATTAACATAATAAATTAAAATTATGATTCATGTTAATGAATAATATTTATTTAAATATGAAAAATATGATCTGATAGAGTAACCAACATATAATAATGTTTTTTATTCATGGTTTATTTCACATAATACATATTATATAATCAAATTTTTTTATATTTCCCTCCAAAAAATTTATTTATCTGATATTTAAAACTAAATGCTATCATAGATGACATTATTTTATAGTAGATATACTTCATAATTCCATGAATCCTACTTTTATGTATCATTTTTGGTTTATTTTGGATATTATTATTTTTATATTTATTTATGGGTTTCCATATGGTTTATTGTGTAAGAGTCGTGTTCTTCCTTTGAGATACAGGTGCCCTTTTTCCTTTTCTTGTTACATTTTTTTGAGAAAAAGGGTGGAAAATTGGGCAGTTCTGGATATTTCCACATTATATGTTGTGTGATTCATTATAGAATCCATGTGTATGTTAGGAATATTCTATCCATGTGCTAACATACTACATGTTTTTTGGTGACTCTATAAAAATAATATGTTACACGGTGTGTAGTTCCTTAACATTCATTATACTTTACAATCCGCACACCGGACGAGTCCTAACCGTGTTTCTACCAGTGTGACATGCCTAAGCTGTGTGATGACCTGGAATCCTACATATGTTAGAGTAGGGACATGCTAATACACATCATGTAGTCATTAATACACTTCGTGTACATTTATTTTTATTCATTTATACGGGAGACCATCATGTCATGTTCCAAAAAACTTCCTCTTCTTCCTCATTTTAAGACTGTGACACTCTGGGAGGCCAAGAACATTTCTTCTCATAGATTATTCATTAGATGTACATTCTTAAATTCTTTTTTAGCTGCAGGATCACATCAAGAATGCAAAAACCTTACACCCTATACTGTTCAGGTTCCTTTGTCTCACACGCTGTAGTTTCCATCCAATTAGAATAGACAAGATTTGTGGAAAATATAGATATACGAAAATATATTTCGAATTAGAGATTTATATCAGAAGTTCCAATGTCTACGAGTATAGGCTATGAGGTTCCCATACTTATTTGTGTTTTCATGTTCATTGGGGGGTTGCATCTTTTTCATGGAACATCGGGTGGTGAGAGAGACCCATGTTTCTTTATATTGAATTGATTGTATGCATTATAAGATGTCCATGGAAATTCACATCCCTTATTATGTTTGGGAGATGTTGTATTAGAGGTCATTTCTCACATAGGGAATTTTTTCAGAGGGTTCCAAAATGTTTATAATGTATTTTCATTGATTGAACTTCTGAGTTTTAACTGTTTAAGAATGATTAAATTATTAATGGATTTCAAGACCTCAGTTCTAGTATGGGACAACACATGGATAGGGTAATTAAACTGTTTAAATTTTTTTCTTGTTTAGAGTGATATTTTTCATTATATATATGTGATTATTGATATTTCATATGTTATACCCTTTGGGTTCTGTTCAGTGTGAACCAGATATTATGGAGTGATGATTGATCACAGGTTGGGATTGACTTGAATTATTTGGCTGGTATGCCCACGAGATTGGGCATCTTGGACTTCAGATTGAGGTAGTGTGACTATCAGGTCAGGCATGCCCTTGGTTACTTGGATAGTAAGGCCATCAGATTCTGAGTGACATGGTCATATCGGCACAAGGATCCACAGAGGTTGTGGCTTCGGTTATAAATTTGGTGACTACAACTCACTCGGGATTTGTGTTGTGTTCCCATAGATAGCTCAATGATGAGGATGTTTTTACCACTCATGTGGGTAGAGGCCCCCGTAGTTATTGTTAGGTGATTATATATTGGGTTTGATTTTTGTAGAATCTATGTGGAAGGTGACAAGCCTTCAGATTATTTGGGCGTGCCTATGTGAAGTTAATACTCTTGACACAAGGTGTCCGGAGGCCCATGGTGGCGGGTTACTACAATTTGGTCCTCGCTATGGGACAATGGTACTTGAAAAACAAGGTGTCAGAAGGCACATGGTTCTAAGTTACTACAGTTTGGGAGGAAATATGGGACCTTGATACTTAAGAAACGAGGTTGAAGGAGTAACATGGTGCTAGGTTACTATTTCATGGTATTTACATTGGGACGTCGGTACATGACACAAGTCATGTCATGGGGAACATGGTTCCAGTTATGCGAATGAGATTATTGAGTTGTATAAAGTGGGTGACACTACCTGGTGGTTGCTGAGCACCAGTGGAGGTTGTGTTTAAATAGTGCATTGTACTATTTACTTTCCTTATAGACGCATGTGTTCTTAAACACCAATAATATGCACGCACCATTGGGTGGTATCCAACTGAGAGTTGTCTTACACCCTACACAGGAACATTGGGATGTGTGTCATCATTAGGGATATAAGTGTAGGAAAGATATCAGCTTCAGGATCATGATTGTATTAGCTGTTGCATGGAGAAGGTATGGATGTTGAGGTCGTTCCTAGATGGAGTTTACTCTGTTTTCCTTTCATTACTATATCAGCATGCTTACTCTATCTTTTAACTCCTATTGGTTTTCCATTGGATAAATTGGTATTGAAATGAATGAAATGTTGTGGATTCATTCTTTTTTTAGTAGTTAAAAGGGATGTTCAACATGATGTTCTATTTACATTCTTACATGCATTTTCTATTTTGTTCTTTCTAGTTTATCTAATATTTATTGTTCTTCCGCAATGGGGGTCTGGTTCGAGTCTATAGAGTCACTTATTTTATATTATACTCAGATCTGTAGATTATTTACACATTCCCAATGGGTATATCCTCCCCAATATATCGATTTACACCCTCACTTCTAGTTGAATTCCTTTGACATTTAGGTAGGTACCCTTTTATTCAGTAACACTCAACCAGTTTATCAGTTTTCGTGTGGATATTTGGGTCTAGTTTTAACAATGCGGTATTATATGGGGTTGTTCTTGTTAGGGATTTAGTAGAAAATTATCATAGACTACTAATGAGATAACTATAGTTTTATTTATAATGCATTACTATTTGTGATTTGGTAGACTGTTGATATGTTGTAATTGTATTTGGGTGTCTTGCTTGTACTTGGGTGCCTTCAGCCCTAAGTATGAGTTATGGACCAAGTTACCCTGTGTAGGAAATTCAGTTATTCATTTTCTCAGATTATTATTTATGATATTTCCACCTTTATGGATAACATGGTGGGTGATATTATTTGTTGTGATATGTAAAACTTGACCCGACATTGTAAGGGAGAATTGTACAATGTCCTAGTATGTTTAGTGGAGTTTCTATGGATTTTTATGGGCACAATGTTATGGTATTTCAATTTCACATCTGCATGTATTCTTTGTGAAGTGATAATACCATGTGAATAATATCAATTTCTATGCAGTAGATGATTCTAAGTTTTGTAAGTTGAAATTCATAATAGAAATTATGGTTTATTACAATGTAAAAATCCATGCTTTTAATATTGTAAAATTGAACATGTAATGAGATTTGGACCTGGCTCGTATATGATCACCTAGGTACTATGAATGAGGTGATGTTCATCACTAGGATTGAGTGTCCTGGATGTCGATTTGAGGTAGTGTGGCTACCAGGAATGAGTAACTTAGTTGTGAGTTTGAGGCAATAGTGGTTGTCAAGATAGGCATGGCCTATGATACTTTTGATACATGAATCTTCAGAGGGCGGGTATGGAGTGTATGAGTCTAGGATGCTGTGGGGCATGGTTTCAGAGGGAGTGAGTTAGGGAAGATTTTATGTGCTTTCTCTTTACTTCGTTCCTTATCTACATTATATATATATATATATTGTTATATTTGTGGGATGTCTGACCATCTATGGTATTCAGTGGGATCCTCCTAGATGGATTGATGGAACATCAGTTGGGTGATGGTACAGTGCCACAAGAGCATGATTAGGTTCAGCTCCTAAGGGACAAAAAATCATGAGCCACATGTATAGGCATATGGATAGAAATAGGATGAAGGTCCAGTGTAGGAAGCAAAGTTGTAATGTTTGGGACAATTTTGGTCGAGGCTAGACAATCATATAAGATCTATCTTTATATGTGTTTTGTAGGGGATCAATAGAGTCATGGTGCGTACAAAGCCTTCTATTGAATATCTAACTCAAGAGTTCCAGTTGCAGCCCCCATATCTTTTTCATGGTGAGGGTGGTCCTCAGGTAGTTGTGAACTATATTGAGAACATATAAAGGATCTTCAAGCAGAACTAGATGCCTAAAGGGAATAGGGTCAAGAGAGAATTGTAAATTCTAAGAGGACCGATAAAGTGTTGGTTCGATGTGCAGGTTTAAGCTCACAGAACTGATGGACCAGCACATAATAATTTCATAGATAAGTTTTTTTAATAACTTTTTCCAAGAGGCCCTTAGGGAAGAGAGAGATCTGGAGTTCGTGATCCTCCAGTAGGATAACACCATCACTGATCTATCTTTCTTGGCCCCATGTATGGTTTGTGATGACACATCAATGGTGGGGCACCTTGAAGATGAATTATGTAACACCATTAAATTTCATATAAACATATTTAGGTTGGAATAATTTTATATGGTGGTGAATTAGGAAACCATAGACAAGGAAAACATGACAGATAGTTCATGTATGAACTAGTTGATGGATTTAGGTGATGGTTCAGATAGCATAAGGAGAGGTCTACATGAGTTCCAAGAGGGAATTTAGGCTATGGACTCTGCTAGACCACAACTTGGAAGATCATTAGTGCTTTTCTTTCAATATGGTAAGTCTTCGAATGTTCGAACACATTGTGATAATGACTCCGAAGGAGTTATGGGCTTGTCGAAAGGTCATACACATGGATAGGATCGAGATGCAGCTTTCTTAGGCCACTGGTAGGCAGCGACTAGGAAAGAAGGTGGTGTTTGGGGGTGATTCAGGTTCAGTACCAGGTGACTATAGCCAACTTTCAACTGCATGCCAAGGATGTGGAAGAGACAATGGGATGAAACTAAGGGGTCGGTGGTTGGTTACTAGAGTATCACTACAAAGAGGTCAGGCATCAGGGTGTCGTACACTAGGATAGGTGAACACTGTTAAGCTACCTCTTGCTGAGTAGGGTAGTGAGGCAACATTGGTTAGAGGTATTCGGTCATTTTGTCCATGTTTTTTGTTTTATTTTGGAATGTCCTATTAAGGAATGTCTGTTTTGAGTGTATGAGGTGAATAATAAAAATGGGACCTAAATCGATACAAGTCAGTGGGTTTGGA
Organism: Viscum album; assembly: GCA_963277665.1. NCBI lineage: Eukaryota > Viridiplantae > Streptophyta > Magnoliopsida > Santalales > Viscaceae > Viscum > Viscum album. The sequence goes on from CAUJRU010000344.1 coordinate 482,770, forward strand.
TCCATTTCAGGTTAGTGATATATTTATATATATATGTGAGATGTGAGTAATCAAGAGCATCAATGATGTGAAATACTTGAGGTGTTGTGGGCATCAGGGTTTCAAGGATGTGGGTAACATGAGGTGCAAGGCACCAAGTTTTGTTTTGAGAATCCATGGGAAGCAGGACCTGGTGGAGGCAGACACTGATGTGGTGCAAGATACGTTTTGGTTTTGGGAACGACCTGGGGGGAAATGATACGGTGAAGGGTGATGGTGCATCATTGGAGGACCTTGGGTCCATGTAATTGGTCGATGAAACATTGCTTGATTTGAGTTTTGGGGCATATTTGTTCTGGAATCTTTCTTCACCACACTTGGAAGGGAAATTTAGGGATGAATTTAAATAAGGGGACAATTTTGTAAGAACCTGGTTCTTCCTATGAGGTACAAGTATCCTTTTCACTTTTCTTGTTATGTTTTTTAGGAAAAATGGGGATAAATTGGGCAGTTTTGGAAATTTACATATTACACACTGTGTACTTCATATTACATGTCGAGTGTATGTTAGGCGTGTACTGGTCATGTGATGACATAATACATTCCTAGTGGTGACCGTGTAAAAATAATATACTACAAAATGTGTAGTTTCATAACATGCCTTGTACTTTACTTTCTACATACCGGCCAAGTCATAGCCGTGTGTTGACCCGTGTGATGCATTTAAACCATCAGATGACCTAAAAACTGGCATAAGTCTGAGTAATGACAAGATACTACACAACATGTAGTCCTAATACATGTCATGTACTTTAATTTATATTTTTTACATAGGAATGAATCACTTATCATTTCGAAGGAAATCTTCTTCTTTCTTGGTTTTGGACTTTGATGCTTTGAGAGGCCAAGATCGTTTCATCTCCAAGAATTTCCACTCAACGTCCACTATACAATCCATCGGTAGCTGTGTGATCACATCAGGATGGCTATTCTTGGGCACCCTATTATTTTTTTTTGTTCCATTTCTCCACACACTGCAGTTTCCATCCAAATAGAATTTACGAGATTTAATTGAAATGTAGATCTACAGAGATCATATTTTAATTGGAGCTCTATATTAGATGTGGAAATGTCTATGAGTATATGGTATGTGTTTCATTCATTATTTTGTATTTTAGTGGTTATATGGGGGTTTTGACTTTTTAGCACCACATCAGTTATTTAGCAAGGCCCATTTTTATTTATATAGAATTGATCATATTCCATATGAGATTTTATTAATCATTCACTTAACTTTTTACGCTTGAGTTACTCTGAGTTAGATGTCATTTCTCACATGGGGAATTTTTTCCAGGGGTTCCTATATGGTTTCAATTGATTTTTTATTAAACTAATTAGTTTAAAATATTTAATCATGATTATGTAATTTGAGGAAATAAAGAAATCAATGATGGTCTGGTACATCACATGCTTAGTTCAATTCAACTATTTTAAATTGGTTTTCTAGTTTGACTGATTTGTTTGATCATATATATGCGATTATTGAAATTTTATATGATAGAACATTCAGGTTGTGTTGGATATTGCCTGGATATTCTTGATTAATGATAGATCATAGGTTGTTCTTGTCCCGAATTATTTGGGTGGTTTGACCATAGTCTTGGGCATTTTGAATGTCATATTAAGGTGGTGTGACTATCATGTTGGGAATTTCCTGGGTTATATGGATGGAAACGCCATCGTATTTTGAGTGACATGTTCATAGGGGCATGAGGTGCCAGAGAGTTTGCAACATGTGTTCTAAATTTGGTGATTACCACTCACCTGTGATTTGGGTCATGTTCACATAGATTACTCAGTGATGAGGTGGTTTTTACCACTCGTGTGGGTATAGCCCCCCTCCCCCCGTAGTTGCAGTTAGGTGATTATATTTTGGGGTTTCTTTCTATAAAATCCAATTTGAATGTGATAAGAATTCATATTGTTTGGGAATGCCTATGGGACATTGGTACATAAGACACTAGGTGTTAGGAGGCACATGGCTTCAGGTTACTACTATTTGGGAATGCCTATTGGATGTCGGTACTTGAGACATGAGGTATCATGTGGCACAATGTTCCATGTTAATACTATTTGGGCAGGCATATGGGACTTCGGTAATTGAGACACAACGTGACAGGGGGAAAATGGTGATGGGTTTAATATTTCGTGGGTGTGCCTTCAAGACATTGGTACTTGAGACACACAGTTTCAAGAGGCACGTGGTACTAATTATATGACTGAGATTCCAGAAGTGGCTGAAGCCGGTGACGCTCCCTAGTGGCTACTGAGCACCGGTGGTGGTTTTGTTTACATTGTGCATTATATTGTTTACATTCCTTATTGTTTCATGTCTACTTAATAACCTATACTAGGTATGCACAATTGGGTGATATCTTTCTGAGATTCATTTTACACCCTACACAGGCCCTTTGAGACACATGTAGACATTGTGGATTTACATGAAAAAAAGAGATGATCTTGAGGAGATAGATCATATTAGTTGTTTCATATAGATGGTATAGACCTTAAGGACATGGCGATATAGAGTTTACTCTATTTTCCACCATTCTAGTATCAACATGCTTATTTTATTTAGTAACTACTGTTGGTAATCCATGCCCACCATTTTATTGACATGTATGACCTACAATGGATGCATGGGTTTTTTAATTGATACAAGGGATGTTCAACATGTTGTCATGTTTACATTCTGATGTGCTTGATTCTATATTGCATCCGCTAGTTTATCTTCTCTTGATTTTTCTAATGCAATGCGGGTCTGGTTTGCATCTACAGAGTCTCTTATTTTATATTATACTTTGAACAGAACATTATTTACTCTTTCCCAGAGGGTATAGACTCCACACTATACCATTTTAAACCCCCATGACTATTCTGAAACATTTAGAGTTTGGGGAGGTGTGCCTAAAGATATCCACACCCAACCAATTTATCAATTTTTGGGTGGCTATTCAGGTTAGGACATTAAATCTTGATTGTTTTAAAACTGTTTGATATTTTTAGGTTTAAATAGTGAATCAAAATTCTAATTAGAGAGGTTGGGGATCATCTAGAGATGGTGCATTGGTTGTGAACGTGGGCCTCTCAAAATGAAGGATACATGAGTTATATCGACAGCCCAGTGAGGGCCATGAAATAGAAAGAAGACGGATGTCGGTAGGGGATTCCAACTAGAAACCCACCCGCCAACCAGTGGGATGAGAAGTGGTAAATGAATTCTTCTTGGTACCACTAACAAGCTGGTGGGTATCTCAGGCCTATAGGAATTCTTCTTGGTTCTACGATCTATTCATTGGGAGCTACTTTTTAACTAGTGATATCGACCTGGATGAGAAATCACTAGGATTTATAATAATATTTTTAAAAATAATCTAGTGTTTATTTATGAATACTTCCCCCATGAACCAAATTTGAGCCAAAATTTTATATGCCCATCTTGTGGTGAATTTTCCATTATAAAATTGATACTTATTGGATAGATGTTTTGTATGAACCACCAGATCCCTTTTGGTAAGTGTAATAACCTTTTGATTCTAAATTAATTTTTTATCTATCCTTCTATGATAATAGTGTATCTTTATGTCAATAATGGACTTGTATACATTTCTTTATATTATTATTCTTTCGTTGATTCTATCATTTTGACTTTCCATTTAGAATTCCATGATTTGTGATTCATGATAACATGATTGAGTTTTGTGGTTAAATAAATAATTTCTATGAATTTTAAAAAAATTACTTCTTGATTTAAAATGGATTACTGATTGGGTTTTGAATCATTATTTGAGATCACTGGTAATATTGTTCAAAATCGTTTGTCTTTTTAACCGTATTTGATTCATCCTTTTTGAAAAGTGATAATTTTTTGAAAACAAATATGAAATTAATAAATGATTTCATAAAATTATTTATTTACAATTTTCTAGGATAAATTATAATATAATGTTTTATGGATTTAAATGAAATAAAATATTTTGAAATGAATGTGTTTTAATGAAAATTATCTGATGTTAGTTTTTGAAATGGAATGGAATGTGTTGAAACATGAATATAGGGCTGAATTGAAATAATTGCTTTGAAATGATTAATGATTGATTGAATGGATTAATAAACATCTGGGCATTTTAATTTATTGAAGCATATGGGAGCTTGGAATTTTAGGTTGAATGATCACAAACATGGAAAGTATGAGGTTTATATGGAATCATATTGATGATGACAATACTAAATAAACTTTGATAAGGTCACTTAGCTTATTAATTGGGGAGTTTATCATTCCCACCATGACGTGAGATATGTGGGTGAAAAAACACCTAGAGATAAATTTCTCTGAGATATGCAATAATCATTGAATTTTCCTAACCTATGGACTCATAACTATGGTTCTATGAACAAAATTTATTTATACATGCCATATTAATTAAAATTATAATTCATGTTCAATTTTATATAAATGATTTTTTATGATTATGTTTAAATAAATTCTTATTCATTATAGTATTATAGGAAATATAATTGGTTACCTATTTTATAACATTACAATGATATGATTTTATAATCTTTCTTTATTAAGAATTGTGATAATATTACCTTACCAAGATTGAATTGATATTCATCAATTTTTTTTCTTTAGTATATAATTATTATGGAATTTGCGATGGGATCATATCTGGATATTGTATATCACACATTATTTTTCCATTTTTTGGTATACTTTCATATTACAATTCTTGGAAAAGGGATACACATTCGTGGAGGAAAGGGGTCTTCTTGATTGGTGGGATGTTGGGAGTTGGCAGTGACTAGAGGAGTATGTGATCAACTTATTACATGGGGAACATGTTATGATGTTTTTAGGGTTTATGCAAAGAAATATTTTTTGTACCATTTTGTCTTGTTCATGTACTCATTTTTTACATTCTCATTAAGGATTATTTTTTCCTAAATTATATTAAAACATTTTTATCCAATTATATTGTATTTTGGAATTATTATTTTGGTGAAATTATTCCATCTTGATTTATTGGATCCTCATTCACCCATCACCAGCATGGGGGATTGGGAATAGACTTTTGGTTAACTCATGATGGATTTGAGTATTAGTTTTGTGGTATATATGGGTTGGTTCATGAAAAATTAGATTCCAATAGGGTTATGCCTCACCATGGGTTTTTTTATACTACTTGGAATATCATAGTTGACATTAAAAAAACACTGAAGTGGTAAGTTATAAGCTATTTATAAGACACCCATCATTAAAATTTCATTACTATACAATGGGATATTTATAAATAGTTTCTTTAAGGATTTTTTTCTGGTCCAAGACAAATCTCAAATATTGATCTATTAATTTGGTTTACATGTTTCACTATATTTGATAGAATTGATTATCTTAGGATACTTGACTGATTATTCCTTATTATCTATTAATTTTATGCATTACCATTCCCCCAATAGGGAATTCAAATAGAGTTTAGTAGGGTTAATGTGATGAACCACAATAATAAGATCTTAAAACTGACTATAACCTCATACAGGTAGTCGTTTGTGAGGTCCATGCTATGAGCCAAAGAACAACACATTGTCCAAAAATAATTGCCACGGTTTCCCCACAAATGGATGATATTTTTGATCATGACTAATAGTTTATTATCCAAAAACCAACATATTTCCCTAGAAAAAATGATCCTCACGATGCAGAGGACTGATTGATAATGTTTGATATACATTTTATATTTTTGATACATTATATTCCATTAAGGTGAAATATGTTTCCTAAAAAATGATGGGCCAAGAAGAATGTGATCAGGTGATATAGTTATGAAAAATTATAATGGTAAAATGAAGTTGAAATAAATCAAGGATCATTTCTTGGAGAAACACTATCCATATTATATGGTGGTGTATTGTCTTTGTACTTTTTCAACCTTTAACAAGGTGATTATAAATTAACTCAAAATGCAAACTATTTTGTTGAATTTCTCCATTTTCACATAAGATATTTTCGAAAGTGAATATGAAGTCCCCAATAACTATGATAGGACATGAATAAAATGTTTTATCATATGTAGTTCATATGAATATGACCATGTATGTTGATGTTAAATATTTCCCTTTTCTGATAGAAATTGTCTGGTTTTGTATGTCTGGGTTGATGAGAGTTCCTCCGACTCCCAGTGGTAACATTAGTGGTTATATTAATGGGAGATGTATATTGAATGATTATCATTCTTGAAACCATGGAGGTAGTCCTAGATATAATATATTATGAAATTAATCTTCAGTATCTGGTAAAAAACATGTGATATATCCTTATTTTTCCTAGTATGGGCACTAAAATCATGATTGTAGGGTGGAACCCAAGATTTCTCGATCATATGGGAGAACATATCACAGGAGGATATATTTTAATATTTTTACCACTCTACATTTTTCTGATGGATTTTCAGAATATAGATGATTTGTAACATAGTTATACTCTTCTAGAACAATGGGGTTCCATACACATGCATCGGAAATGAACATAATTCACACATTGTATGTGTTTTGAATAAGAACATATGTAAACCATATGATGGTGATAATTAGCATTATTACTACATCAATTTTTGTGACTTAATTAACTAATATAAATTCCAATAATTATTTCATATCAAACATCATTGTATAATTTGATAATATTCTTATAAATATCATGACTTATGTATTATAAATTTCAATACCTTTGTGGGTGAAGAGAGAGAAGAGTCAAAAATGTATTTATAGTGAACTAATTTTATTAGAAATTGATCCCTTCATAGAGTATTGGTTTCTCAATATGAATCGTATAGATAAGATTGTTGATATTTCTTTTCTTGGTGGATGAAAAATACCATATTGCCTATTATCTTCGACATTCCTCATTTACCTCCCTTGATGGAGATTTTTATGTTTTCTAAGGAGATTGGTAACTGTGGTTTAGATGGTTGGTCCCTCTTCTAGAGCTATGTATGATGGAATCCATATATTTATTTGAGTTAGAGAAGAATATTCATGTGGGGAAATTCTTCTAGTTGGGGATGAATTTTATGATGTTTTTCTATCAATCATTCCTAGTATAAACTCTGAGAGTGATGTAGGGTTTTTTTATCTACATGGATCTAAGAAATCAACCTATATTTGTAACCTAATACCATATAGAATATTTTTAATTAAACGAGACAAAGGATCAATAAGACTATTTGATTTCAAAAGGATTAATTCAAACTAGTGTGTCTCATTTAGAATCTCTAGTTCTCTTATCCATGAAGTCTAATGTAACCAACACTTATGATTTTACTATCATAAGCTAAAAAAGAATATGATTTGGAACAAGTATATATTCCACTATATTGATGAAAATTGTGATCAGCTAATTTGGTGTTTGGGTTATCCAAGAGTGATATTGGGCTTGGTTATCACCATCAATGGAAAACGTCACAATCTATATCTAAGACAACATTTAATGGAATCTATTTCCACTATAAGTATGTTGCTAGTCCATTCGGTGTGACCAATTATCAATTTTGTAGAGAATTGATGAATACGTTTTTAACTATTAACCTATTTAAATCATGGTAAAATTCATGGATGAAATGTTGGTTAACTCTAAAATTGAGGAGGATGATTAAAGTTTTTTGGATGAATGAAGGAAAACTTTAGGATTAAAAATTATTATATCAAGCTATAAAAGTACCAATTTAGGATTAGATAAGTGATGTTCGTGGGTAATTTGTTCCAAAAATATAGTTATCTTAATTTATCTTATAATGGTGAATTTGTTCATATCATTAGAAGAACCTTGAAATATCTTTGATATTTGGTTCTTCTTGGGCTTTTCACCATGTTATTATGATTTCATAAAGGAATTATCTATGTTGGTTTCTCCATGGACTAAAATCACTGAAAATGGAGTAATGTTTGATGGGGATAAATATTTCATGCCTACTTTTGGGAGTTAAAGAATTTATTTAATTCAATTATAATTTTTACTCTTATAGATACTACGTAAGGTTATATGGCCCTTTAAGATGTGCCAGAGTTAGGTTTTGTTTATTTTATCACTATGTTGATCATGTGGTGTCATATAGTTCCTGTAAGCTTTAGCCTCATAATAAAACTATGACACACTTTATATTGACATATAACTATGATGAATTTAATTTATTATTAGTGGGTCAATATTTTCAATAAAAACATTATTATTAACTCCAATCAAAACATATTGAGTTATATATTATGGAAAAACATAATTGAATCCCCATTAGTGGTGATGGGTGGTATACCTATAACATTATGACTATAACATTTCCTCTAACCCCTTGGAATGGTAATATTTATTTTTTTCATTAGAAGGAAAATATCATCCCATTTTATTTAATAAAAATCAATAATGGATTATTAATGCATGATTTGTTTGCATTAATTTGGGATTCTAGGTGGATGTGACTGATGTTGTTTTGGATAAAACTCAACTGACATCCTCTATTATTTTTTTGATCATCTATGACTAGTATAATGATTAAAATTTATATGGAGTTAGGGATTCAAAATATTATGGAGATACCATCGATGAATATTCTCTACCTTCATAGGGTATCCTTTCCTTTGGGAACAATTATATCATTATTTATCCAACAATAATATTTATGATGGAATATTTAAAAAATTCACATAGAATTATCTTCCTAGGAAAAATAAATAATTTTATCTATATAAGGTTTAGATTATTTTTTCTACATACGTACTGTTAATATTTTTTTCCTCATTATTATTATTGTCAACATATCATGGCTAATCAATAAAAAAAGAGGGGTTTTCATAAACCTAATATTTTGTCAGATTAAATGTGGTATGGGGTATTAGAAATTTTCATAATGGGTTTAATATTTAATCTTCAATAAAATAATTTTTTCTCAATGGTGATTGAATTATTTTTCTAATCACCTCACTTTATTCCAATGCATGATATTACCACAGCTTAGGACTTCAAAAATATATATGTACGTGAGATTTCAATATTTGATGGTGCTCAATCATCCATTATTTTCAAAAGGGATCCCTAGTTCACATATCATATTTGTAGAGTCTATAAAGTGGTTATGGGATACTTAGTATGGTTTATTAATTCGTACTAGCCTCAAACAGCTATTTAGATAAAACATGTTACACACATTTTGGAGGACACGTTCCATGCTTATGTTCATGACATTGGAAAAGTGTGGGATTACAATTTAGTATTGGATTTATTTTTATATAATATGTTTTACCAATCTTATAATAAAATTTACCCCTATGAGGTATTCTATGGTCATCCATGTAAATATCCACTTTATTGGTATTTGAAATGGGATGATTCCCTTTTGGGCCTAGTTTTGTCACGGGCACATTGAGGAATATTCAGTTTATTAAACAAATATTTTTAATGATCCAAAGATGGTATAAATATTATTTGTATTTTCTTAATCATATATATCAAATATCTGTTAGAGAGCTGGTGTTTTTGGGAGCCTTAACTCTGTTGGTCACATTTGGATTGTAAAAATGGGGAAGTTGTCATTGAGATATGTGGGACTTTTTAGGGTTGTTGAGTGGATTGGAGTCATGAACCAACCCGGGTCCACCATGAATCAGTCACCCAAGCTGGTCCATGACATGGACCGATAGGCATTACCGATCCTCTCGGGCTGGCAACAAGCACCAAAAAATCAATAGAGGTTGTGGGAACGATTTTTCCCAATAAAGATAAATAACGTAGAAAAAATAATACAGAGTAGTGCTGAATAAATAAACCAAATAAAACGACTAAACAGGAACAAATGAAAATTTAAAACTAACCAAACCTGACATCTGAACTAAATCCATGGGACTCCATAGGTCACTCTTTGAATCAATGATAGAGCGTTGCCGAACTCAATCACAACCAAGTAGGAGCAGAACAACCACTAAAACAGAATAGAACTATAGGCGTGAGTATTAAAACTCAGTAGGCTAGCCCAATATATATTCCCAATGCGCTACCTTTAATATTAATGAACATCAATTCTATGTTTGAACTAAAATATATTAAATTATTCATTTCTATATTTTTTACTTGAAAAAAAGTACAAGCTCTTTCCCTTAGTCATTTTAAAAACTAGAACAACAGAGTTTGGAAGTCATTTTATTTTTTAATACATTGTCATAGGAGTTCGGAAAACCAAAATTTCACTTTTAATGAACAACACCACACATGGGTACCAAGGCTGATAATGCAAGGAAAATGTAAATATCTCAACCATAGTTCATTAGCTAAAAGTCACTAGACATTGGTGAACCCGAGAGATCAAGAATAATCCAAATTACACTAATACCTACGACCCCAACTATAGTAGCATGCCACATATAATGAAATATAACACTAAAAAATGCTCATACATCTTTTCTCAGGTAGGAAGAGGGAAAATACCATAGAAATAAAAAAAATATCCACCTACTATGGGCCGCTGGTCAGTACTATAACCAACGAGTGAAGTACTCGTCTCAGAAAATTCTCTCAATATGTAAGGTTCATATATCACAAGTATAAATAAAAATAGTGAGTCAACAGATGTCTTTTTGAATCAAATAAAAATATATACTTATAAATATAATTCAAATTTCCATGTAAGGGGTAAAAGCATCATTTATCACACCCAAATTTGATAAAACTATTTTTAATATATTTAGGTTACTCACTCGAGACCAGACAATTTTCAATTAAATGCAAAAAATACTAAAATAAAATACACACTTTTGAAAAAATCCAAACCACTGGTAAACCACAGAAAGAACCGAAATTATTGTTCCGCACATAGGTGATACATTTATAAACTCCAATAATTAATTTTACATCACACTTTACTCTAAAAAGACAAATGATCATTTTATAAATAAAATAAGGCATGCATTGTTGAATAAAACAATTTCAATTTAACAGTCACCAAATTATGAACCCCAAAAACCATAATTTTACTAGGAAAAAATTATTATCAAATCCAAATCACATTAGAAATCCATTAAAAGACCCCAAAACCAAATCTTTCATGTATCCAACACATTAACAAAAACAAACAAAATAATTTATGTCACTTTTGACACCTAAATGCCAGCTGGGAACCATTCTAAAAACCAAACCTACAATGCTTAGAAAACAATTTTAGTAGACACTCAAAAAGTCATAAAACACCCATTTTTCATGTCAGTAACTTATTTAAAATTTAATGTTAGGTTATAAAACTCAAGAATCTGGTGCGGAACAAATGAAATATTTAATTGAAAAAAGCATGGAAAACTATAACTAGACAATGCTATTTCCATGACATAAGTCAAAAACTACCCATTATTCAAAAAACGAGTCAATAAAATGTTTCACAATAAAGAATTAACACCTAGACAAAGAGAGAACAAGAATTAATAGGTGAAACCAAAATTATAAAGGCTAGCGCAATAGGACCGTACAATCAGTCTGTGCAATTTCCTAAAAACAAAAGAAAAAACAATGAATATGGCTTAAAACATTGATTGCACACAAATTAAATTTGAACCGTTGCATGAAATTATCACATATTAATCATATAAGGTGTGGAAATCATAAAATTAATGATTCATTATTTTTTTAAAAAATAGTACATGGGAATCCGACCTCGAATACACAACGCACCAAAATGATGCGCGTATGAAAACGCGTGGTGAAGTCCAATGCCCTACATATTAAAAACCATTTACTCAAAACACATTCACAAACCCAAACCAAGGTATGTGAAACCAAGCGGCCTAAAGAAAAATATCACCTCAAATGGTGATGGTAACCCTGGATGATTCAAAACACCTCACCTTCGACAGCTAACACCAAAACTCTCCTCCAGATGTTTGAAGAGTCAAGTCGCACACCCCCTTCAATGAATAAACATTAAAATTGGATTTACCTACACCTAGGGTTTAGTCAAACAATTTTATCACCAAGGTAAAAGCCCTAAAACAATATCAGGATGGTAGAACACATAGAATTAGGCCTATCATAGGTGATTGGTGGATAAACAATAGTCTGAAGGGGGTGATGGCCGGAGTAGGACAGTGCGGCTGGAAGTGGGTCGGCTGAGGGGAAAAACACCGCTGGTTAATAGGATGTCCGAGGGGTTGCACTATTGGGATCAGAAGGATGGGGTGTCATGCCGATAAGAAAAATGGAAGCAGCAGTGGGGGTCACACCACTTAGAGGGAGGGATCGCTGGGAGTTTTTCAGTCGGCGGCTCGTCCTGCTCTATTATATCATGGGGAATGGGGGATAGCAGGTCTGCCGAGCATTGAAGGGAGGTGTGCCAAGTGCATGCTGAACAGGGGGTGATGGGGACGGCTAGCACAACTAGAGCAAGGGTGGAGGAGGTTGGGCCGCTCGGTTGAGGGGATGAACGAGATCTAGGGGGAAGGTGTTGGCCAGTGGTGGGGAGGGTACACCAGAGTGGAGTGTCGGGTCCCACTGAGCAGAGGGTGGGGGGGGGGGGGTTTGGGTCTGTTGTGTGAAGAGGGAAAGGGGATTAGTGTTTTTATTTTTTTTCCATTAAAAAACACCCAAAAAAACCAATTAAAAAGGTAAATAATAATAATAATAGTAATAATAATGAATAATAATAAAAATAAAAATAGGAAAAGGAATAATAAGAATAATAATTATAAAAAACATAATAATAATCAATCTTACAAGTCTAGTTTTCACCATAAAATAATAATAATATTCTTAATAATCATAAATATTTTAAATAAAATAATTAATTAACATTTAATTATTCAAAGACGAAAGGCCACTCATTTTCCTGGGCAAACATGCTCGGTGTCACACTCTTCCCATGCATTGAAGGATGTCGAAGACAAACACACACTTTTTATCAGAAACTCTGAAACATCGTCTAGGATTCACTCCGGAACCCAATAAAAATATTTTAAGGCATAAGAGTAATTAAATTAAAATAATCTCATAGGTTATAGTGTGACAATTCTCCCCACAATAATGAATTCCATCCCCAAAAAGCCTCAAAACCATCCAGCTGATCGATGAACACCTAAGGATTCCACATAAACATGATCCAAACTCTTAAGAAAAGGACATCCCAGTGACCACCAATGGGACTCGACCTCATTGTCTGAAACATATAACCAGCATAGATGATGTCTGAGCAGACTCCCCACCATTAGAACTCTACTATAATTTGATAACGAATTAAGAGGATACCCAGAGAGATGGGGGTATCCCAACCATAACGAACCAACATACTAGTGACGAAAAAGAAATCCATATTAGGCCTGCACCAGGCCTTTCTCAAGTTAAAAGAAACACAGTATGAACATTCACACCACTCACTCTCATCCAAAATTGATGAGAACTGGACTGAAAAATCTATGCGAACAAAAAACCCTAACCCCATGGTCAGGGAGGGAGGACCTGAGGATTGAATTAATGAAACTATGACGGACAACTACTAACGACTCACCACTTCAGGTTGGACACAAACCAAAGACTCAACTGATTCACATAGGTGGTCCACGCAAGGGCACTAATTGACACCTCACATCCAAAAAGGAAAAATTCCTATCATTGCATGACAGATAAGTCTATCTCACTCTTGGTACAAGAGAGAATTTACAGATTGAAACACTAAAATTGTTTCACCACATGATAGTGGAACAACTATAACCAGACTCCTTAAAATTATGTGGGGTTCCTGACTACGTGTTGGCATCACCCTGAGGCCTTTTGGATGGAGATCTGATGGATGAAGCATCTTCTGCCTAACAGTCAGGTTCTATAAATCCCTTCAAGAATCATTAATATTTTGATTTGACAAAATAATAGACAAGAATTAAAAATAAAATCCACACTGGAATTGAAATATGGAGTTCATCAAAAGAAACATGACATTCCCGCACATTTAAAAACCCAAAACACCATCAGTACATTGAGACGATAAGAGATCACTTCCACTAAAATGAAATTTTCAAAAGAATCATTAAAAAATCCAATAGTACATTACTTATGAGAAGTTCATCTACGAAACTTCCTAGAAACGCTCTAATAGAATCATTGCATGTGGTACAGGAGACCACATGCCTGGTAGGGTTTCAGAGCACTTGGGCACGACAACTTTTTGTGACCCATCTTTCCACACTAAAAACACTTGAAGATCTCTCACTCCAAAGAGGTTGATGAAAGATCCTATGGAATTTTGTTTCCATAACCTAATCTATCAACTATCAATCACTTTATAATCTCCTTTCTAGAATGTTCACCACTGATCATAGGGATCGATGGAGGGAGGACGACTTCTAGCACTCCTGCCATCACAGATTCGGCATAAAAAGCTTGTCTCGCCACATCGATGAAATATGTTTGGTGGGACTCTAACACCTTTGACTGTATGTCAGGTCAGAGACCGACCTCAATGTGTCGAGCCTTCATGGGTTCATCTGTGGCATACCCTGAATCATTAGGGACTAGCTCCAAAAAGAACTAGAAATATTCCAACAGGGATCTATCTCCTTGCTGTAGACAACACATCTCTATCCCCTTTCTCACCCTTTTTTCTTCAGATAAAAACTAACGAATGAACAAATCCTTGAAGAACCCCCATGTAAGCTCTTTATGGGGCATGTTACAAGACATTGACTTCCACCACATACACAGTGAACCTTCAAGAATGAAGGTTGCAAACTTGACCTTCTACAACTCAGGTAAATCAATGAGGATAATGTCCCTTTAAATCCTCTGCATCAACTCCTCTCCAACAGAGGGTTCTTCTTGACCATAAATGAGAGCTGGATCTAGCTTTCAGAACTCAAGAATAAAATCCATAGGTTGATCAAGCATAACACTCTCACCCATTGAAGCTTCAATAGGATATCCTCTGGACAAGAAAAGTCAATAACTCTATCAAGGCCAACATAAAAAGGAAAACTCCTAAAAAACAAAAACTACAATGGTGACAAGCTCGAAACACAAGAAAACAAGTTATCATAACATCAAAAAAAATTCTCTTTCAAAACATATTTAATTTAAAACAAGTTTGGTGGGTTAAACTCTTGTAATTGGTAGTATTTAGGGTCTCACTCACATGCATGTTTTCATGTCACCACAAGAATCCATCTACCATATCAGAAATCCACTCATATCCCAACCTACCACTATGAATTTGCGAACCCATTGGAACACTAAGTCCAAAGCAAAACAACTTCATTTTTTTCTCAAAAAAAAAATCTTTCATCCCCTTTTCATTAAAACCATCCACAAATTGAATTTGTAATTTCCAACAACCATTTTTTGAAACCATTCTTTAGGTTACAAAAAACTTCTAGAAGTTAGAAGAGGCCCAAAAAACTCAAACAGGGAACTAGTGTGGGTGGGTGACCTGACCATGTGGTTGTCGGCCATATGCCAAACACGTCAACAACACAGAGAGCCTTTTTGGATCATGCCCCTAGCTCCAAAAGGCATGTCGAGCCATGTCGATTAGGAGGACTATTATCCCAAATCCCTTTTTCGTATACCATTTTCAAAACATTTCCATAAAAACCCAAAGAAATTTTTTTTACCAGACATCCCATGGAAGCCCAAGGATCAGAATGAACAAGAGTTTGCTACGCTCTTCCCGCTCATACCCCTTTACAACCGAAAATACTACGCCATCTACCTTGACATCCCAAATAACAAAGGGTGATCTGAAAAGTGAGGTATGCTAAGAGATATCCTCTATCTGATACCATTTTGTCACGAACCAACCTTGGTCGACCCTAAACTGATCACACGAGCTGGTCGGCAACATGACCTTAGAGGTGTTCCCGATCCCCCTGGATTAGCGACAAGCACCAGGTAATCAATAGAGGATGTGGGACTTATTTTTCCAAATATAGATAAATAAAGCAGCAAAAATAATATAGAGCAGCGCAGAATAAATAAAAAAAATATAACGACTAAAAAGGAACAAAAGAAAATTTAAAACTAACCAAACCCGACGTCTGAACTAACTCCATGTTACCATGTGAGTTACTCTCTGAATAAATTATAGAGCATCTCCCAAGGCGAGATCTCCTAAATTAGTGCCTCCACAAACAAAAAAAATAGAATATAACTACATGAGTCAGAATTAGAACACAACAGGTTAGCCCGATATATATTCCCAATGCACTACCTTTAAAATTAAGAAACATAAATTCTAAGTTTGAACTACAATATATTAAACTAATCATTTTTATAATTTTTACCTGAAAAAAAGTACATTCCACTACCCTTAGTAATTTTAAAAAACAAAACAAAAGAGTTTTGAACACATTTTCTTTTTGAAAACATTGTCATAGGGGTTTGGAAAACCAAAATGTCAGTTTTCATGAAAAACACCACACAATGGTACCAAGGTAGATAAAGTAAGGCCATTGTAAATATCATAGAAACAATTCATTATATAAAAGTCACTAGATATAGGATAACCCAAGAGATCAAGAATAATCCAAAAGACACTAATACCTGAGACCCCATCTATAGTATCATGCCACATACGATGAAATATAAAGCTCTAAAATGCTCAGCCATCTTTTCTCAGAAAGTCCAAGGGAAAATACCATAGCAATATAGCCAAAAATAACCACATACTATGGGCCAATGGTAAGTACCGTAACCTACTGTTGATGTACTCATCTCATATAATTCTCTCAATATGTCAGGTTTGTATGTCGCAAGTATAAATAAGAAAAAAGGCGAGTCAACAGATGTCGTCGAGAATCAAATCACAATATATACGTATAAAAATAATTCACATTTACAAGGAAGGTGTAAACACATAATTTATCACACCCAAAAATTGATAAAACAATTTTCAATATATTTAGGCTACACACTCATGTCCAGAACATTTTTAATAAAATGCCTAAACATGCTAAAATAGAATAATTTTTTTTTGTAAAATACAAACCACTTGGAAACCACTGAAAGAACTGAAAACAATGTTCTACATGTTGTTGATAGATTTATAAACTCTAACTATTCATTTACATCACATTTTACTCTGAAAATCCAAACGGGAAATTTGTAAAGAAAACAAGGCATGCATTGTTGAATAAAAAATTTCAATTTAACACTCACTGAATCATGAACCCCAAAATCCATTATTTCACGAGAAACAAAATTATGATAAAAGGCAAAACACTTTAAAAATCCATAAGAAGACCCCAAAACCTAATTCCTCATACATCCAACACTTTAACAAAAACAAACAAAAAATTTTATATTAATTTTTACACCTAAAAGCCAACTGGGAACCATTATGAAAACCAAACATGAAATGATTAGAAAAACATATCAGTAGACACTCACAAAGTCATAAAACACCCATTTAGTAGGTCTAGAACTTATTTTAAATGCTATGTTAGGTTATAAAATTCAATAATCTGGTGCGGAACAAGCGAAACAATTAATTGAAGAAAACAACATGGAAAACTATAACTGGATGATTGCATTTCCATGACACAAGGACAGAACTACCCATTCTTAAAAAAAATTGACTCAATAATATGTTACACAATGAAAAATTAACACCTAGACAAAGAGTGAAATAGAATAAATAGATAAACTCAAAATTATAAAGACAATCGCAATAGGTCCGTACAATTAGTGTGCGCTATTTCCCAAAAACAAAAGGAAAAACCACAAAAAAGGCTTCATTAATGATTGTGCACAAAATAATTTTGAACTAGAGACTGAAATTAGCACATATTAATCATTTAAGGTGCGGAAATCATAAAATTAATGAATCTTAATTTTAAAAATAAATATTTCAAGGGAATCCAACCTCGAATACACGGCGCGACAAAACTACGTGCATATGAAAACTCGTGGTGAAGTACAATTCTCTACCTATTAAATACAAATTAATCAAAACACATTCACAAACCCCAACTAAGGTATGTGAAACCACAATGAAAGGAGAAAACTCTAACCTCAAATGGAGGCGGTAACCCAGGATGATTCAAAACACCTCACCTTCAAAGTTGAACACCAAAACTCACCTCTAGAGGATTAGAGAGGAAAGTCTCACACCCCTTTAAAAGAATAAACGTCAAAATTGGGTTAACCTATACCTAGGGTTTAGTCAATAAATATCTTAACCAAGGTGAAACCCCCAAAACAAGAGAAGGAATGGGGAAAACACCGAAAGAAGGATGTCAGAGGTGGTAGGTGGACAGAAAACCGATGGATGGAGGTACTCGCTGGAGTAGGACCGTGCGGGTGGAAGTGGGTCGGCTGAGGGGGAAAGCGCAGCTGGGGAACGGGAGGTACAAGGGGTTGTGTTGCTGTGATAATTAGGCCAAGGGTGTTTCGCTGATAAAAATTAGGGAGGTGGAACTGGGGTTTGCACGACATAGGGGGAGGGATCTCCGAGAGTTTTTTAATTGGAAGCTCAGCCTGCTCGAGCGCAGCAAGGGGTGGGGGAATGGGGGTAGCGGGTCTGATGAGCATCGAAGGGAGGGTTCGCTAGGTGCTCACAGAATAGGGGGTGATGGGATTGGAAGGGGAATCTGGAGTAAGGGCAGAGGAGGTTGGGCCGCTGGGTCAAGGCAGCTGGATGGGAGCCGTGGGGAAGGTGTTGGCCGACGGCGGGGAGGGCGCACCAATGTTGAGCGTCGGGTCTCACTAAGAAGAGGGGTGGGGGGGGGGGGGGTCGGGTCCGCTGTGAAAAGAGGGAATGGGGAGAATAAGGTTTTCATTTATTTTCCATAAAAAACTCAATAAACAAAAAAACAAATTAAAAAGGTAAACAAAAACAATAATAATAATATTAATAATAATGAATAATGAAATAAATAAAAATAATAAATGGAATAAAAAAATAAAAAAAATAAAAATAAAACTAACAATTCTAGTTTTCACAAAAAAATAATAAAATTCATAATAATCATAAAAATTTTAAATAAAATAATAAATTATCATTTAATTATTCAAATACGAAAAGTCCACACAGTTTCCTGGGAGATATCGTGCGGCGTCGAGCTCTTCCCGTGTGTCCAACGATGTCGATGCCAAGACACACACTTTTTATTAGAAACATGGATGCTTTGTCCGATACTCACTCCGGATCCCAGAAATAATATGTAAAGGCAGAAGAATAATATAAATAAAATAGTCTCATAGGTCGGGGTGTGACAATTGGGTTTGTGGACAACAATTTGTCTTTTCCATATCTAATGAATTAGACCCAAAGTGTGTTCCATATGTCATAAATTTTGATGTATATTTCAAAATTATCTCATGTTATGAATTGGGAGGCCCTTGATGTGGAACCTAATTTAACAATGGTTGAGCATCCATTTTATATTGTTGATTCTTATATAGGGGTTCTTTATTTGAAGTACATGCCTATGGATTTGGTGATTTGGTATCGTGGTAATAATTCTCATGAGACATGGTATTTTGATGCATTTAAAAGAGTTCACTATCATCAATAATTTATGTACAATTACTTTTTATAGTCTTTCTATGGTACTAAAGAACATATTGTGTAAATATTTTTGACATCCTTACCCTATATTTCGTGTATGAAATTTTATAAGGATCTTCTTGTTTACAAATTGATAAATAGTATTTTATAAATTCATTATATTTATTATTTTATGGATAATCTTGAGAGGTAATGAATGTTTTTTGTTTCAAATTAGAGAGTTCATGTGGTGTCCAAGAGGATGGTTTAAATGTTTATATTGGCATACATCATGAAATGTTATAGGTGGTCAACCATCTAGTCGATGAGGTCTCTAAGCAATGTACTAGAAGGATGTAAGTAGTGGAATCCTATAAGAACCCCTTGGACATGTGGTGGGTTTCCCATATGTAATGAATTCCTTTTAGTGCCACCTACTTGCCCAGGGTATCTTCTGGATTATCAGTAGTACCAAGCTAAGAATGGGAACACAGGTTAGAATATTTATTTTAATCCTATTAATATTTCTTCCAAACACTGCATCCCCGAAATATTTTTTAACAAACCATTATTATGGACCCTCTTAAGGGAAAGTTTTACCTTCCATAATTAATTCAGCACATATTGATTTTTCAATTGACGTGCTAGATCTCTTATGATAAGTGTAATATCATTTTGATTTGGAAATATCTATAACTCATTTTTCTCTTTATATGGGAGGAATGTGTACTTATTTCATTAATGGAACAATATCTATATTTCGTGATTTCCTATTATTAATTCCACCTTGGTTGGTACTATCCATTTGAATCTATTATATGGATCCTATGTTGCGTATTTGATGATACCTAGATTGAGGTTTGTGGTTATATAATGTAATTATTATTAACAAAAATCAGTTTTTGTGTCATGATATTAAATGAATTACTAAATGGGTTTTTGAGTTTTGTGTTGAGATCCTTGATAAATGTAAACAAAATGGATTGCATCTGTTGAACTGTTTTATTTATATAATTTAAAATAATGTTATATATTAAAGAAAATGGATTTGAAATGAATAAATTATTTGAAGAAAGGGTTTGATGATTATTTCTTGATAAAAATCTCATTAAATGATTTATGTATTAAAATGTAATGAATTGTTTTCAAATGAATGAGTTTTATGGAAACTATTTCTTATTTTTTTAAATTAAATACATTTAAAAATATAAATTGGTTTTAATTTGATATGTTTAATTTAAAAAATGGTTGATTGAAACGTATGAGAACATATTGTGTGTTTAATTTCCTTGAATCAAAAGGGGGAATTGGTATATATGAGGGAATAAAACATGATATGAATGTATTATCTATACTTGGAAATGGATTGGTGATGAAAATCCAATGAAACATTGATTAGGATATGTACTTTATTTTTTGGGGTGGTCTCATTTTCCCCAAATGCATATGATCTTGGGATATGTGCAAACCTAGAGCCATATTTCACTGAGATATGAGATAATTCATGTACTAACCAAGAATTTGGTCTTGTAAAAATACTAATATTATTAAAAATGATTTATAAATTCCAATTTTCATGAGAAGATTCTTCATACCTATTTTCATAGAAATGATTATTTAAGACCATTTTCATTGAAATTATTATTAAATCATATTTTGAACAAAATTGATTTCTCATCATGTTTTATACATTCGATTAATAAGATTATAAATTCATCTTTTCTATCTAATGTGAAATTATTAAGAAGCCATGTATTATAAAAAAAATAAAATATTATATTTTCTTGATATGGAATAATAATGGAATAATTGGTGGACTTCAACAAGGACAGTGTTTCTCACACCCAACTATTTAATTTCGATGATTGTTGACTTCATAATTCTAGGTTAAGGTAAATGGAAAGAACCACTCAGGTGGAATTGGTTTTTACATGATTGGAGATTCCATGGTAGTTAGTGGTGACTGGTAGAGTATGTGATCTATTTTTTATAAGGGGATATTGTGACGATGTCTTCAATCATTCATGTGACAACTTGGTTTTTGTACTAGTTTTGGGACTTTTTATTTTCTTCGTGAGGTATATTTCCCTTAATGATTGTTTTCAAAATACTCATTTTTTATCGATTATTATCTTTTAATTTTTTCTTGTTGAGTTATTCTTATAAATAAATCATCCCATTCAGATTAATTTGATGTCTTAGTTTTAGTTACCAGGACAGGTGAGTTGTTAACACTCTTTGGCTCACATCAAGATCAATTCATGTACCAATTTAGTGCATTATCGGGGTTGGTTCATGGAAAACATCATACAATAATTTATAATATTATATTATTCTTCATAAATCAATACAATAAAATAATTCAATCCAATTATCATATTTCATCACTCATGTGTCATGATACAACAATAATAGTAATTTAAATTTTTTCTAACAAAATTTATACTTATAATTGGTGGTAAAACCCTATATTTGGAATCCTATTATCCTAAAATACATTATAGAAATAATAATTCCTCATATAAATATTATTAACAAATAATGTTATAATGTATTGAAAGAAATAAGAATGAAAAAACTCATTGTACAATTGTGACTCAATCTTATGCAGCCCTTAAAAATAACAATTTAGTAAATCATTACATTCAAATCAACCACACTAAACCATGGAATCTTCTAGATCACCATAACACAACAATTAATCTAATTCTTTTAATGTTAAAAGAAAACTGTCAAATATAATATTAGATTATACAACCTTTATTTTGAAACTTCTTTAAAAAAAACCCCAGGAATTAATTAATTGAACCTTTTGAAGTGAAAACTCACAATTATCAAACCTTCCAACATTAGATTAAACAAAACTAAATTAAAATTAATTTTCACAAAAAAATTACAAATTCTTGTTAAATATTAGGATAATCATTAAATCTATAGGTTAACCTCACAGAGAATAATTTTAAACATAATATTTTGAAAATAACTTTTAATACAAATTTATGATATATATTGAAGTCCAAATTTTTTTTTAGAAATATATATTATATATTTCAATATAATAAAAATTATTGAACATATAAGGAATAATTAAAAGATAGGACATAATAAGAAAATTGAAAAAAAAATATGTGGAATTATCTAAACATTATTCTAAAAAATATCCAAAAAATTATTTACACAGGTGATATAAAAATGATTGTCAATATGGTCATAACATATGAGTTTTATTCTTGGAACAACTTTAAATTTATATTAGTTAAACCAAAATTTGAATTTAATTTATTATAATTCCAATATTTATATTTATATAATAATTCATGCATAGTTGGATGTAATGGAATGTAGGAACTATAAATAGCAATTGAACATTGGATTATTATAGAAACATTTAAACATCCCAATCACATAGGGGATGTGATTTATTAAAAAATGTAATATTATACAACATATCACAGTAAATATATTCTTGAGTGGGATTTTAGATTCATATGTTTTTTATTATAAATATTTATGATGTTTTATCTATCAGTTTATTGTGATTTATATAGTTGTGTATTGAATAGTATAATTATATTTTTATTGAATATTTTTTTTAAAAATCAGTAATTTTATTATACATTAGTAAGATTGATAGATGTTAATTTTCATAGATAATCATAATAAGTAAAATTAAATCACACTAGCATTGAAAACTAAATTTATTTCATGAGATGATATATAAATGAGATATATATAGAGTCTATATGGTGATATATGTCAAAATGTATCAAAAAATCATTAGTTAAATTCATTTTAATGTGATAAATTTTCATGAACTCAACCATCACTTATTTTTCATGTCATGTGAAATATGGGTACCGATATATTATAATTTATTTGAAATGAAAATTATATTAGTAATTAGTTGACACAAATTTTTAGAAAGACATATATTGTTAATAAATTTGTAATTTTTAGTATTCATTTTCACGTCATTGGGATACATTAATGAGAATTGTTTTTTATGATGAATGGAGTTATCAATTTATTAAATTAATTGGGAAAATATTTTATCCAAATTTTTATTATAAAAATGAATAAAATGGACGAACATATAGATTATATAATTATAGAAAATAGTAAATCCTCAAAATATTTAAATTCATTATATTTATTTTCATGTATTAAAATAGATTTAATGCACAATGAAGATTAATAATCCGAATATTGGGAATAAGATATATAATATTTAATAAAGGAATAGTGTAACCATTAAAAATAGGGTATTTCAATTCACTAATACCTAATGCATGTTTATTTATTTTAATTTAAATATTACATCATCCATAAATATTTGTAGATATTCATTTATATTAAAGATATGAATAAATAATATAAGTTTTTTGAAAAGGGTTTTATTATAAAAAATTATTGAAATTATAACCATACTAAGTATATTTAATAAGAATTCAGAATATCATATAAATTAAATTCCAATAGAAAAATAAAACTATATCAATAATAAAATTTAATAATATTTTATCACTGAATAGTATAGAATTCAATGGTTACAATAAATCTCTTTCTTGGAATGATAATATGGGTAACCAATCAATGAAATGGGAATAATAAAGATAATAATATTAATATTTATATAACTATAGACAGTAAAATTCATATAAATGAAATATATAAAAAACTTTATCACCAAAATTATTTCTTTTATTTTTTTATATTTCATTATATATATTTCTATAAATCAATGAACTAGAAAAAATAATTTTTATAATTAAATATCCATTGGGCTACTATTTGTTTGAAATTTAAATGCCTCTATGAGCCACGATGAAAACATTGAATAAATTCACAGTGAATAAGAAACAATTAACATGCCTAAAATATCATAAAATATTATTTTTCTTCAAGTTTGATATTTGAATTTGTTAGGTACATGATGAAAAAATATATACGATGAAGAAAGTAAGTATTTGTGAGATAAAGATCAATAAAAACTAAAATTATATAATATTAATTAAATTAGTTATTGTTTGAGGTCTATAGACCATCAGAAATAGTTTTATGTGGTTGAATCTATGTTTCTTATAAATATGGGATATTAATCTTGTGCATCAATAGAGTATATGATATTTTCCTATAATCTCAACAAATGGTGGAAAAGTGACTTTTCATTTTTATTATTATATGATATTAAAACATAACATTAACTATATTGTTGAGATTAAACTGTTGATTTCTCATGGCTGGTTTATATTATACTCATGAAAAAAATTACTGATAACTTTTATCTTGAAATAATGAAGCATTCAAATAATTGTACTTATCCTTTTCCAACATGAGTTGGAATGGAATATAAGAACAATGTATTCTGTCTGAGGATAATAAATAGATCTTATATATTCAAAACATATCAAATGGATCAAGAAATTGATTTCAATGGAAAATATAATTCCATTAATCAATAAAATATTAAATTCTCACTAAATATATTAATGAAAAAATATATTAAAAAATAATTTAAATCACTTTACACTCTTTACTGAAAATAATTAATAATTAATATAAAGGTTATGGGGGAATCATAAAATATATATTATAAATACATAAGGAATAAAAATTCCTCTAAATATATCCATGTTTTATTTTTATCAGACCAAGAAATTTTTAAAAAAAAATTGATTATAATTTTTTTAGAAAAAAAATTATTTAATCTATAATTCTCTACATTTTTTACATAAATAAATTTAGGATAAAAAATTATGTTCATATTTTTTATAATACATTAAAATGTATGTTATCTAAAATATATAATTATGCAATATTAATATTTCATTATTTTGTTAAACCCTTTAAGTAACCTTTATTTGGTTACAAATTCCTCTTATATTATCCCAATATAACAAAACATATAAGTGAAAATAATAAATTCAAACATTCTAGAATCACTAAGGGTATATTTAAATTATTTATAAGAATATACATCTAAATATCTTTCTCTATCATAAATTAATAATATTTACCACTATATATCACATGAAAGTGTTTTATTAAAATGAGATTTATAGAAATATATAGATTATATATCAAATAAAATTGTTATCATAAATGTTATCTTTAATGAAAATTACTAAAATAATAATATGTTATAGGTTTTATATATGATGTTGAAAAAAT
Source organism: Viscum album (assembly GCA_963277665.1). Lineage (NCBI taxonomy): Eukaryota > Viridiplantae > Streptophyta > Magnoliopsida > Santalales > Viscaceae > Viscum > Viscum album. The sequence goes on from CAUJRU010000344.1 coordinate 508,476, forward strand.
ATAAAACCACATTGATCAATGAGTTTAACTACACTCAAAGAATCAATATAAAAATTCCTTAATGAATGATCAATTTTTTAAGATAACAATGATTCAATTGGCCTATATGTTATTTATTATAAATTTTTTATCAAATATAAACACTCCTTTAAGAAAATCCTTTTGAATGAAATACAAAACATATATGTATCAATATATTATGTAGAAAAATAAATCCTTATTTAACAACTTTATAGTTGGCCTTTCAGAATAATAATGAGAAAAACAATCCAATTCCTTTTCCCTTTTCCTTTTATTCCTTTAAATTATTCAAAATTCATATATTAAACATTACCCAATATAAATTTCAAAGAATTCAGTGAACCATTTAAAATAATTATACAATTAAAATGTATTTCAAACAATTTCGAATTATAAGAATGTTTTCTATTAAATAATATTTTAACTTTTGATAAATTATTTCATTTAGGTGTATTCTAAAGATAATGGAAAGTAATAATCCTTATAATTATTTACTTTCTATCTATCTAGAAAAATATTTGTGTATATCAATCATAAAAATTCAAAAAACAATATATTATCTGCCAAAAAACCTTTTCAAACCATAGTTGGATATGGAATATAAAAATCAATAAGAGGAACTTGAAATGCCAATATTAGTTATAAAATAATTTTTTTTAAGAAAATGTATTCATAACAAAAAACATCACAATCCTTAAACATCTTAAAAATCATTCATCAAATATACTTAATTATTCATTAATGGGACATTAACATTGATATTTTCCAATTATTCTTTTAAAACAATCATTTTATTTATATTTTAACTATCTAAAATTTTTATCATATTATTTTAAATGATTATAAAATTAAAACATAAATTATAGTAAACCATTAAATTTTATCAACTATTTTTCTAGTATAATTCATTATTTCTAAAAAAGTTATAATGGTATAATATAAATCATTTTCAAATTTATCTTATTTAATAGTTTTAGAGCCATTAATAATTTACTATTTAATTAAATTATTTAGTTTATCAAAATAATCATTTGTTGGAGTTTGAGATTTTATATTGTTCAAATGGATTTATTCCCAATTTTGATTCCTTAAAAATTAAATATCATATCATAATTCATTAAATTGATTCTTGGAATCAATAAACACTTTACATATACATTCTATAATATGATTTTAATTTTAAAAACATTTTATTTCGTACTACCATTGAGAATATTTCTTATTTAGATAAACAAAAGCTGATAAAAAAATTAAATCCACAAGAGTGTCTAGTATATATATATATCAATTATAACCTAAAAAACAATCAAAAGAGTTTTTATTTTCATAGACATAACTTTTAATCCTCCCAACACATGAGTCTCCATATAAAAATCCTTAATTCATTCGTAGTAGTAATGAAAAAAATTCTATTTCAAAACTATAGTCCAAGCTACCAGTTTAGTCTTCTTAGAAACAACAACCACATAATTTGTATAAGTAGTATCATCAACATGATTGTTAGTTGTTTTAACAATAATTTAATCAAAATAATTTTCAAAAATAACCTTCTACAGTTCAAACATTTATAACTAACTATTCGTTATATACTACATCAATGAGATCAACAAAATATTACTTTAGAGTTTAATAAAACTCTATTTATATACCCTAAAAATTAATAATTACAATATATTATTAATATTATTATCAGATAAATTTAGTATTCTCTAACTCTAAATCATACGCAACATAAAATTTATATAATTTATTCAAATCAATATACTAATTATAATTTATCTTACTTAAAACATCATCAAAACATTTATTTTTATAATAGGGCTTTATGCGAACATCTTATTATAAAGTTGTTTATTATAATTGGTTTTCATATGAATATTTCATGTCTGAAATAATTAGATAAACATAATTCTAAAAATAAAACTATAAAATATTATATTTTTATTTGGGTGAATAATATAATAATTAATGAATGCTACACTTCACAACACCTGATTATAACCCATCTACATTAGTTTTTTGTCGATCAGTAAGGATAATTTAATAGGTTCCTCCCACATAGGGTGCCCATTATTTATTCGAATCAACCAATTAATGATAATAAAATAATAAAGACACAAATTTAGTAAACATTGAGTTTAAATGGATTATAGTTAGCAGAACATGGTAATTGAGACTTGATGAGATAATATAATAGTCATGCCAACTTTTCTAGGAACTATATAGATTATGTAGGGAAAAAATTGAATAATATAAATAGAAATGATTTTGGAAAATTGTCACAAAACCCATTAAACCATTCAAAATATTAGAACCTATGGATAGATCCTCATAATTGATATTTAACACATAATTTATTATTATACACATTCAGTATTTTTAAATAATTTGCAAATAAATCAAAATAAAACATAATAAAAATGAGAGGAAGAAGGAAACTAATTTATTTATTATCATATAACATTATTCCGTTAATAAAAAATAACAAACATCCATAAAAAATAATAACTCTCATTATGTTATATTTTTTATCCACATTCACTAAATTTGTTATATACATTGAAGATGTGCACCTGAAGTTACCTAAAATATAATAAACTATGAAATTTTTTCAAAAAATCCATTAATATATGTCTAAAAAATATTTATAAAAAGTTTTTTTTACATTTTACCTAAATTTTTAATCATGTGTAACAATTTTGTAAAATACATCAGTAATTGTCAACAGATATCCTCCAAAAACCATTTTCATCACTTTAAATTCATTTTCAAAATACTTTGTTACAAAAATTAAATCCCCATTCAAACAACCATAATATAAAATCCCATAATACTCTATAAAAATTTAAATAATTATGAATCCTTGAATCCATACATGTTTGGAAAGATTGGGATTTTGAGAAGCTTGAATGCTACATAACCTATAAAGAAATCTAGAATAATCTATCTAAATCACATACTCAAATATAATTTTTTCCACTCGGTGTATCACTTACATTTCTTCATAATCATATAATATTATTACGAATATACAATGTGAACATTAGACACATAGTTTTTTAAAATAATATAGAAAATACATATGTAATTTAATCTACAAATATAAACTATTTATATCCCTGAATACATCACCTGTCATTCATATATGCGGATGATAACATCACATACCCCTAATCTTGATAGAGAAGTATAACACATGTACCATATCAAAGTATTGTCCTACATTACCTCAATATATCACTTGTAAAAAATAAAATATCATAATAATCATATAAGAAGAAAAAATCTCATCTTAGTTAATACTCTAATAAAAATATTATCAACAAATTTCCCATTCAACCCTTGTTTTTTTAATTTTAAACGATTATATGAGAATATTATAAAAATATGATGTTTCATAACATATGTATCTTTTTATCCCCATGTATGGAAATTTAATTTGAATCATTATACCCTTTCATACTATATCAAAGTATATTACACTAAAAATTGTACACATGCTGGTTTATACTGTGGGAAAACACTATTTGTGATTAATGATGATATTTTATATTTTAATATGAAATACAAACCATGGTAACATTATCACTTTATAACAATATACAACAATACATGATGAAAAACTCTAAAAGATAACTTAAAGGCATACAATCAGAATTAAATTATCATTGGTGATAACAGAATATATATAATCAACATTAAATAATGAAAATGTTAATTATGACATCCATATAACGTAATACATTTATTTTTCAAAAAATATTTAAATAATATAAAATAACTATTCATTATAACTAATTTAATCATATTTGATCTGATTTACCATCATAGGGTCCTTATATTATAGATTTTGATGACATATCTCTTGTAATTTTCTAAAAGTCAAATTAAAATTTTCCATTACAATATATGATAAAATATAATTCCATATATTTTTCCTCATGTTGTTCTCAATAGATATATTCTGTATAAAAATAGGAAATACCAACAAATGAATTGAGGTGGTGTTTTTTGTTATATTTCTAGACCATAGAGTGTTTTGAATTTAATTCCACTGAAATTCTGGTGGAATTTAAATAAATATGTAAACATTGTAGTTGAAGGATACAATCCAAATAAACATTGAATTTATGAAAAAAATATATGTTATTTATTAGGAAATTTTCTATCCATTATTTTACCCACACCATTCAATATTATTATTCCAAGAATCATTTTATCATGTCATATACCACTACGATTGTAGATGCTCTCCCATATTTGTAGCTATAGACACATCCATTGTGGAACATTTACCATATTTGGTTACAATTAGTGCCTTTCAATATTATATATTTCTAATAAATAAACATATCAAATAAATCATATTTATAATTTTGAATTTATAACTACTCCTTACTCATGTAATCATCAAATAATCTCAGAATGAATTATTATCCAACAATGTATCAGCATTGTAATGTCCACAAATTTTTTTTCCAATGGTTTATAGCTTCCATTTCATTGGTTTATTTCTAATTAGATTGAATGGAAAACTCTATTTCATCTCTTCAATAAAAATCTCAGAACATATGAAGAAAGTTTAACCCACGTTTAACATGCCTTTGGAGTCTTGAGCACTTTTTTAAACTAATATTCCTAAGTCAAAAATTCTATAACTATATTTATTTGAATTTTTTTGATTAAGTAGTTATTTGTATATCAGATCCTTTATTTAGATAAAATGTTGCATACTATGTCCGCAAACCACAACCATAGATCTATAAGAGATATTCTGAACTCTTTTCAAGGATATTGTTCGAAAACATGCCTCATCTAGCTATCCAATGGAGTTTAATAATATCTTGAAAACTGGTATGTGATAAAATCAATTTATATCAAGGTAACAGTCATTATTTTTCCAAGACTTCAAATCTCACATCTCAATGATTTATAGAGCCTCATTATCTTCCATGTGTATCTCACTGAACATCTAAAAAATATAATTTTTAGGTATCCCTTATCATTCATAGAGTGAAGGATTACTCATGAATTAATAAATTAGTATTATATTGGAATATACATGATTTTTTAAACTACTTCTACATTCAAATTCTACCGAGTAATTAGAATATTTGATTCTAGATAGTTCACATCATCATTTTAACCTTATATATTTATTTTCATTCTTAATATGGCCTATCTTACCATAGTTACTAAATTTATTACTTTGACTAGAATATTTATATTGGCTCTATTATAATGATTTATATTATATATTCATAAAAATAATTAAATATGGAAAAAGTGTATATATATTTACAATTTTAACACTCATAGGTGATGATTAACTCTCCATGCATATTTTTTTTTCATTTTTTGATCCATAAAAAATTCTAAAACCCTATGTCATATTTCACATTGGATTTACTTATGGATGTTACCATAACTTATAATCTTATTCATATGGATTAAAACAACCTCAATTCCCATATATTATTTCATTACATGATAATAACACTCTTGATATTTATTTGATTATAGTGAAAATAATTCACATGATCAATATGTGATCCATATTATAGAAAATTCATTTTGAATAGTCATTAAATAATGAACACATTTTGAATAACTATGATATTACAATATATGTAGGTGAGTATCTTTATTAACTCAAATGATGTCTTCCTGTATTTAATGCTAAAGGAACATTCGAAGATAATGACTTCTGAACAAGAAAAAGTGGATTTCTTTGAAACCAATGCCATTACTCTTCTTACATATTATAAAAAATGATTCAATTAAAATAATATATTGGTAATTATGATTTATTTAATATAACATATGAATTCTCCCAAATACAAATACATTCCCATCAAATCTGCCTACCTAGATCTAGTCTCCTTCAGGAAATAAAAATTTTGATGAAATAATACACATAGAATGAATATAATGTAATTAAATGAGAGTGTTTACATTTTTGTATACTGATTGTTCCATAATGATCTCTAAACCAAGAATTGATTTCCCATATAGGGGATTTAAGCACAGTAATGATCAACTAATAAAGAACCAATCGAATCTATGAACTTTATCAAAAAAATATCAAAGAATTCCATCAATCTGACATTACCCCTATTACAATGATGTACTATAAGATAGTATGAGAAAGTAGCCAAATCAACAAACAAATTTAACTTAACCCAAAAACTATGAAAATATACAAAATATTATTTTCAAAAGAAATATCAACAAGGTAAGAAATATCTTTTTAATGTTACACTATTCAGCGAGATAATCCCTTTTTCCCATAAGAGAACATTATTACCATCTTCTATTAATCTGAGAGAAAATAAAATTGAAAACATAATTGGTATATAATTTGGATATTAGTTTAACATTTTTTTCAACTTATAAAAAAATTTACATATTTCAACAGCATAAAATTATGGTTGGGCATAGCTTGTCATCCAGTAGAACAACCATTTAATGAAATAATTCATCAAATCATTACGATAAAAACATTCTCATGTTGACTTCACCATAACTAATAGAAGACATAGTAAAATTAATTTCCCCTTTTTAATACACTAATAAAGAACCACCACTCTATTCGAATATTGAACTATATAATAATTACACTACAGAATATCACTACATCCACATACTCTTCCTGGATAATGAAATTGATCATATTTTTTTCTTCCTGTTGATTACACCATCTTATAGAATTAAGAATTATAATCCTAATATTACCAATAATATATAATATGGAATTCAATGTGTATTGAGTTTTATTCTGATGAGAATACTTCATTCCATAAATAATTATATTATTGGTGGTGGAATATATTTCTCAAATATTTTAAAATATATCTAAAAAAATCTTTTATACCATATAAAATTCTATTTATCCTTATGTTTATTTAAAACCTGATGAAGATTGTTTTAATAAAAAAACATATATATCCAATATGAATCAAATATATTCATTGAATAACCATTTCCTATATACATAACTTATCACATAAGTGTAAAAAAATAATAATAAAATTACATATATTTCATTCTCGAATCATCCATTCAGTAATGTAATATATCACATCTAATTCATTGATTTAGAAACTCCTTTATCCATCACATTAATGTATTCATAATGATCTATCCATAAATCCTACATCAATTTTGAACTCTTATACATATTAATACTAAATTTTCAATATAAATATAGTATCACAGATAATTCAAGATTTAAAAATAGAAATCTATAACATCAATTCATGAACATGTCTCTTTATGTAAATTTCATTAACCATTTATCTATTATTGACAATTTCGTCACCAATTTCTTGTTTTTGAAATATGAAATTTCCCCCACTCCATTTTATTTATTATAGATGTGGTTTTAGACTCCCATTCGCATTTATTCATTTACATTTGGATATATATTTTTTACTTTTCCATTACGAACCATCATTTTGGAATATAGTCTTCGACCTCTCTTCTCTTTCTAAAAATTCATCAAAATGATGAGGATCCTCTATATCAATGATTATATAATGAAAAAAATGCAAATATAAAACCATGGTAGTATCCATATTTTTTCAAAGTAATTTATGTACGGAATCATGTAGATAACATGAATAGAGATGAATGTACCTTCATCCAAATTAAATAGAAATATTTATTTAAAAACATCCTATCATCCATGTATAGATTTCCCATGATATAATATTTTAATGTTACCTATCATTCCCTAATAATTTGTGTGTTTACATTTCTCCTGATTTTTGGATCCACAGGGAAAATATTCACTATCTATAAATCAAGAGAATCTCATTTATGATTATAAAAAAATATTTCTCGTCCAGAAGTGCTTCTTACAAATGTTTTTCATAGATAATTTCTTTTATATAAATTTAAATTTTTTATACCTTGTTGAAAAATATCCTTAATTTTATCTACAATTATAATATATTTACTTCATTTCTCATTAGTTTCTATAATATTAATATCGATTTCTTTTGTGATTATATTGATTCTATTTAATATACAATTGACTCATTTACCAAATGTGTAGCTGGAAGGAAAATGTTTAATGCCCCTCCCCTAGAAGCCTGGAGAAGGAGCATTACATTGTTACATTTGTATGATTACATGAAATAAAATACCAAATGTCCAATTTGTTTCGCAGCCTTGAAAAAACATAATACATTCATGATACCAATAATACATTTGGAAATACGAAATCAAAATAATATATATAACAAAATTAATAAATAAAATCCTTACAAATCAATCAAGGGATTCCTCTTTAAAATATGGGTAATGAAAACATAATAAGGGGGAGCTCTAATTCTTAGTTATGGAACGTAATGTGGAAGAAAAAAAATTAAATAATGATAATAATCGATATGAATATGTAAATAAATGAGAACACATAACATTAAAATAAATAAATAAGGAAACATTTTATGGAATGGTATACAATTTAAATATATTAAATTTATTCAATTAAATAAAAATGAGCTTCATCAAAAAATAAATAGGTGATAAATATCATGGATAAAAAATTATAACTAAAATGAATAAAATTCTTTAACATTGGATGTCGTGTATCTATCTATCACATGAACCATTGTACCATCATCATCCATTATAAATATAGTTTATAATATTATAATTTTCCAAACATATTCATTTCATTATACTATAGATACATAGAGGGGATATTTATAACTGGGCCCCTCCCATATATGTTATTCCCATGAATTCACTATATATCAAATAATAAATTTATTAAATAAAATATGCATCATATCATAATATAGCTATATGGATAAGGGAGATAGATATATCAATAATTTCAAAAATGGAGTATATTTAACCACAAGGGATGTTGATGTCGATTAATCAAAATACCATATAATTATCATCAAAATAGTCAAGATGAAAATAATCTTTAAACATTTCAAAGTGTCCCTTACCACTTTGAAAATTTTGAATCATAATTTCTACGAAGTAATAATAGTAAATAAAACTCATAATATCTTGAAAATAATTAAATTCATGATATAAACTATCAAAGGGTTGTATATACACCATATAATATTTTATTTGTTTATAAGGATAAATAAATTTCAATGGAATGTAAACTGAGATGAAATCCATTACATTAAGTCTAACTTATCCCATGTGTCTTTATATTCCTACATAATTAATCTATTTTAGTTATATTATTTCTTGAGAAATTTTTTAATATTTATTATTACTTTTACATAACTTATTTTAATTATTTAAATAACTACTTTTTCAACTATGTTTATCTGGGGTGTTTTGACCATATTAAGTTTATCTGTTAAAAATGGCATCATTAGATCAAATATGGTCATAGGTTACAATATTTAAACCTATAAATAATAATTTTTATGACATAATTACCATATTTATACGTCAATTATATTTTTAAAACTAATCATGAATGATGGTTATGAAAAATGATACAAAGTTAAAATCATGGAGACAGCACGTTGTACGTACACATGAGACATGTTCCAAAGTTTCAATAATCAATATAAAATAATGTTTAGAAAGATAAATCATTATCTAATAATAATTATATAATAAATAAAATATTCTATAATCATATATAATTATATATAATTATAATTATTGATATGTAAAAGGAATCACACCATGTTGATTATTTAATATTTCACACGTCCACGAACGATGTTATAACTTTTTAAGCATGTGAAATAGTAACTAAAAATGATATATATAATATTTATAGAAAGATAATTATTTAATTAATATCATAAATATATATATTTCATTCATGTTACATAAGTTTATTTAAAATATTCTTTTATGCCTTCCATGTATAGTGTGAACGAATCACCTCTCTTTGAGGAGGCCGTTGTACACACTTACACAAACGATGTTATCGTATTTAAAAAAAATTAAACATTAAAGGGTGTATTTTATAATATAATTTTATAATTAAAAATAAAAATTAAATAACATATATAGAATATATAAAAATAATTCCCATCATAATTCACAACCATGTAGATTGGTAAAAGAAAAATGAACAATCATCGTTTTGTGAGGCAGTAATTCATCGTACGCAAAACTATATGTTCATTTCCCATTAGATAGATGTATGTGGGAGGATAGGTAAAAAATACTATAAAACATTAAAATTTTATTTATTATACAATTTCTATTATCTAATAATGGAAGAATTATTTTTGAGGGGTGGATAATTGAAAACAAAACTCTAGAACATAAGGAAAGTTGTTGCATCTTATTTGGGTAACTCCTTTTTGTTTTCACAAAAGAGATTTTTTTGCTGGAATGATACCCAAGGTATTTCATCTTGGATAATGGGATATATTTTTTCGACATTTTTGGGATCATTTTTATTGATCCAATGTGTCTTGATTGTTGAGATGAATTTGGAGAGGAGGAGGCCTTTTATAGTGGAGGAGTTACACTATTATAAATTTTAGAGAAGGAATTCTACCAATAACCTTTTCTTCAAAAGTTGATAAAATAATGAAAAATAATCTATAAAAGGGTGAATTGGGTCAATATATGGCCACAAAATAGCTTCTTTATAGGTTTCTATGTCGTTTTGCACCCTAATATTTAGGTTTATTCTTTCAGTAAAGTTAATTTCACTTTAATCCAGGTAATTAATTTTAATTACATTAAATAATTATTTTCATTAAAAACTAATCTGAATTAATTGGAAATTATTTATTATTATTATTTAAAATATGGAATCAATTTTTCCACATTATAATAATATAAGTTGTGTAAAATAATTTTAAATTAATCACATAGGCGACTGGACAATATAATGATTTAAAGTAGAAATATACAAAAGTTCTTTGTTTTATATGAAATTTCAGATAGAAATTGCCTAAAATGAACATAATTGGATTAATTGATAAAACTTTATTCTAAATAATTTTTTTTAAATAAATATATAATTTATCTTGATAAATAAATTAGTGGCTAAAATAGTTTTTTTATTAAAATACATTATTTACCATTAATCAATAAAAAATTAAAATTATTTGAAAAATTTAAATGATTCACCCTATGGTAATTTTTTAGGTTTATATTTCAGATATTTAAAATTATAATTACATATAGAGTCTAAAAGGGTTTAAATTTTTTTTATATAAAATGGGTCCTGTATTAAATGGCAGCAAAACTACCTTTACAAAAATATTAGTTTTTATATAAAAAATAGGGTTTGTTCTTTTTCTTTGCCTGTAAAATCTATTGGATGACTATTAATAATATTTTAATGAATATATGATATTTATATTTCATTAAAATCATCCACTAATAGTGAAAAATTGAATTAATTATGGTATAACACCTTTGTGTGCTTAAAAATAGGATTTTTTTTGACAAAAAATCCTTTATATTCAATTGGTATTTATGTCAATTTATAATCAATTGGTAAATAGTTAATTAATTTTATATTTATAAAAGCCATATATTTTAATAATTTAGTAAATACTATTCAAAAAAAATTCAACGACAAGGTTTTGTCCATAAATATTAAATAAAAATGTTTTAAATATATATTAAGGTTCAGAAAAAAACAAGGTTTTACATGTAATGAATGCTATCGAACAAGGTCGTTCTAGAATTCTTGGTAATATAACCATGTGGTTGAGTGAATTTTATGCAACATAATATAGTAAATATATTTAAAATATTAATTATATTGTAATGTATCTGGATATTATGTTCCTTTAAATTCTTTTTGTTGAGTGTTATACACTCTGTCTAATACAATGTTCATACTTTAGAATTTAAGGGTGTTACATTACACCGAAAATAATTAAATCACAACTTTGATGGTTAAGCATAACTATTGTATTTAAGGGATTTATTTTTGATAATACTATTTTCGAAAATTCCACATCATAAATAGGGATAATAAAACATATTCTTAATAAAATAGAAAGAAATGTACAATGGTCACATCACTAGGTCCCATGAAGGAAAAAATAGGGTTAAATTGAATCATTGATAGAAAAGAAAAATATAGCAATTATGTTTTGAATGGGAGTTTAAGAGAAAATGTTTTCATTAATTTTGTTGACAAAGAAACCAAAAAACATGGGAGTGAATAATGGTCATTGATATTGTAAAAAATGATGATAATAGGATAACACATTTTTTCAAGACCCCTTTTTCCCAAGGGCTAAGGAATAATATCACACTCTAAGAATATAAGATTATATAAATTTATATAAACACAATTTTTCCATTGAATATTCCATGATCTATTCATATTTTATATCCTAGAACAAGTTGTATTGTAGGGTGATGTAATACTTCAATGTCTAAAACCTCATACCATGATCATATAAGACCATTTCATAAACAATTAACTTTTCCAACATATTATGATCCAACAATTTGGAAGTATGGTCACTAAATTTCATAAATGAATATATCGTTATCTGTTAATTAAAATGAATTACCTCTTAAATAAATAAATACTGAATGTGAAAACATATTTATTATGTATTCTTTGGAAATTTTCAAATTACATGAATTACTAGAATCCATTATTAGGACCATGAATTCATCCTTATTACTCAATTAAAATAGATGTTCTTATATATATTCCATAAATCCATAATTTTTGTAAACACAATAAATGTTATCATAAACCACATTGTCAGTAAATCCATACTCAATTCCAGGGAATTCATCATTTATCTTAATTATGATACCCAACCCAATAATTTCCTTGTCCAATCATCATTTAATTATCATTTGGAACATATTAAGATACAATTTTCCCTCATCCATGTGTTTTCTAAAATGTTTTATTTTTTTCTGAATAATTTTTCTTTGTACCATTCATCATAAGATTTCAAATCATTAGTGAAATATAACACTATGAAATCCATTAAAAATTTTATAAATAATATTATTATAAAATCATCAATAATGTACGTTTACAACATATTTTATTCATCTAGTTCAAAATAAAAATTTATTAATCCACTTCATTTTTACCAATAACATATTTTTTACCATGATCTCTTATTTTCATCTATGTTACTTTCCCATGATGCTTCAGTAATTAATTTTCATATTTCCCAATTTATTTACAATAATAACACTAAAATTTTTCCATATTATTTTTACCATCACATTCTTTTGCATGGTGAACCTTATCACAACACTTATAGCGAAATCACATTCCCTTCAAGAATTTACAATAGTGATTATGTCCATATTTGTTACATGTGTTCAAACCATTATTTTCCATATTTTTTGACACATTAACCATTTCATGGGGCTATGAATACCTATTCTTGAATTGGTTTCCCTTGATATATTTATTCTAGAAACCACCTTCTCCATCTTGATAGAATATAGCACTACATCATCATATGATGAAAACTTTTGTGAGACAATGTCCCTTAAGAGTTTTTTCATAATACCTTCAACAAAATGTCCAATAAAGCATTAAATGTTTCCCATGAAATACATTGCATGACTTTATAATATTTTAAAGGTACCATCATACTCCTCAACACTTTATTCGTCATTTTTATTTAAACTATGGAAATTTATATTTGCCCCATTCTTTAAATCACAAGGAAAGTATTTATAAAATAATTACCCTATAAAATTCAACTATTAAATGTGTTCTCTTTCATCTTCTTAACTAGTATTCCAGATCAGAGGACATCATCAATCAAAATCACCTTATAGACCATACACCATAAGTGTAAAATTTTCCATTTTACTACATTTCAATGACATAAATATATTCTCCAATGACTTAATCCATTTCATATCTACCATTGGATATATAGTCCCACAAAATGATGAGGGACTTTGTCGAATAATGTGATCCAACATCAGATAATAAAATTTTCAGACAAGTTTATCTATCCATGAAAGGTAATTTCTCATAACATCATTATTATTCCATAATATTTACAAGAAATTATAAATTTCAATACCATTTGTATTGTCTTCCTCAGTAAGAAAATGTATACATTTTCTATGAGTATTGAAAACATTCTTCCTTCTAGTTTCCATTTTTAAACAATTTCATATTCTAGATTAGTCGATAAAATTATAAAAAAGTATAATTCCAAACATTGACTAACACTTTTCATAAATTGAAAAATTAATACACAGATAATATCATAATCATAAAAATGTTTTTATTTGGGGATATATTTAATTTTTAAATCTATTATAATGGATTTTAATGAAAATACAAATTATCCTATTTTTATCCCCTAGGAGATTCAAACATGGTGTGTAGTTGGGCCTGTTTTCATGTACCAAGTTACACATTATTGAGCATGACACACATTGTCAAATTTGTTAGTCATAATTACATATGTGATAGAACCATGTAATGTATTATTAGATAGAAAGGGATGTATTTCTTGTAATACCCACATCATCCCTACCGTACAAAAATTCTAGATTGTTCTCATATAAAAATTCTGAATGTCAATAATAGGGTTATACTTCCTAATCTAGAATTTCCAAATACATATTACAGTGGTTCTACTAAACTACCATTGATACCCATAGTAATTCCAAGATCCTAGAAGCATAGAGTCGGTGCATTACATTATTCAATTTTTATGATTAGAAAGAATAAAATCCTAAAGGATATATCATTTTAGCAGTCCTAGAAAACTAGAATACATACATGAAAATCATAATACATTGGAAAATATAAAATTCAATAATGATACATAATAAAATGAGATAAATGGCATCCCTCAAACTCCTTCATGTGATTCCACTACATAACCTAGGTAATGGAAACATAATAAAAGTGAGATAAATTACTTATTAAAGGTATGTAAAGTGGATGACTAAAATTTAATGATGAGAAAAATCAACATGGAATGGTATATAACTGATAGAAATTACCATTAAAATAACGAAATACAGAAAAATCAAAATGGGAAGGTATGAAATTAAAAAAAAATATTTTTATAAAGGAACTATGAATTAAATTCAACCATAGACTTGTAAATGTAAAGTCTAATGGAGAGAAAATGATAACATAAATGAAGTAAATTATTTAATATTGGATTTAATGTATCTGGAACATGAAAAAATATACCATCATGATATATTCTCAAGAAAGTTTAAACTACTTTGATTTGGCAAACTGATTCTTCACATGAGACTACTGACGCATGGAGGGGCTATCTATGACCATGCCTCACCCGTATCTTCCAATCCAAATCCTTACTTAGATATCAAATAATCTATTTAGTTAATATATAGTTTCCTTTATCACCAAATATCTATATTGAATAAGGGATATATATTTATTAATAAATTCCCATGTGTAGGAATATTAATGAAATGGTTTGTTTATGTTGATGAATGGTAATTACATTGAAACATCATTAAAACAATCATGATGAAAATAAACAATTTGGATTAAAAATTGTCATATACCACCTTGAAATTTTTTATTAATAATCCTTAGGAAGGAATTAAATTAAATGAAACAAAAAATATCACCAAAATAATGAATATATTTGCAAAAAATTTCAAATGTCAGTATAAACACCATATTAATGTGATTGGGTTTTTAATAACAATTCTATGTTTTAATGGAATATAAATTGAGATGAAATCCCCTAAATTAAATTCAACATGTCATGTGTGTCTTCATATTCTGGAAAAATGAAATTATTTTTTTTATTTAATTTCCTGAGAACCCTTTTCATGTTCACTCTAGATTTTACTTCAATTATGAAAACATTTTAATGAGCTACTTAGATAACTAATTTTTAGATCGTGTGTTTTGACTATATTCAGTTTATGTCTCAAAAAATAAATTAGTAAATAGAATATAATCATAGTATGAATTATATAAATATAAAAATATTAATTTTCATGATAGAATTATCATATTTATACATCAATTATACTTTTAAAACGAATTATAAATGATGGTTATTAAAATTAACCAATCATACAATTCATGAGATGGTAGGTTGTACATATGCATGACCAACATTCACATTTTTCAATGAATGTTATGGAAAGAAGGAATGTAAAATAAATATATCTATATTGATCCTTAAATCAAAAATAAAAATTTATTTAATAATAAATACTTAGATATACTGTTATTATTATGTAAAAGGAATCACACGTTGTTGAGGAGGCAGTAGTCCACACATCAACAAACAATGTCATCAAATTTCAAGTG
Source organism: Viscum album (assembly GCA_963277665.1). Taxonomy (NCBI): domain Eukaryota; kingdom Viridiplantae; phylum Streptophyta; class Magnoliopsida; order Santalales; family Viscaceae; genus Viscum; species Viscum album. Next base: position 524,737 of record CAUJRU010000344.1, read on the forward strand.
TGTGAATGGATAAAAAATAAAATAATATATATTATAATTCTAGAAATTTAATTATGTATTAAATATAATATAGATTTCATTAATGATACATATGTTATGTTGAAACCATACTTTATAAATTCAATGTATATTCTGAAGAAATCACATCACTTTGAGGAGGTGGTAATCCACATTTCCACAAATAATGTTATTGTATTTACACAAAATGGAACATATATGTGTATGGGTTATAAAATATAAAAATAAGAATAAATTCATATAAAATTTCATATATATAAAATATAAATATATTTTCCATCATAATTTTCAACCATGAATGGTGGTAAAAGAATAAAGTAATAATCATCATTTCGTGAGGTGGTAGTTCGTTGTATACATAAGTAGTATATTCGTTACCCATTAGAATGAATTCTTTTTTTATTTTTTGGTAAAAATAAGATCATAAAAAATTATAATATATTGAGGATAATAATTTTTTTATATAATTATTGAATAAGATGAGTTGAGAATGGAGAATGGAAATAAAACTAAATAGCTTAAAGAAATTTGTTACCTCTTCTTTGGGTAAATCCTTATGGTTTTCACAAAAAATGTTAAATGGATGGAATTCTTCCAAAGGATATGATTATAGAATGAGGTGAGGGATTTTAAGAAGATATCTTGGCTGAAATTTATCGATCCAAGGTTTCCTGATAGTTGTAAGAATGTGGGAGAAGAAGAGGCCTTCTTATTGAGGAGGAGGAGTGGAACTCATCTAAACCTTTGAAAAGGAATTCAACGAATGTTTTCTAATTAGAACTTGAAAATATAACATAAAAAATTATATAAAAGGGACTATATGGTCTATATATGGAATGAAAATCTATTCTAGACATGTTTCTAGGATATTTGGGCCCTTAAGAATAAGGGTTAGTATCTTGTTACACTTAATTTTGAACTAATAATTATAAATTATTTTAAATAAATTTACTAATACATTTTTTAAAAAATATGTTGAATTTATTAAAATATTTTATTATTGGGTTTAAAAATATGGTATCCATTTTTGCAAATTTCAATCATTGATGAGCCAGAAATTAATTTAATAATAACCCTTTAATCGGGATGACAATACATGTTTTAAAAGTAAAAATGTTCAAAAGATTTCTATTTTTTATATTCAATTTCAATGTTAAATAGATTCAAATGACCTTAATTAGATTAAATAAAATTTTATTATTATATTTAAAGACTAAAAATATTAATAAATTATAAAAATATGTCCCTTAGGGGCCTATGTGGGGGCTACCCTAAGCCCACCTCCAATATGAAAGGAGCTGCTAACTAGCACTGAGTAAGCATATCCCAAAAATGGGAGGAATCAGCCTAAGTACGTATAAATTAACACACATATCTAGTACATAAATTATGAAATATAAAATCACAAAGTAAAAAATTCAAGAAAACCACTATATCCTAAAACTAGAGTACAATAGTGAAAGTACTGTAAAGTAAACAGGGCCAAAACAAGCCCATCAAAAGAGAAGACTCTATAGCTAGAAGACAAAAATATAAAGTACAATTTAATAGGAATATTGTCTGATAATATGTTTGAAGATACCTCATCCTTTTTGGTCTCATATGGATCCACTGAGTCTTGTTCTACCTAGAACACCATCAATGGGTCTATTTTCTTTATAAGACATGACACATCTGGGTAAATCTTGTGTAGGGGTGAGTAAAACAATACTCAATCGAACACCCAAAAACTATAAATGAAATATCGTTAAGGAAATACCATGAAGAAAAAAAAACTAATTCCAATGTTTATATTACATGAATGAAATACCATGAAGGAAAAAAATAATGGAAATTACATGAAGGGATATATAGTCAGCTCCAGACATATATTTGTCTATAGAAAACCTATCAAGAACATCTAGATATTATCAATATATTAAGATAAAACTTCTCAAAAAGTCACATAGTATCAATAAGACACACAAAATCCATGATACAAATACTATCAATAAGAAAGAAATTTTTAATAAGACACATAGTCTCTATAAGACAGAGAGTCACTATAAGACAAATAGTCTCTATAAGACATATAGTCTGTAGGTCACAGCCAGCCATAGAAATGAATGAATGAATCATTCTTATTCTAGGAGAACACCTTCATCAAGAAATTATGTCATATTCACACTCCCACAAAACCCACTTAGGATATCACAAAATTAACATCTCGTCATAAGGGTCACAACATCAAAGATGGCTCATCAAATAGATATCCAGTTTAAAAGTAACGACAATTTGAAAATTTCATAAGGGAGAAGGCCACTTGACCTATAGACTGACCGTGACAGTCAACTACCATGGTCAACTACCTAGTCTGACCATAATCATGGCTGAAAAAAATATAAAAGCATGAGATACAATGTCAGTCGATTATATGATAGCTTTTGCGACTGCATGGTGGCCTAGTTGACCGTGTCCTAGACAGGTCGCCGTGATTCAGACCTATGTCCAACCGGACATATTGGACTCAAACTAGTAAGGTCTGTCTTCACTATTCTTATCCCAACATTTGTTTTCCCACCAAATTTTTCATGGTCCTCACCTGATCCCCTTGGGTAAGCCCGCCTCCACTAGCCTAGCACGCTTGCATGTGGGCCCTCTGGCCCAGTCAACTCGGTCGCTAACACAACCCATGTGGTCGCCTCTTGTGCACATGGTTTCCTACTGCATATATGTCTCACTATCGTTATACATGGCCTACCTAGATGTCCCAAATAGAAATCCACCACCTTCCACATCCATCTCTATGACTTCTACCTCTGGTCATCGTGCCACCTCACGGCACCTCACACCACCTCATGCCACCTTGTCGGTAGACTGTGTGGGACCCACCCATATGGTCACTTATATGGACCACCAATCCACCTTCGATCCCCATATTTCTGAAACAATGTAATATCCAAGATTCTATGGTATTGATCAATATAGATCCATCTGTATTTTCAATTTTCCTCCAATCTGGGGGTCTAATTTCTTTCGGATTCTCAACGCATGTTGAGCAGCATCTAAGAGGGTCCAACGATGAAGAGAACTGCGAATGGGGGATATAAAATCATGAAGAACAACTTGAGGAATGTACATCATCCTTTTTTAGTTCAGTTTCATTATATTGGAATTAGAATGAAGAATGATGTGGAATTTAAAACAATCTCGTAATAAAAACCATGAAATTATCAATAATCCTGTAAAGATCGATCTACATACTAATATGTTCATTGATTGAGCCACATTCATCATGATTAAAAAATTTGGGAAATATAAAAGAAATAACTAATCTACATGGGATATGGATCGTTCGTAGTCAAGGATTGATTTTATTGGTGATCTATCATAAACAATATCTGGTCCCTGTGTTTTTTGTCGTTGTTGAGATGATTTTATAATGATACCCTCCAGAGCCTATAGGGATTTTTTTTGGGTAGTGAGACTAAACTTGGGTCCCTAACAAACACATAATTTGAAATAAAATGCGTCGCTACATTGACATGATATTAAAATAAAATATACTCACAATTTATTTTATTTATTTAAACATCCAAGAAAAAAATTTCACAGTCGACCAATGCATGTCGATGTTAGGTCTCGACTAGTAAAAAACAAATTTTAAAACAAAATGGTGGTCTCAAATTTACAATCCAATCACCATTCATAAGTTATTATTATTTTAAAATAACATAAGTTTGTTTAATATTTTATTTACTAACACGTCCTCAGTGACTCGTTCTTTAGATGACCAACACCATCCAAAGTTATGTCGCACCTAGGTTAAGGCCACCATTCCTGAAACATCCCAAGTAAATAAAGAATATGAATTTTTAATATTTATTAATATTTATGAATTAAATATTAATTTTACTTTGTAATGGATGATATGTTTGATAGCGTACCCAATACACAACAACGATTTTCTTTGAAATCTTATACTGCACACAACGTTCGGTCATAGTGAAGAATAATAATATAATATTATTTTAAATTATTATTAACTTCTTGCCATTATAATTATAGGAATGAATAGAACTAACAAAAAAATTGATTATACATGTCTGTTAAATATTTTTTCATTTATCCAATAATTTTGAGAGTCTAAAAATAAGAATGAATATGATTTTAAGCATAAATATTCTATTATTCTTTATAAGGTTGATTTTACCACCTTTTGATGGAGAACCAACTATAAAAATAGTTTTAATCACATTTATATGTTCAATTTGACAAAAAAATTTCTTCTTTGTAATATGGACATCAAAATTTACTTTGGGAAATTTTTTGGTATTTTTCTGATAAAATTCATTTGTTTAAAGAATAGTGAAAAATACTGTATTTTAATTCAAAAATACATTTTAATATAACTTATATATATGGTAATATTATATTTTTAAATGGTTTTAATGTGTAATTATATTATATTTTTACCATTTAATCCAATTTTGTTAATTTGAAAATATATCACTTTTAAATTGGGCATAAAAAAGTGTCAATCTTTTGATAGATATTATTTCTTAAAAACACGCTATTTATTTTTACAACGTGAATTAATTTTAAATTAATTAACTCAACTTATATGTTTTTATTGTTTCAAAATAGATATCATTTTTGAATTCGGAAAATAAAATATATCTTAGACTGAAGATTTGATATTTTTCTAAAAAACTACAATTTTTTATGAATAGTGAAACCACTAAGTAGTTGTTACAAACTGACCTTTTCATTTCATTGAAAATTTTCCGCTTCTAAGAATTTAATTTCAAAAATTGAAAATACATGGTCGTTATTAGTAAGTAAAATGTGGTTCAATAAGATAAAAATAATTTTTCAGTGAATAGTAACTTTTGACTTTTATTTACCGTAGTTAATGTCAAACAGGGAAATTCATGGTAGAACGAAAATTATAATTACAACAAATTAACTTAAAACATTTCCTGACCACACTTTATTAGTCATGGACAACCATGGGCATCAATGAGTCAATTTTCGGACCCCATGGAGGCACATTGGAGTGATAATGACACTTTAGATTAATTAATTTCAAGTAAAGATAAAAATGACCCAAACAAATATCTTTTAGTAAATTAGTTTTTACATGGGGTTATATAAGTTATCATTTTGACTGTAAATATTCATTGTAAATGTAAAATTATTTCTTACATCAAGGTATTTTTTTATAATTTTTTGACATCATATAAATAAAAATATTTATGACACAAAAATGATCCAGTATTTACCTCATTAATAAATGATTTAAATAGATAAGATTATAAATATGAAAATATCATCCAAAAACTATACAATTATTGTTGGATGAATTTATTTCTACCATTTTTCATCTTATATTCTACCTTAATTAGTTTTTTACCTTTATAAACTGAAAATAATTATAATATAAATTAATATTTTCACACTTTCCTAAAGAACAACTCCTACCCCTTATAATAATCTCTCACTTCTAACTCATTCATCACAACTCCCAATCCCACTAGATCGTTCAAAACCTACCCAAATAAGCTCTAAATATATTTATATTCCTAATATAAGCCTTACCATAGTTATAAGGCACTTCAAGAAGTTCTTTCAGTTCAAAAAGAAGGGATTTACCCGAATTAAAGGTAACGATTTCTCTTAAATTCTTTTCATTAAATTTACATCTACAGCCCCTAAAATCTTTTAATTCATTTATTTGATAATATCCACATTATCATAAATATAATAGGATTTTTTCATAAGAAGTATTCTATCCTCACATACATACAACTCCATCTAATGGGGAAAGACCATACTTTTTTGTGGGCGGCAAACTATCGCCTCACGAAATAATGATTGTTCCATTATCTACTACCACCTCTTATGGAGGCCATTATAATAGAACATTATTTATATATGTTATATATAATGTTTTAGTTTTATTTATTCTTTGTTATTTCTAATTTTTTACAATACCTTTAAGGTTTCCATTTTGACTAAACGCGATAATTTAATTTGAGGAAATGCGGACTACCATCCCCTCAAAGAGATAAGACTCATTTATACCATATTTGGGACAAATAAATGATGAAGTTATTGAAATAATATATTATATTGTACTGTAATTAGAATATAACAATATATAAATATGTTTTCAATCAATTATAATACGAAATTGAAATTAATGTATCATTCATTCGTACGTACCGCTTACCGTCTCCCAGAACGGTGCATTTAATTTCATATCTCCAAATGTCATATACTAATTTAAATACATATATAAACTGGATATAAATGATATATATGATAACTAAATCATTAATATAATTATGGAGATATTGGAATCTTGACCTCATGGAAAATTTTTAATTATAAGGTGTTCATTTTTTACTCAAGTACCAAATATCGACAAAATGACCATTATTAACATAAATGATTATATAATGTTAATAACATGGAAATAAGTGTTATTAAAGGAATAATTAACATGAAAAATATTTATTAATCAAGTATAAATTAAATTATTTTTTATATTCATGATGAACAAGGAACAAACAAGTGAATTCGGACACGAGGTAAGGGGTTTCTTATCTCACTTTTAATTCCGTGAGATTTCAATTGTTCGCCATTTATTTCTTGTATGTGGTGTATTGTGTACGAACATTTGATATATATTATCATGATTCTATTTATATTATTTTTATTCTGTGATTCATTTGTTTTTTATTAACTTTTGGACATACGAATCGATTTATTACAACGTGGTAAGCGATTTTTCATCTCACTTTTTATTTTCATGAGATTCATGCTATACGTGCCACTATTTTCTTTTGTGTGTTGTATGTACTGAAATTTATTGTATTTATTGTGTAATATATTTCAATTTATGGGAATTTACACGTTCATTGTATTATCCTTCTTTGATGGGGTGTATGTTTCGAAAGCTTCCCAATCGGTAAGGGAATTTCAAATTTCAATTTCCACTCATTTGGCTTTACGCATAATTCCACAATTATTTTACTCCAATATTATTTGTAAAATCGATATTTATTTACATATTTAGTATTTTCCACTCCCCTATGTGTGGATATACTTCTGATACACAAAATAAATCCATTGATAAATTCTCAAATCATTGATATGAACATGATAAGAGTAATTTTAACAAAATTTCCATTCATTATGTTAAACATCAGAGTCATTGGTGTTGTTTTTACAAAAAAATTTATGTGAATGTTCTCTGATTGATTTACACTAAATATCTGAATATATTGATTGTATTTTTATTTTTTACATATTATTATGTAATTCATTTACCCATAATCTAAGGATACAGTTTTTATATGGGATTTCGTCTTAAATTACATTCCATTGAGACTTTATTATTGTTATGCACTGATTCACTCTTATATGATGTATATAATTTCATTTGTAATATTATATCATGAATCACTGTATTCTCATGAAATTAAATAATTATGATTTAATATTATTCCTCAATTATTTTTATTCTAGAGTCTCTCATTTTGATAAAAACTCTTTACCTAAAATATCGTTTTAAATGTTTTAAATATATATTCCACTAAATATTTATCAGTAATGTTTAAGTTTTAAAAATGGGTTTATGGATTTATTTATATGAACATTAATGTTTTCAAATGAAACATTATTTTAATGATTCAAAGTGGTATGAGGCACTTTGATTCAAAAATCTCTTTATACCATCTTTTAAATGAGTTTGAAAATGGTTTGATAAAGTAATGATTATGTCTATATCATGAAATGGTATGTTGTGATTGGAATGATGAAATTTTATATTTCCTTTATTCTTATTTAACATGTTTTCAATATGTTAGGATTCATGGGCATTGTTTATTTTTACAGGAGATTCCGTGATAAACCATGGGCGGGTGAGCCCGATATAGCTCTCTAATGCATTGGGTAACATGACGGAGGTAAACTTTTATTTTTCACCTTAGATATTTAGGGAATATATTGGGTTGGGTATTAAAAATGTGACTCCCTATGTAGCTGTAATATCTACAATGTCTGTATGTTATGAATTTCATAAGATACCTTTTTGATTTATGATTTTTGTATGTTATCCATAAATCTTATGATTACATGAGGTATGATATGATTGGAAAGAATGGTTTTATTGATTTGTATTTATTTATGGTCTAATGTTTCTTTTAATTATTTTACCACACTTACTCAGAATTTAATGCTCATCCCATGTTTTTAAATTTATTTCACATGACATAAAGATGAATAGGGTCAATGATGAGATCAAAGAATTGTCATGATGTCTATAACAAGGAACATGACATGTCTCTTTTTTTCAAGAGTTTTTATTTTATGAAAATTGGATACTGGGTAGTAGTGTCAAAATATAATATTCAAGTTGTTATGTAACAGTTATATCCTAATTCTATAAAACTCTAAACTTAAAAAGATCCTTAATTTCAATTCTTGACATAATTCTAGATTATGTAATGTTTAAGGCCGAGACCTTGTAATGGGTATCAGAGGTCGGTTTATAAAACTTTAGGGATTATAAGATTCCATTAGACATTTGGTTAGTCCATATATATATTATTTTAGTTAAATAATTGTCTTATAACTTTTTTAGAAAAAATAAATTCAGTTACAAATTGAAGGAGGTGGATCTCAAACGAAATTCATATCTATTCTTGATGACTTTCTTACAATAATTATTACAAAGTCATGTTCATATGATTGTGAAACTCTTTCTAGAATACAAATCATTTTCTAGTAGTTGTTTAATATATCATACACCTCAAATATACCTCATTATCCTTGTGGATAATGGGTTGTTTTTAAACAAATCATATTTTCACAATATTCTCATATTTTCAAGATAGGTAATTATTATCAACGCATTTTCAAATATTTTACCTTATCACATGATTTTGAAGAATATTATGACATTTAAAATGGTGCTAAAGAAAAATACCCTTGTGAAACTAATTTATATTTTCATTTAAAATATATTCTCTCAGCACATACCTATTTTATTTTAAAAGGACCATTAATTAAAAGTTTCAACTCAAATTCAGTCATAATATTTTATATAAATCATGTTTTATCATATGCTTTGAAATTATAATTCATACATTATTATCTTCTAAAACTATTGTTATGTGAACTCCCATATGACCCATTTTTTACAAGGTGTATTCAGAATTTGGATGAAAATGATTTTGAAGGATCCCTAAATCATTATTGAAATGCGTAGAAATACTACCTATGTGAACAAGATGACGATGAAACCAAGTGGACATCATTACAAAGGTATGATGTTCTTTATTTTTGGGATCATTTTATTTGATCATTTATTGGTGAAATAGAAAAAAACACACCATATATAAGACTTTCAGAATTAAGATATGGAGATCATAATGAATTTGGATGAAAATGAGGGGTATAAGGATAATATTATGGTTAAAATATGTTAGGGATATTTTTCCATTTTATAAAAAGGACAACACATAGACCGTGTGACAACTCATTATGTCATACAATGTTATAGTAATAGAACCCAAATCCAATGTGCGATAGGTATTTATCACCTACCACTAGACAACGAGAAGTCTCTAGTTAGTATGACTTATTATTTTTAGTTAACTGATTTGATTGTACAAGAAAAAGTAGATTGGAGATCTTATATTATATCAAATGGATATCCTTATTGTAAGAAAATGGGTTGATGATTGTGTGATAAAAGTTATTTTAGAAGACGTTCTCTCTTCTAGCAACACTATATACTTTAGAAAAATATAATATTTTGGGATTAAATTTTTGGAGTAATCGTTGAAATTTTAATTTGGAAGAATATCTGTATTTGTTGTGGAAATATAGAGATTTGGGTTATTTTTGGAAATTATTAACCTATCATAGAGAATATTTGATATGGTTAATTATGCATCAGTGTGAGACGTTAAGAGTATTCTATGTTTTTAGAGTTAAATGATATGATTTTATGAGGAAGAATATTCGATTAAAACTATATTTGTTTTGGGTTTTAATCTTATTATGTATTATTTTGAATAATTTTAAGGAAAAGTTTGTATTAAATGGTCTTTCTTGAACACTGGGTAATTTTTTTGAAATTTAGAGATTAATAGTAGTATTTCTTTTATAAAGGATTATCCTTTTTGGGGATTATATGGTCTCGTACAAACAATTTTGGTTTTAGTTGATGTCAAAAGAGAGGGAAATTAATAGTTCTTCTTTTATGGGTTATGTGATTCTCAAGAAGTTGATTCTTGTGCTTTTGATGGGACAATGTCTTTTTTGAATGGTCATTGTTTTGATAAAATATTATTTTTTGGGAGAAACTTATTAAAGCATGAAACTATAATTAAAGGTAAGTATATTTCCTTATATTTTTATTATATGTAGTAAATGAATTCCTCAAAATTATGAAAAGGAATGTAAGAAAAAAATTATGAAGGTTTACGTTTCTACTTGGCAATCAAATATCGTTTAACACATCATAAGTTTGCAATTTTCTGGTGGTTAACTTTATCCTAATCATGTTTTCTATCACTCTCCATCAGAACTTGACAGTTTGTTTTCTCTTCCATATCCATGTTTTCCTTCATGGAATCTTGAATGGTTTACCTCGGGTGACCATTTTACTTCACTATAATTATTTCAATGTGATATTTTTATTGACACTTTTTCTAATGTGGGACTTTAAAGGATGTTTCTGAGCCCAATTTTTAAATTACTAGGATTCAATTCTCAAAAGCGAGGAAGGATGTAACATCACAAGTAAATAAAGAAATTGAAGATTTCATATTTAATAATATTTATGAAATAAATATAAATTTTACTTTAACAGGGATTCTATGTTCAATGGTGTACCTGATACACAACAATGAGTTTTTTTGAAATCTTACATTGCACACAACATTGGGTCATACTGAAAAATAATAATGTAATAATTTTTAAATGTTTTTTGATGCCTAGTTATTTTAATATTGGTAATGAATATAACTAAATAGGAACATATTATACATGTTTGTTAAATGTTTTTACATTTATCCAACAAATTTTAGTGGATTGAAATAAAAATGAATCTGATTTTAAGAATTAATACTCTAATATTCATTAAATGGACGATTTACCGCCTTTTAAGGGTGAACCTTCATTAAATATAGTTTTGGTCACATTTATATGTTCTATTTTACAAAACAATATTCTTCTTTATAATCAGGAAATCAAAATTTATATTGGGTAAATTTTTTCTATGTTTTTAATAAAATTCATTTTTAATGAATAGTGAAAAATAATATATTTTAGTTAAAAAATACCTTTTAATATAACTTATTTATATGGTTAGATTATATTTTTAAATGGTTTTAATGTGTAATTAGATTTTATTTTTATCATTTAATCCAATTCTATTCATTTGAAGAAATTTTACTTTTAAATTCGGCATAAACAAGTGTCAATCTTTTGATAGATATTGTTTCTTAAAAACACATTATTTATTTTGACAACGAGAATAAATTTTAAATTAATTATTGAAAATTATATGTATTTAATATTGTCAAATGGATATCATTTTTTGAATTTGTAATATCAAATATAGCTAAAGCTGGATTTTAGGTATTTTTCTAAAAAACATCAATTTTTTATGAATACGAAAACCACAATGTAGTAGATAAAAATTTGACATATTTATTTCAATGAAATTGTACTTCTTCAATGAATTTAATTTTGAAAATCCGACATACATGGTTGTTATTAGTAAGTAAAATGTGGTTAAATAAGATGAAAATAATTTTTTAGTGAATAGTAACTTTTTACTTTTATTTACAACAGTTGAATGTTAATATTGAAATAAAAGGTAAAAATAATATTATAATAATAAAAAATTACCTTAACACTCTTTATAACCTTATTGAATTATTCATGGATGACTATGGGCATCCTGGACGATTTTTGGACCCTTTGGAGCTACTTGGGAGTGACAATGACACTTTAGATTAATTAATTTAAAGTAAAGACAAAAATGACTCAAACAAATATATTATAGTAAATTAATTTTTACATGGGGTTATATAAGTTATCATTTTGAAAATACATATTAATTGGAAAGCTAATAATATTTCCTACATCATGGAATTTGTTTATAATTTTTAGACAACAAATAAATGAAATTACATATGAGAGAAAAATGATTTAGTATTTACCTCATTAAAAAAATGATTTAAATAAATAATATTATAAATATTTAAATAACATGAAAAAACTATCCAATTATTATTGGATTAATATATTTCGACTGAGATTCATCATATCTTAGACCTTAATGAGTTTTGGACCTTTATAAATATAAAATCATTATATAATAAAATAATATTTTCCCACTTTCTTAAAGAACCTGTCCCCCCACTTATAAAAATCCCTCAATTAAAACCCATTACACACACCACTCATTCCACTTGGATTATCCAAACCTGGCCCAAATAAGCTATAATGATCCATCTCTTACTCCTAGTATCCTTACCTTAGGTAGAAGGCACTTCAATATGTCCTTTATGTTCAAACCCAAGATAGTTACCCAAATTAAAGGTAACAGTTTCCATTAAAATCTATTGTTTTATTTTATATCTCGAACCCCTAAAATATTTTCATTAATTGTTTTTAATAAAATCACCAGTATAATAAATATACTAGTATATTTTCATAATATTTATTCAAACTACACTTACATAAACCTCCATCTAATGGGTAAAGATCATACTATTTTTGTAGGTGGAAAACTAACACCTCACGAAACGATGATTGTTCAATTATATCATACCACCTCTTATGGTAGAAATTATGATGGTACTATATTTTTATATGATATATATTTTTTTATGTTTTCTTTATTCTACAGTATTTTTAATTTATATCATACCATTATGGTTTCCATTATGAGGAAATGTGATAATTTCATTTGAGGAAGTGTGGACGACCACCCCCTCAAAGTGATATGACTCGTTAATACCATACATGGGATGTATAAAGGATGGATTTATTGAAATTATATATTATATTATACATGAATTATAATATAACTATTTATTAATATGTTTTCATTCAATTAAAATAGGAAATATAAATGACAGTAGCAGACACACATACGTATAGCTTATCATTTCCATGAATGGTGCATTTCATTTAATATCACCAAATGTAATGAACAATTATAAATACATATATATATATACATATATAATGGATATATATGATATATATGATATGTAAATCATGAATATCATTCTGGAGATAATGAAATCTTGACAACACGGACAACATGTAATTACATGGTGTTCAATTTTTACTGAAGTACCAAATATCTGCAAAACGACTATTATTAACATAAATGATTTCATAATGTTTATAACATATTAATAAGTGATTTAAAATAAATTTTAATTTTGAAAAGGGTTATTAATAATGTATAGATTAGATTTAGTGTATTATTCAGAAGAAAAAGGAACAAACAAGACAAGTTAGACACGAGGTAAGGGGTTTCAAATCTCACATTTAATTCCATTTGATTTCCATTGTTCACCACTTATTTATTGCATGTGGTGTATTGTGTACTTCCTTTTGATATATATTATCATGATTATATTAATATTCTTGGTATTATGTGATTAATTTTGTGGTTATTAAATTTTGGTTATTTGACTCAATCGATTACAATGTGGTAAGGGAGTTTTCCTCTAACTTTTTTTCCCATGAGATTCATGCTATATTTTCCACTATTACCTTTTGTGTGGTGTATGTACTGCCCAATATTGTATTAATTTAGTAATATACTTCAATTTAGGGGTATTTATATCTAAATTGTATGATCTTTATTTCATGGGGTGTATGTTTTGTAAGTTACCAAATTGGTAAGGGAATTTCACATTTCAATTTCCTTTCATAGGGCTTTATGCATACTTCCTTGATTATTTTACTCCAATATTATGCGTAAAATCATTATTCAATTAGTTTTTTAGTAATTTACACTCCCATTTGTGTTTATATTTTTATAATAGACATAATCAATCCATTTATAAATTCTCATGTCATCGATATGAACTTGATAAGAGTAATTTTAACTCAATTTTTTTATTGAGGTAAACAACCATGTCATCAGAATTGTTTTTACAAAATTATGTGTGAATTTTCTCTGATTGATTTATACTGAATATCCAATAATATTGAGTGTATTTTTATTTTTCACCCATTATTATGTAATTCATTTATCCTTAATTTAAGGAAACAATTTTTGTAACGGATTTTGTCTCAAATTACATTCCATTGAGACTTCATTGTTGTTATGAACCAATTCACTCTTATATGGTGTATATACTATCCTTTGGAATATTATATCATGAATCTCATTATTCTCATAATATTATAAAGTTCTGATTCAATATTATTCTTCAATTAATTGTATTGAAGAGTATCTCATTTTGTTTAAAACTCTTTAACTAAAATACAATTTTAAATGATTTAAAATATTATTCTTCTATATATTTATCATTAATATACATGATTTAAAAATGGGTTTAAGGATATATTTATATGATCATTAATGTTTTCATATGATGCATTATTTTAAATTTTCAATGTGGAATGGGACACTTTTATTCAAAAATAAATTTATTAAATGTTTTAAATGGTTTTGAAAAAGGTTTGATAATGTACTAATTATGTCTATATCATGAAATGATATGGTGTGATTGCAATGTAGAAATTTAATATTTCATTTATTATTTTTTAAAGTGTTATGAATATGTTATGATTCTTGGGAATTTTTTATGTATATGGGTGGTTTTGTGATAAACCTTGGGTGGGTGAGCCCGAGATAGCTCTGCAATGCATTGGGTAACATGACGAAGGTAAATGTTACTTTTTACTCTTATGGATATAGAGAATATACTATGATGGGTATTCCAAATGTGACTCGCAATGTAGCTATGATAGCTACAATATAATGATGTTATGAATTCCATAAGTTAACTTTATGATTTGTGATTTCTGTATGTTATTCATAAATATTATGATTTCATGTGGTATGTTATGTTTGAAAAGTATGATTCCATTGATTTGTATTTATTGATGGGATAATGTTTCTTTCCATTATTTTACCACCCTTATGGATATTTTTATGCTCATCCAATGTTTTGAAATGTTTTTCAGATGACATAAAGATGAATAGGGTCGAGGATGAAATCCAGGAAAAGTCATGTCGTCTAAAACATAGAACTAGACATGTCTCTCTCTTTTCAAGAGTTTTTATTTTATGAAAAATGGATACTGGGTAGTAGTGTCTACATGTAATATTAATGTTTTTATATAATAGATATGGCCTAATTATCTAAAATTCTAAACCTGGAAAGATCCTCAATGTAAATTATTGAAATAAGTCTTGATTATGTAATGATTAAGGAAATTTCCTTATAATTACAACCTAAATAGTGCCCACTAATTTCAGATTTGAGCCACAATTTTAATAATATTATACTTTTTATGAAAGCTGCAGGCATGGGATATTAAAAATATTAACATTTTTTTCAAATTTTTCTATGAACACGTTGCCTTAGAATCTGACACCTTCATAACTCCTGGTCTCAGAATTCTCCCAAATAATTTCTAAAAATAATATCGGGAAAAAATATGAGTCATTACGTATATATATTTTATCATTGTATATAAATAAAATGAAAATGTAGTTTTGACTTAAAAATCATTATTTTCGACAGTGCATTAGAAACTAAAACATCACGGAAAAATACCAAAACATCACCTAATATAATTTTTATGTATCTCATTCTAAAATGATTTTTTTGATTTTCCTGTTCAATAAATTTATAAAAAACGGATTTAAAATGGTTTCACTATTCAAATGTTGTAAAAATACCTTTATAAAAATATTAGTTTTTATTCATAAAATATAGTTTGATCTTATCTTATGATTATAAAATCTATTGGATGAATATAAAAAGTATTATATTACATATATAATGTATCAATTTTATGAAAATAATCTAATAATTGAAATTAATTTAAAATTTTATTTTAAAAAACCATTGGGTGTATAAAATTAGGTTTTTATGAAAAAATATTTACTTTATATTGAATTGATTTATTTACCCTTTTATAATAAATTATTAACTAATTAATTTCTTTTATAGTTTTTAATCCATATAATTTCTTAAGTTAGTTAATAATATTCACAACAACTAATTTAACAGCTAGGTTATGTATTATTATATTATATAATATTATTTTAATAATATATTGTTGTTAGGTTAAAACATTGTCCTGTGTGTAATATATGCTATCAAACAAGGAATTATTTTAATTTAGTGAATGATAACTTTGTATTTTAATTCCTTTAAAACTATAGAATTTTTTAAATTCATTTACAATATATATTATGTTGTAAAATCTCATGATAGTTCATTCCATTACGCAGTTGGTGTTAATTTTTATGAAAGCTGTCAAATACAATTTTTTATGTATATAATTTATTTGTGTTACAATATGGGTGTTTGGAAAAAATATATGTAATGATTTGGGTTATTCATGATATGAAATGGCCATTTTATGTGGGCTACAGTGTTGTTCCAAGAAATCTAATTTTTCTAATTTCTTTATCCTCTTAAATAATAAAACTAAAAATCCTAATGGGTTGTCTCACACAACTGATATCTTTTAGAATGGAAAACAAATATCAATACACAAAATATAAACATTAAAAAAAATCCTTCATTATTAAAAAATTAATGGAATGAATAAACCAATAATTATATAGGAGTTTAACTAGCATCAGTTGATTGAAGCTCTACAACATAAATTTGATTTATGTTCATGTAGAAAAATAGATGGTTTTCTCCAACCTAATGTTTTCTGATATTTAAAAAATATTCCTGTCCAAAATATGTACCTCTATGAGTCCATGTATTGGTAGAACATTGAGTTTAATGAAAATATATCATGGTAATTTCATCCATGATAAGTTATAACAGATATCACAAACACTGTTCAATAATATATCTACATTATATATGCCTCAAAGAACATCAAATGATTATTTGTATTTATGAGTCATTTCATGAAATACAACAAAACATTTCAACTCTTTAAATATATCAAAAAATAATATAATTAAAATTTATAAATTTTATCATTTATTATAAAATTTCAATATCCCTATGATCAATATAAAATAAAAATTAAAAATAATTATTGTGTGGGAGGTTGTTATCGATACATGTGTTATCACATAAGTCAAGTAAATACATTTAATTTTCTCACAAAACTACATTTCATAGTAACTCTCAATATATCATGTTATATAGAAACATGAACTATGAATTGTTTATATCAAAAAGTCCATGTTTCTTCCTCATTTGGTTCATTTTCACAAATATTTTCCTGACAATTTCAGTTGTATGAAATATTCAATGTGTTATTTTATAGAATCTTTTATTCTCATGATTTATATATTGTATCACTATTAATATGTAGAAAGAATGAATAAATATTCTTTTATTCACAAAAAATTACGTCATATTAATATAATGAAATATATATTTTTTAAATAATCAACAAAATATTGGCCCAAAGAATTTATAATTATTGAAAATACATTATTATCTAGATATAAATCCTTATAAATATTATTTTAATAATTATGGATCCAAAACCTGATATATAACATTTTAACCCTTTATTTTATCTTCATCAAATACTACATTTATATAATAGAACATATCGTTTAGTGGTTGTTACAAAACCAACCCCCCTCAACTCAATAGTTGTAAACAAACTAAATTTATGATTTTAAAATATTACAAAACAACAATTGTACTACCGATTTATAATATTTATTTTTAGGAAATTGTTCACCTATATTTAAAAAAATGTATTAAATCCTATAAAAAACTCATTTTTTAAAATTTTTATATCAGTCTTAACTAACAAAATTTCTAATATTCTAGTACTGAAAAAATATTACATTAAATATTAGAATATTCTTCCCCAATTTACTAATAATAGACATTTTCATATATATATCCTATGAATATTTGATGGAACACATTCTATTAGACATGTTAAATAATATTTAGAAATATGGGTTTTCATGGTTTGAGAATGTAGGAATGAACAAAGGGAATGACACATTGGATAAAGGATTCATGGATTAGTTATAATGAAAAAATGGTTTAATTCTGGTTACATTATTATTTGTAATATTTCTCAATTCAAATGATTAATATATATATTTATATATAACTCTTTTAGTTATTCGTGTGATTAATTATTTAAAATAATCAATTGTAAATAGAAAGAAAATCATTTCTCATAACACATATAATGTATAACTCTTCCAAAAAATTAATAATATATATATATTATACACATTATAGAAACATTGTAAAAATAAACTCAATCACATAAACCCTTACTTTTAATTTCACACAATATGTTAAATTAGGTAACGATTAATTTAAAAAATTTATGTTCAAAATTATATTGTGTTGGATCAAAATATAATCATACACCTTAGCATCATACAAAAATAAAATTTTAACTAAATATATAATATTTATAATGATTTTAATAAAACAATTAAAACATATTTAATAATTCCAAAACAAATCAATAAATAAAATTAAATAACATAAAAATAACAATTACAACCGACTCATAATAGAAATTGAAATGATCTAAGATTATATGATTTTTTAAAATGTATTTAAATGATTTTCATATTAATTAAATTAAGGAAAACAAAAAATTTTAAATGACATTACAACAATAAATTTTGTTTGATATCTATGTACTTATTTTAAAAGTTGAATATGGGAATTTATAAATTTTATGATAGCTAATGTTATCAAATTTAAATATAACATGATCAAAATTAAAACCATAATCATTATATAAATTTTCATTTAAATACCTAACTTCTATAACTACTGGCTATAGAATACTCATATTTAGTAGAAAATGATAAGTAAATATTATTTCATTATTAAATATGAAACTAAATATATTATCAATAAAATAGATATCTAATATCAAAAATAAAAATAAAAATTAAAACATTTTAGGTTAACATTTGAAAATGAAATTAAATCAAAATGAGAGGTACAAGGAAAACGTAAAATATTATCTGAAAAAAATTTTAAAAACATAATATTTTTACAATTCCAATTAATCTTTTATTCATTTAATTTAAATTTTTCACAAATACAATCTAAAATTAGGATCAAAATCTTATTAGAAATATGATATACCAAACTAATAATTATTCATCTATAAATCATCATTCCTTTCAATAATTATAATCAAATTAAATTTTTTTAAAAAAATATAATTATATAAATTTTATAAATACATTAAATACAAAACTTTGTAATTTTTTTGTATACATTTCTTCACAATATTTCTAAGATTGTTTGATAAAATTATAATTTTGGAAATAATGTTAACTTCCCATGTAACTCATTTCAAATATAATTTTTATTATCATCATATTTAATAATAATCCATTTTAATTATATAGAAAATATAAAATTTTGTGTATAATATATATTTTGAAATGTTTTTATATAATTAACATAAATTCAAAATAAACCATAATGGAACATTTTTTAAAATAAAGGAACATAACCTCTTATAAAAATAATTGTATCTATTTTATCTATTTTTCATAAAATAAAATAAATGGAAAATTAAATCATGAATATGATATAATTTTTTCACTTTTTCAACCTCACATGGCCACACTAAATAAGAATTCAAAGGTAATGTAATGATGTACCTAATCTAATAAAGCGTATCACTATTATAAGGTTCATAGAAGACTCACTATTACTATAGGATTATGACCATTAACATTTTCAAATATCAATACTCTCCCTACTAAAGTGAATACACATTACTACCAGTAGATTAATTAAGTGTTTTTCCAAGCATGTGTGCATCATTGTTATCTTAATTCAAAAAATATATTGAAACTAAATTTACAAGGCACTTTTCCTCCTACAGTGTGCGACCATATGAAAATCCACTCAACAATTACCCTCTACATGATCCATCTATGAAACCGCTTTACAAGTATTTTCTGTGAGATCCGTCCACATGATCCATCAATGAGACCTCTCTATAATATTCCTCCACAAGACCTTCTTCTCTTAACATGAATCGCATACCTCTAGCATGAGAACATATTCGTGTTATGTGAATTGTGTGAAACCAACTTATATATATATTATTAGTGCATACATAAATTTAAAATACTACTTTTTGATACTCCTTCCCTATATTCCTTCACAAGAACCCTTTTCAATAATTTATTCTATTTATGTGGATCACGTGATTCTACTGGAAGACATTTTTCAGCTCATGTGAAAGAGTATTCTTTAGTTAAATCCACATAATAAAAAATATCAATCATATTTATTGTTGGTTTAGTGGTATATAAATAGATTAATCCACTATCAGTACTCTAAAAAACACATTTAGCCGTTCGTTACACTGATTTAGTAATCAGACTAATGCACATTTTGTGAACCCATCACATGATTTGAATATAATCTGATTGTGGAGCGAAAAATTATCAATTTATGATTCGTGTGATCCCTTTATTAGATCTGTATACATTCATGTGAGCTTACAAGGATCCCATCATGAGATATATAGAAAATCATTTTATTATTGGAATTGTCTTTCAGCTTATCACATTAACTCATCGTGAGATCCAATGGCAATCAAGTGGTTATGTATTATGTCATCAAGTGCATCACGTAACCACATTTCCAGATAAATTTAAAATAACTAGCTCAGTCAAATTTTCATCCACTACTTTTCATGATGTCATTATGAGACCCAAGAAAATCATACGATCAGTGAAATTGTCATCTAGTGGTTTGTTTGATCTTCTCACAATATGATTTAACAATAAAACAATTTCATAATGTTCTTTACACGATCTCTCCATGAGATAAGTTGAAAATAATTTGTGTGTTCATGATATTTTTACATTATCATGTAAAATACTATTATAATCAAGTGGTAATTTTTGTGACTACTTTGTGAAATATATTTTTAAATACTAAGAATGTGTGAAACTTGTGAATGATCAATTTGAACATAAGTGAACACATGATCCTTCCAAATATTTTGTTTAGACATATGGGATATTATATTACATTTACATTATTATTAAATACATATGGGGCTTTTTTATCGTTTTCATGATCCATTCACACATATGGGAACATGTAATCCATTTACATGGTCAATTGCTACATTCTGTCTCAAAGGAATCTATTAAGAAATTGTTGATTTATGTGATCCATTAAGAAACTCATTCTAACTAATCATGCCTAATTTTTCAGGAATAATATTTCAAAAATATCAATACTTTTCAACAAACACAATCATAAAAAAATTACCATAATGACTTATCTTACATAATAATATCTACCTTCGATTTTATTTACAACACTTCAATACTTCTGTAATCACCATGTTTATTACTAATGCATATGTAAACCCATTTGGTTTATAAAACATTGGATAATGATCAATGACATAATTAGCATGTACTATAATAGAATATGATTCAATATAACTATGAGGAAACGTAATATCATTAAAATTATCTTGACGAATCACTTATTTCATGATCATTTCTTTAGAAACATTTTGACACAAATGGATAAAATGATATCGGCCATCAAGAACAATTTATCTATCCACAAATATTATCATGTACACATCCCACCTATCCAAAATTAATATTCATTGATAAACTATATTTTTCAATGTTTTGTTTAAGAATAACCTTTTTTCATGGAACCTCATATCAGCTTATCCCCAATCACGATTATGATATTTTATCATCCATTATCGATGAAACCAACAGTCACACCTTTGTATTATATAACATGGAAAATAAAAACTATGATCATATTGAGGAAAATAACATCTTACCTTAGGGAGATGGGATCCCAAATCCATACTGATCATATATGGGGAGTGTATTTAACTCTCAGAGCTAGTAGGTATAGTTCACATGATTTGTTTTAGTAAGAAATTCATAACGATGTGTGTAACTTATAGATTATTAGGCACATAATCTATATTCAAAGTCCTTGATCTAAATTCTATTTCACAGAGCGAGATATATTTTAAATAAAATATTTCCTTGTGAGACTGAATATATTTTTTTTACTCATTGAACATGAATTATCATAATGGATTTTGATCAGTGACATCGTTTCAACTCTAATATCATCAATCTGCTACTTCATCCATAGGAACTACATTTTTTCATGAGTATCCATAATGTATTAAACATCTATGGTGCTCATAAAAATGGAATCTTATTTATTTATTATCAAATAAATATAGTGTCTACAAATATAGAATGAAACAGTAGATGTTCTCTTTTGATCATCTACTAAACCATACTAATATTAATCTATAAATCCAAATAACATTTGCAGACATTTTTCATTATATTGTAAACTAAAATACACCATTCAATTGATATAATGACATTTTATTTTTTACTATAAGTATGTTTCTTTATTTGGGATTACTATGATACCATTCCACCTGATATTTTTAAAAACAATATCGATTAATGTGAATGTGAAATACAATTGATATTTATTCATATTTCATTATTATGTTTAATATACTAATTTTAAATCATAAACCAATGATAATATAATATTTAACAAAACTATATTTTTTATACCTATGGAATATTCCTTTTGATATATTTTTAGAACCTCCTCGGAATATATTTATTAAGATTTTTTTTCTTTTTCCTCATTATTTTGCCTATAAATTTTTTTTTACTTTCTAATAACTGATATTTTGAACTTCCATTCCATTAATTTGAATATTATTTCTATTAAACGTCAATTGATCAACCTAGGATTACTTCATTTACATATATCAAAAACATCATCGTTTGATTACTCTTTTAATTGACATATATACTCTCATCAACTGCACCATGATGGAAATATACCATCATCAAATACTGCTCAAGTTGTGAATACCTAGCTCATGGTGCCTATATCAACACATATATTTCATACATTAACTATAAACAATTTTCCCATCTTCATGAATGAGATAAAAATATGTTTTTTCAATACAAAATCCTTCTTATAAAACCCCATTAAAAAATACGCACATTCCATCCATCTAAAAACATTGAATTTCATTGGAAATAATATGAACTAGAATAATCAAATGGTCTCTATCCCTGTAATAGTTTTTAATCATTCATCAACATTGATACCCTCTATCGTGGAGTATAAAATGAACAAAAAATTGTAATTGTATGGAATTATTCTTACTTCATTATTCTAATTGTTAGGGAAAACCAATTTAGTCCTGATTACATTTTTATATATTATCCTTGAAATAATCTCCCACATCTGATTCATTTCTATTTGGTAAAATTTATTATTAATTGAATAATCCAAATTCTCACACCATTATAATTTTTCAATATTGTTGGCCTTATCCTATGATATTATATATTCTTGATGTATAATCTTCATCCTCCTTCTATATATTGGTGATGTTTTAATCCTCAATGTTTTTTCTAACTATAATTTTTTTATCAGCTCTACATGTTATATGTACATATGGGTATATGTTTTTTATTCTCATAATCAGAATATTGTTCTTGATTAGACTCATGTACATGCACACCCCATGATCATCTCATCCTTTCGTCATTATCCGCATGATATTGTTGATTGATTTTTTGATTATTATATTCATTTTACTTTACAAAAACATTCTTTATATAAATAATTTTTTAGACACTTATTAAATAATTTATATGATTTTATTTTTATAGATTTACAAAAAAATATTTCTTAATCTCTATAGGATTTAATCTTCATGAATTTATCCCAATTCTGAATGAAATAATTACTTATAAACACACAAAGTACATCGGTTTCAGTTTCTTCCCATACCATATATTTTATGTACTTTTCTTTTACATTGATCACAATAAGTCCTTATAAAAAAGGTACATTGATGACAACTATACTTATTATTTAAACTTCCCTATATTTTCATTCACAAAAAACTTTATTGGGTTAATATTTTTTATTATATGATATCTTTTATCAGCAAATACATTTTGTTATGATGTTCGTATAACTGAAACATGTTTCCTTATCCTAGGTATCATGAGTCAATTAAACACTAGGATAATTGTAAATGTTGAGCTGTAATAATATTTGTTCTTCATGGTTTTTAAGTATTTCATCTTTTCACATCCATTTGATAAGGTGATTCCCAACTGAAAACCACATACATGTTTGTGATAAAGAAACCAAATCTGATCAACTGAAATGGTCAATGAAAGGGACATTATATCACTTGCAATTAACAGTAGTTGGAGGATTTCAACAAAAAACAAAATTATTAACCATTTCAAGATTAATAGTAGACCCGTCATCTTTCACAATGTACTTTTTCTAGGTAATGTTCCCTCATTGACAAGAATCACATGTATGTGAAAAATCACTTGATAACATAGTGAGATCTTGTGTATCATCACATTTCACCAAATCAACCATGGATAGTTTCATCATGTAGACAAGATGTTTATGTAAAACCAGTTCTCTTCTTCTTGACATACAAAGACTATCTATTCTTATCCACTAATAAGGTAATATATCCTTATCATGTGATTTAATTCAATAAAAGTGAATTATCATCTCCCTTGATGACATAAATTTTTTTAGTATATGTAACAGCCATTACTAAGTCACATAGTTGAAAAAAACATATTATACTATAACTAAGACATCTAATAACCAAGACACATGAACATATCATGTTATTTAACATAGACATTACTTTTTTTAGGTAATAATATTTAGGCCTTCATTTTTGAAAAATATAATGATGAATTCCTTATCTTACCAACTTACAATAACCAAATTATTTTTTTCTTTCAAATAGAATTTGTAGACATTATAAATTATCTTTTTTCTAGTGTGATATTTTTCATTGAATGTTGTTTATGTAACCACAGAAAACTCAAATCATTTTTTCCAAATCCATATCTTTAATGTAATACTTAATGATAATTGTAATTATCGATCTTATTTAGATAATTAGTTTCCAAAATCATCTTTTATTGACTCGAAATTGATTTTTCATTCATGGTTAGTTCATTTCTATCTTGATCTATGGCATCAAACTACTATATATCTAGTTTAATACATTCCTCTTCATTACTTATGAAATATGTGTGCCCATATTTCAAATCCTCCACACAAAAAATAATATCAAAAATAGAAATTACATAAATATTGAAATATATTGTTATTTCCCAGTTCCACTTTTACACAAGGATACATTTTTTATGGAATAATAATTTTGAGAAGTCTAAATATTTTTATAAAAATATCATATAATTGGAGGTGTACTCTTATGAATCATTACATCACCATTGATTATCACTTGCGAACTATTAATCATTTTCTTTGAATTTATATGTAAATTAATGTTCAGACTCAGAGTGGATTATTATGTTCTTAAAGAAACAATTAATTATATCTCCTTCCAATGAATTCTAATCCCATATATTTCATTCTGATGTGTAATTTTATTCGACACACATTCTGTTTAATATTTGTTAGACCTCTAAATAGTAATTTCACTTTTTCAATCATCTATTTAAAATTATTTCATGATGTCGTATTTTGATTCAAGAGATTCTCTAAATATTTTACCATTATTAATAGATGGAATACATTCCACATATTTTATTTGATACATTTAACTCATGGTTTAATTGTGTTGGTCGATCTATCGATAACATTATTTTATTTTCAAAACCCGATCTTTTACTAAATGACTTTATTTGAGTACTCTAGATTTCGCAAATTGAAATTCCCAATATCAATCATCATATTAGAATTCTATTATTCCATCAATTGAATATAGAGTTTAGAATCATGAAAAAATATAAACTATTTCTTTGTATTGGATCTCATAACATTTATCTCCTCCTGTGAATCTTCTAATTCAACTTTGATTTCAACTTGTCCTTCAACTTCTACCACATCAATATCACATTATGAACTTATTTATGAATTTTTACCCACTACCATCATAAAATATTCCCCAATATCATTTGAGTCTTCCATATCATATGCTCCAAACTATTATAAACTATCATTTTCTTTTGGAATAATATCTTTAATTCTGAAGAAATTTCTCACTGTAAGTTTCTTAGAATTCACACTTGCGGAATACTTCTTCCTTGTAATTTAATCATCATATTATTCATCATCATGAAAAATATTAGGACAGTTTTCAGTGAGATATCTGACATTTACACAATAAATTAATGTAAGATTAAGATTCCCATTAATCATTCATATTTTCATTGTAGTTTTCGGGAATGGAATAACATAACCACATAAACAAAGCCTTATTACAGACCATCATCTATAGTGATCTTATTCATTTATCTGAATAAAACCACTTTAGTCTACTCTTTTTACAAAAAACACTCAATATCATCATTTATCATTTATTACATGATAATTGTATCATGTGATCTATCCAATGTCATCTCCTTTTGTTCATTATCATCTAGTATAGAAATATTTTGATTGAACCATGGTGGATGTATTTTCTAGATGTTCTTAATGATATTTTCTGTTTTGAGAATTTTTATAAGAACATGAATGTATTCCACGAAAACATTCACCAATCAAATAATTATTATGTAGACTCATTATGGTGCATTATAATCTTATCATATTTGTTCCAATGATTATAAATTTTAGGTTTTATATATTTTATATTTCATTCATATATATTTTGAAGATCTTCATATATGGAATGGGATTTCTAACATGACATCACCATCATATATATGTTTTTTTGATAAACATCCACTGAGGGTATTGATTCCTCTAATATCATCATCCAATTATCTCAGATCACATTTGGAAAATACTCAACTATTCATTATTTCCAAAATACTATAAGATATAGCTATTAAAACCTCCGTACCAAATAATATAATGTAAGTATCAATTTGATTTTTCTGTAGATGAAAATTTCTATCAAATATTGTAATATCAATGTTATTATATTCTTCAATTATTTCTAATAATAGAGAATGTTTGACAATAATTGTTAACTATAATATCAATTTTTATACCAACTATGTAAAATATCATACGAGGGGTGAGAAATAGGGTAAGATAGATTAAAATAAATTTCTATTTGGATCCTATTTTTCATTAATCAAAACTCTCTTCTATTTCCTTCCCCTAACAATGAATAAATTCGAATTAAAACATTCACATGATATATCAACTTTACATACTTCACCAACAATTTTCAATATTCACAGATCTTACTAATGCAATGTGATGATGTAAAAAATAAACTAAATCACATTTATATTACTAGGTTCATAGTAGTCTCAATATCCATTCATGATAATTACAATTCCGAAAATGTAATCTTACATCTCTCTCTATATAAGAAAACTCAAAACTCTACTAGAATCATTTGACAATGAGGTTTGAGTTGATTAAAACCTGTTCTTGTGTTTATTATATTATTTCATGAATGATTTGAAAACCGCCTTTATGCGGTACATTATCTCCAAGAGATGCTAACACCTACGTGAAATTCCCTTTAACACCCCTATATGATCTCCCTCTTTGAGACCGCTCCATGATAGTTATGTGTGTGATTCCACTATGATATCCTTCCATAAGACCTCTACATTAGACTCCATCAAAATATTATCTTATTTTTACATGAATTGAATGACTCTAGCACATGATCCTTTTCAGGTTACATTGACTGTGTCACTCCAAAATCTCTACCTATGCTCATCGCATATATCACTATACAAGATACCTTTTTTTGACATCGTTGTGATACCCATTAATAGTAAATTGTTCTATTTTTGATGAAATCATGATTCGTATGTAAGAGTTTCTTTAAAGAAAAAAATTCTATTCTTATGATAAAACAACTTAACAAAACATATTTTCCATCACAAGGTAGGTTTAAATGGTATTTATAGGAAAATATATACCTCAATTACACCACAAAATGTTGTTAGTCATTAATTTTGATAACTAAAAAATCATCCTTACATGATACACATGAACTGATAATGAGATCCTAATGTAATCATGTTGTGGTCAGTGACATTGTTTTATGGTGCTTCACATGATCTCATTACAAGAACCAAATTAATTGTTCCACACATCACATGATACCATCATACTATCTAAACATAATCATGTTGGTAGTGAAACTATCTTCTAGAGCATCATGTGATATCATCACATGATCCAATGAAAATGATGATGATGATGAAATTGACTTCGAGAGCTTCAAGTGACATCATCGCAAGATAAATTTACCTTCATGTCATCCATGATATCATCTAATAGCACTTTTATGATCTTATCATGAGATCCAATGGATATAATGTGGTAATAAACATTTATTTCAGATGCTTAATGTGATCTCTTCACAAGATCCACTACAAATCATGTTATTTCTTCTTGTTCTTCACATGATCTCTCTTTGAGTACCCATGAATTTCATATGATGTGTTCATGTGATTTTCAAGATAGAATCCATAGATCATATGATATTCATGTAGCACATCACATGTCTCTTCCACATGATCTCAGGGTGCATTATGCTAACATGTGATCCCTCTAAATGATCAGATTGGACATATATGATTTCATTATCCTTTATCATGATCAGTTTAGACATATGTTGTCATGTAATCCCTACATGTAATATGATTGATCAAATATTGTCTCATGATCCCTTTTCGTTATCAGTTCAGATATTTGTGATTGTGTGATCAGTTTAGAGAATCACACTCCACATGATCGTTTAGGAAATGCAGGGGCCACATGATCCATTACGACATTCATCCCAACTCTTCATGTCTCCTTTTACAAACATCATTTTTTAACAACATGAAACCACATCCATAAACACAAGGAACCCAAAAGAACCACCATGCCAGATTTTTTCCAACAATATTTTATAATATTATTTGAATAATAAGGAACATAAATATCATAAACTTCCCACCATTGTTACCCCTCCTAAATTGGTACTAAATATTGGAGGTCTTCTTGAACCACAGCTCTGATAGGTCATGTGTTGGACACTAGCACATAGGGAATATAAAACGATTAAATGGGAATAATTACTCTCAATATTAAATGTATATGATAATTAAACCTCAAATAAACTATAGATAAAAAAATAACTACTTCCAAGACATGTAATGTAACACAATGAAAGGCCAAAATTGGAAAATATCTTTTGAAACTCATTAAATATCATTAGAAAACACCATAAATACCCCGAGAAACCTAAAATATCTATTAATTCCCAACTCAATGGAAATCATCATCATGTAGATATGAATATATATATATATATATTGAATTATATATAAATATTCAGTAGGATCATCCCAAAAACCTATTGTGAAAATATCAAGAATCATAATAAATCACTATTGAAAAAATTCACAAAACCAACATATTATTTAAATTAATTCGACAATATTCTATTTTAAGCTTAAGTTTATCATTTGGTAACACAAAATAGTATCTAATACAATATAAAATGAATATATTGATAAATGGATCCTCTTTTCCACTCTCCAACTAAACCAATTTTCATTAACCTCAAAAATATTATGTACTATTTCACTCATCCCATATATATGTAAACATTCATTTTCAGGAAATCACATCACAGCCACAACCACAAAATCATATCCATATCCCTATCACATACCTAAAATCAAATATTATGTATGAGAGATGTTATAACTCATAAATATAAACTATAAATTAATCCAATATATCCTATGTATAAATTAAAAAATCTTCCAATGTAGCCAAGATCCATTTATGCACTATAACTGTAAGTCACTATAGACTTTATATAAATTTATGTCATGAAAAATATTTGTTATATCCCATATGATTTCATATAACATAATAGTTTTCTACTATAATATGGATATTCATAAATTCTATACTACGTATGGACAATAGAGATTTCCAGGGAGTAGAATGACATATATATCTAAAAAATATAAATATTGAGAGAATAGATATAGAAAATGGCCAAATATGAGTCTTAATCATGTTATTCACCTAATGTTATAGAGTATAATAATTAATAGTTGATAATGAATATAATAGAATAAAATTGTTTTAAGAGATATTGTATTTTCTTCACGTAAAATCATAAATAATGTCCCACTTGACAACCCAACTTCCATCACTAATAGATTATGAGTTAAAAATATATAATCAAAAAGGTATAAAGGATTAATATCATCATATAATTATTATAATGAAAAATAGTAATCATATTATAATATCCATTCATCAATTTTGGAATTATTTTCACAATAATAACCTAAATATATGATACCTATATTAAGAATTAATAGTACGTTGTTAATTTCTATTCACTTTTAAATGTCATGTATTCCAGAACCACATACATAAAATTAAATCATCTTTCAGTTACACTTATATAATTTTTATGTTCTAAGTCAGATAAAATCCTTCTTAAATAAATTATGTACCTAAATTGAAAACGAAACAAGTAGTATGAAATGACCTTACAAGAAACTAACATAGCACCCAATTCAATACAACCATCCCAATATCACCCAAACACCTTTTTACATAATCTATACAATTAGATCATCTTCATAATCAGGATGATTGCACAACAACATCACAACATCTCCACCCTCGCCATAAAAACCATCTATACTAGGATTCCATTTAAATAAATCAAAGGGATCTATAATATATATATATATATATGGAAGTTATTCATAATTATCATTGAACACATATAAATGATCAATAAATACCAATACAACTAATTTATGCATTCTTATTGTTAATAAAGAAAGGAAATATATTTTCATTAATATTAATTACAATATTTATCATCCATATTTATATAATTAATTTATTAAATAAAAATAACTATATTTCCTAAATAAAAAACCTATAATAAAAATAAATAATAGATGTAATAATTATCAAAATAATACTAATAATATAAATAATAATCATATTTTTACAATCATTTTAAGTATAGAAACATCATTGAATTATTAATTTTTTTCCATAATCTCTTTATTTCAATAAGTTTCATAATAAGTTTTATTCTTGTAGAATATATTAAGTAGGTAGTTATTTTCATAGCATAAAATCATCATTATATAATATAATTTTCATGAGTTTATGAACATGAATAGTTACAGGATCACATGTGATGCAACACCATCCTTTTTCATTTCATTAATTATATAATATCTTAATTAGGTGAATATCATTAATTTTCACATTGGAAATAAAATCATGATAATTACACAATTAAACATAATTAATTAACGCAGTTTCAAATCCCCTTTAATGTTATGAATCATCTATAGTCACATAACTTAAATGATGATTGATGAAGAATAGAAACATGAAGCCCCATGATAAAAACACAATCCTTATCAATATAATCCATTCCAAATACCAAAATAATTCTATAATAATGTATACATAGAAATTAAAATAATAAATTCAACCATATATTTTCTACAATGAATGAAAAAAAGTCAATGAGGAGAAAAGGATAAAATTAGATAACATGGATCAAAGGAATTCATCTCACATAGAAAAGTCAAGAGGTTTGATCACAAGGGCTTGGGTGAGTACAAATGCTCAGACATCCATGTACATTATTTGTAATGATTAATCATGTCAAAATAAGCCAAGATCATACTATCATATTGAGATATCCCCTACACGACTCCCCTTTCTATCATTTTCTTGGACCATTTCTTCAATAAGACTAATGAAAGACATAGATGGTAAAATGGTATCATGTCAAATTGTTACTATGTTTTGAGATCATATACCTATTTTTATCCTTCATCTATATACAAAATAATCCTTGACTATACTCATGAAATGTCTCATGCACTATAGTGAAATGAACCATGAAGAGAGAGAAATAAGGGAATATATCTAAATGTCATCATTATAAGACCTACATTGAAAATTTTGTAAATAGAAGAGTGGAAAAGGTAGTACATAAGATTCTTAATACAGATGTATGTTTTTTCCATGGATACGTAAGGGTTTTCATATTTTCACAATTTAATTCAATTCCCTTTATAAGATTATTGAAGCAACCATGTTGAGATAAATCTCCCAACAGAACACATAGAAGAAAACATTGACCATAAATATTTTAGTCAAACATCACATATAAATATATCCTTTATAAAGATACTCACCTAGAATACTAGAAAACTACATGACCTAACCCAGAATACTAACACTAATCGCCCTAATACTCCCTTAGTTCCTGAGAAACTATAAAAGAATAATTCAAAAAAATAATGGAATTTATTATCATAATCCTAGAGTTTCTCAAAATGATAATATATTTTTAGATAAAAGTGAAAAAAATTAAATTTTGAAACAAAAATTATAATAATATTTAAATACATTAATTTTTTATAATACAAAAATAATTATAATATATAATATTTTAGATACAAGTGTAATGTTGTCCTCATTATTTATTATTTAATCATTACAAATAACATACAAAAAATATAATTTATTTAATCCATTACAACATGATCATCATTATTTTTTAAAATGATATTGTAGTCACTATCACAATATATTCAGTGGAATTATCAACTATCTCATAGAAATTATTCCACTAAAACATAATTTGTTATTTATAAATTTGTAAAAAAATGTCTTCAAATAACATTAACTCAATAATGATATCTTATATCTACGACATAAATGATAAACATATAATTGTGTTTAAAAAAATTTACTTATTACTAATAACATATTATATAAGAACTATAATATTAATAATTTTATAGTCTCTATAGTTTAATGATTCAAAATATATACACTATTAATAGACCTTTTTTAAAACTTATGAATATAAAATTATGCATAATATTTTCATAAATTTTCCACTTAATGAATATAAGAGAATAAAGTATTATCTTATAAATAAAATCATCAATATAATTAATAAAAATATCTTGTGATCATAAATATCACATTTTATAAATTCTATGTGAATATATTATTCAACTTCCTTTCATATTGTTATTAAAACACACATATTCCCTATATATAGTTTATCATTTAAGTAACATTCTTTCAATAGTGTTTGTAAAATTATTTCCATGAGTATCCTTTTTAAAATGTAAAGGGTTTTTTGGTAATTAAATTTTAAAAAATATTTCAAAATAAAATGTAATACAATCGATTATATTTGTTAATATTTGAAATACTAAAAAGAAATGAAATATAACTATGAATATTAAACTGTTGATCAGTATCTTCTCTCAATTAGTGATATTAAAATGGAGTATAAATTGAAAAACATTAATCAGTAAACTCAATAGGTATCTCCTAAGAAAATTGAATCCTCAAACACTTAGATACTATCTTTTCCAACTACAACAATATGTTTTTACCATTAATAGTTAAACTAGAAATTAAATATCAGATACCATTTTGGATTTTCTGTTATTAAAAAATAATATCGAAATTAGTTCCCTAAAATTTTGTTATATCAAAAAAATAATCATTTAATTAAGGGGATCACATGGTAATCAATCATTTGATATGTTAAAATATGGAATTATTCTTTACATTATTCATTTAAATAATTAAAATACATTCCTTATTAATTATGTGATTGTCAAAATCCTATATTTACTAATTAATTAATTATAAATTCTTCATCACCTGTTGTTTTAAAAGACAATGATAAGATGAATATTGTTGGATAAATGGTTGAATGATATCTTATATAATTTATGATTAACCTAATAATGGGGAATAAAAATCATTATATGATATAAAACCTAACATACTGGCTTCAAAAAAGTTTTGGTTTAGGATTTTTTATATATATCCGATAATATACCGTTGTCTATAAACCGTTTAATATGTATAAAAATATTCAATTTTTTAATCAATATCTATTGTATAAGGCTATTATATTTACTCTCTCTTGTTTTTGGAAAAAACAATGCTATACATTTATATATTATTATAGGAGCCAAACTTTCACAATTTAATTCATTATAATATTAAAATAATATTATGAATTCCCTAGTTAATAATTATAGTTTATGATAAACCACTATTAATGAATAATTATAACTCAAGAAGTAAATTTATAACGAATGGTCAACAAGAATCATAATAATATTACATATATTTATACTACAATATATATCTTTATACATCATATATATATTTATATAATCCATTTTAAAAGGAATTTATTATATATAAAGTATATAAAATAGATCAATAAATTATAGACTAAATCAAAATCCAATATTATCTAATGTGGACTATCCAAAATGAATAAATACATTCTTTGTCATTATTCTCAATTTATTAACATTTTTTCCTATCACTTACCTAATCATGGTCATGATTATAATTCAGTCAATGGGATGGATTTCATAATTTTTATATATAATGGAAAATCCTATCAGAGATAAAAACTCTAGTAAACATGATCAGTAACATATGACATGGTTGGATCTTAATTATATAAATATATTCTTATTATACGTTCTAGGAAATAAAATTCCAATGTTTTCAATTTTCATTACTTTCATTGGTTGTTGGAAAGAGTTATGTTTTATTATGTTTTATTTTGTTTTAATGATATTTAGTTGAAATGAAATTTTGTCGCTATAATTCACTACAATATAGAAATTTAAAAAATCCTGGATGAAAAATAAGTTAAAAAAAAGACCAAAATCCAAACATTCTCCAAATGAGGTCTAGGAAACTTCGACAAAGGAATGAGAAGCTGGTCATGTCCTAGTGTATGGTTGTGAAGCTATGGTTTCCCCCTTTCCCTATCGTTATAATGGTTGATATATGCTTCCACAAAAGGAAGTAGATGAGGGGTTCTGATGCCCCAAAATGTAAAAGAGTTTTATCTATGTGGGTGGCCACACACCATGGGATGATGCAGCATGGGTCAATACCATTGTTTATTTCTATGCCACCAGTACCCTATGGTATCTTGGTATGTTGACAAAACACCTACATAATTAATATGTTGGATGGATTCTTCCTGGAACTATACACAAATTGCAAAAAATGTCAACATTTTATTCATGGCCCATATCACCCCCATCGCAAATAATGTAAAAAATATTTACTCAATTCCACATACATGATCATCACATAGACTCATTTTAACACACCATATAAGGATAATAGAATATTGATCATTAGTTATTAAATCCATTATAATTATCATAGAATATCATCATCAAACTACAATGTAGGTCACCAGATATTGATGTTGTCACAAATATTCAACATACAATCATATTATAAAATGGTATGTGATCACCAATAAATGTTGTATGATTATAATGAACCCATTTAAGAAGATGAAGAACCTCATACATTATACTAGAAGTGAAATAATTTTTGTTATGATGTGGAGCATGAACCATGGTTCATAGGAAAACCCCAAGTCAAAAAAGACAAGTGGGACATGATTGTGGTCCTGATTAATGTTGTGGGAAGGATAAAACATGATCATATATATATATATATATATAATACATATTTGGAAGACCACAATTTCTAAACAAAAAAATATATATCTCCAACATGGTGGTTTTAGTTAGGGTTGTTATCATATGAGTCTTATTTTTCTACTAAGCAAAAAAATAAATTATAACTCGTATGTACTTTTTCCTTATTATATTTTGAAATATTTTTTCTAATAACATGTTTTCAATATTTTTGGGATCATTATTATGGTTTGGTATTGAAATAATTCTTATTTTAACACATGCTATTGATTATTTAAAATATGTTTTATTATGATATTGTGAATAAATAAATTACATTACAATTTGGATAGGAGTAATATATTTTTCAAATTTGAATTTTCCTTATCTACTTTACTATATATATATATATATTTAATTTATAATTGGATAGAAATTATAATATGAGTTGTTGGAATATTTATGTGGGATGGAAATGGAATAGATGTCATTCAACCGATAGATGGATTATCAACTATGGTTTATAACCCTATTTTATATATCTTCAAAATTATTTTTCATATAAAAAAATTTAATATGGTTAATCATATTCTAAAATTATTATATAAATTTAATTTCCTTAATCTATTACTTATATAATATTCATCATCGATGATCACTTGGTGATGATTGTCTAAATCAATAGAAAAGATTTGTTCTGTTTGAAGTGGTAGACTGCCATCATTTCTTAATTTCACCTCATAGGAATAACTCTGTTAATATTATTCGATTTATTGATATATCAAACATGGAATTAGATCATTGAATTATTGTTTATATTGGTGAATTGACACCGACAATAAATAATTAATTTTTGATCATATATTTTGATTTCCATGAAATATTTTAAATTAGGTATTAACACATTATAGTTATTTTAATTCATCTGACCATGAGGACTGGTATTCTAGGATATTTATTTTTTTTGAAATATAACATTTTTATTTGAAATATAATTATGGTTTTTAAGAATAATTTTTGATTTACCTATCGGTTTAGATAAATTCATCTGTTAAGTAAAAAATACTATAAAACTAATGCTTATATATTATGATTTTCTATCTGTATTTATATTCATTTAATTAAAGTAATTAAAATAATAATTAATATTATGTCATATAATTTCTTTTTGATCTTTATAATTTTGTGAACTCTAAAGCATTATTCAATTTTCTCTATGCTCTTTCATGATCCTCATGGAATCAGTCTAATACTACTACTCTTCTATATATTATATGTAATTTTAGATGAGAAATATAAATTTATATTTTATTTTATAATTTTGGTCTAATGAATACCTTTTTCAATTTAAAATTATGAACAATTGATTAGAGAGAAAAGGAATGTGGATAATAACTCAAGACCAATTAATTAAGTAAAAAATATTCCATCCCTCTCATTTTATTCTTAATGGTATATATATATATATTTGATTTTGTTAAATTTTTAATTTTCATTTTCTATATATTGTGATTGATTGTCATGGTGGGGTTTTGGTAGATTATAAAATGAATCATTATTATTAAATACACTAAGTGTGTATATATTTATAGTAGATCCAACCAGATAAAAAATGTATTATTTTATAATATGGTCACAATATAGTGAAGGGTTAGATCATGTGTATTATTAGGTAAAAAATAACATCCAACCCTATCAATGGAATTAGAAAAAAATTGATACCTAGGGATAAGGTCCCAATTTTTTGAACTACCAAGGAATCTATTGTGATGAGGAAGGGGTGTATGACATTCATTAACCTCCATAATTTGAATCAAAAGATAGGTTATTCAAATTTCTCAAATTTATATAAAATTTATGGAATAGAGAATTTTGGATCATGAGTTTCATCTAAAAAGTGATGAAATTAGCAATCAAATTTTATAATCTGTTATGAAATTGAATTCCAAAGTGAATAATTTTCCATTTATCCCATCTTAGTGAATAATAATGAATATTTAATGGAATTAAAATAAATGTGGGTTGTATGTGAGTAGAAGGACTAATTATTGGATTATAAATTATATAAAATCATTAAAAACTCAAAAATCATGAACCAATAAATCCTAAATTAGTATATGACACACCGTGGGCATCCTCTATAAACTTAAAAGTGGAAGAAGAAAAAAATAAACATATGGTTATTATAAGAGCATAGAGATGATATTATTATGGAACTAAATAATTTTATTTTTCTATGAATAGAGAATGATATTGGGGTTACAGAGCCCTAAAAAATATTAAAAATATAATTATTAGAGGAAAATAATGATGATTTTGTTAATGTTTGTTCAATACTTCACAAAATGAAAATTCCAGAATAAGATAAAGATAATACTAAAAATAAATATCCATCATAAAATTCAAGAAAATGAGGATAAATTGATTAAGTAGGATAATGGTAAAACCTTACTAAAACTCATTAAAATTATAGAAAAATATAAGATTGAGATTCCTAACTACACCTACTTGAAGAAGACGATAATCCAATGATGGATTTCATCAATGAAATGATGGAAACTAAGAATCATTATCCTGGTTCCAAATGGAAAAAATAAAATATGATAATATTTAGGAGGTTGTCTTAGAGATTAGAAATTATTCATTAAATAATTTCATTCGAATTATGAGATGGAATGTAATATTGTTGATATTCCTAATACCATCAAATAAATTACTAATTAAAATGAAGTAGATGTAGTTCATGATATGTACCATATGATGGCCAAAAATACTATTTAATAGAGAATTTCCAACTGTATAAATGACGTATATTTTTTTTATTTATAGATCTACCTCAATATTGAATGTCAAAATTGAAGATGGTATAGTGGAAAATAATATTTTATTTTTTTGATGGACTTTTGAATATCATTATCAGTCATTAGAGTTTCCCATAACTTGGATCACACAAAAACGTTGGATCATGATGATTTCATAGAAGAGTAAGAGTAAAATTACATTAGATGACAATAATTTCAATTCATTTCTCACATCAAACTACGTAACATTTTACCATTAAATAAATTATAAACACTACGGTATATGTCAATTATAGAGACAATAAATAAATCCCTTTAGATAGGACACCCAATATTTTAAAATCTTTCTAAGAGGTAGATTTATTTCAATTTTTTTGTTTATAAAAATTATATATTGTATATTTATTTATATTTTTCAGCTAAAATGGGATTGATCCTTTCACTGTGTAAATGTTCTACATCATAGGATCCAAATATGATAGAGTTAGAATAATAAGAATAAGATAAAAATAAATTGGTATGATTAATGGATGAATATAGATGGTTTCAGTGGTATCATTAATACATATATTTATATAATTTATTTATTTTAGATCACATTATATGGGAAATTGAATTTATGCATGATTTGAAATGGTCTAAAATATACCATTTATAGCTTTAATTATTTTATGTGATCAAAATAATATAAGACACATAACACATTTTATAAATACATTAACGTGCTTTAATATTTTTCTTATAATTTCCATATGTCATAGAGATAAAAGTGGTGATTTTTAAAACATGAATTATTAATTTAATTTGATCTATCTAAAAAATTAATCTGGATATGAATAGTTTTCTTGTTGTTAATTCACAAATGTATCATTATTAAACTACCTGTAAACATTCTTTTCATGAATCGATTGACAGTTTTTGATGGAAAATCTCAAGACGGTTTAAATCCATATTTCCAGAAAACACAATCTATTACCAATTACCTTGATTAAATATGGGAGGTGCACAAATAGAAGGTATTTCAATGCTTCTCATCTATGTTATTAATAAAGACGGTCACATTTGATTTTATTAAGTCATTTTATTTTCTATCCCTTATAATTGTGACCCACAATTCCATTTTATATTACTTAACATATATAATCCATGAAAAACCTTAATAGGGATGTCATGGGATGACCTAAGATGGGCCATGATAGAGATAATATATTCAAATATTTTATATTCAAGTTAATTTTATAATGCATGAATGCATTAAATTTTTGTTCATTTTTCACAATTTATGGTTTTAGAATACTTTTGAGATTAATTGAAAAGATTCCATATTTTTTGTTTTAGATGTATAATATTTTTACGTAATTCAACCAGATATTTTTGAACACTGATATAATATATGAAATTAAATTTTTAGGATTAAAAATTTATTTGGATTAGTTTTATTCGTATGGTCCTAGAGGTAGATAAAATATTCGGGGCCCCAAATATGTTTAGAAGTCATACATAATATTCCATGAATAAATTAAGATATTTTTGAAGTTATGTTCATATATCATAAATGTATTTTCTAAAGGAGATAAATTTATTTAGGGAGAATGATAAAATATTTGGGAAAATCTTTCATAAATATGGACCCACATGATTCAAAATATTTTAAGGAAATATTTTCAAGGGAAAATATGATTTTGAAAATTCCATTATTCATCCCAGCACAAATAAAATTTTGAAATTAATGAAACATAATTTTTTTGACACTCGTTTGATGAGGCTGATATTTTATAGTAAAATAAAAATTATTTTTTAACTATAAAAAATACAGCCTTTCCAAATTCTATCATTAAATTAGGATACCAGGAGAAAACTTCTGTTGGATAGAATATGATGGATATAATAATGTGATATTTGGAAAATCAATATTTTGATATGACAATGTGTAACCCCTGTGACCTATATAAATAAATGTTCACCCACGAATAAGTAGAGTTCCACAATCCTGATGGATTGGATGATAAGGTCCCTAATTCTTGCCTATTTATTCATTTTTTTATTTTTATTTTTTTATTTTTTGTTTATATATCATGAAATTCAAATTTTCTTTTCTAATAACAATTCTTTAATTCTTATTTTAAAATGTTTTTCTCTACACATCCATATTTTAATCTTCATCTAAATTCTTATTCTTCCTTTTATTTTAACACTATTATTTTAATTTAATTTTATTATTTAATTTCTATTATTCTTTTCTGTCATTCTTTCTCCCCCTTCTTATTTTTGTTTTTATTTAATTAGCATTCTTTCCTTCCATGAAAACAATTATACTCATGATTTTGAGTAACTGACCAGTGGAAAATCCTAGGGTAGTATTTTGGTGTTTCGACCTGAGGAAATGAGTGAGATTTACATTGAGTTGTTTCAATGGATAATGTGTAGTGGGTGTAGACCTCTCACAATTTTCTCAAGTATAAATTATTAACCTACAACCATTTTCCCTTAATTGTGGAGGTGGATGTGGAGTGTTCCTATTGATTTCTATGTACACATTTAATTAATAACTATTGTTGATTGGGTTGTACAAACATATGATGGAGTGTGTTCATAATGTGGATTTGAAATAGGCCAATATAAGTACAACCTAAAAATTCCCTTAAGGGGATATCCATTGTTCTCTAATTAAATTATATTTAGCATTTCCTCGCACTTTACAAATTTCATGTTAGCCTCATTTTAGTTTTTCATTTCATGTATGTTATAAAATACCATTATTTTATTAAAGTAATAAAGTCAACCAAAATGATGTAGTTTAGGTGATTTTGATTATGTAGGTAAACAAAAAATAATGTTACTCAAGTGAGATCAGCCTAATTAGGATCACTACTGCATTAGGAAAATAAAATTGATTTTTTTTCAATGCACTGCAATATGCACCCATCGAAACTTGTTCCATTTCTAGGGATGCGCAACATTTTCCAAAATCTTTTTTCCAAAAAAAAATTACAAATAAATTATATTTTAAAAATTAAAAACAAATCATTGACATTTTGAAATGATTATTTCTTTAATTCATTGAATACTTAACCAAATGTAAAAGAACCCATTATTTACTCACCCTTGTCTATAGAGGATGGGGTTTTTTCCAAAAAATGTGATTTTATTTTGGAAAAAATAATGGGGAGAGGGAATTCAATGAATTCAATGCAAAAATTTAGGAGGAAATAAACAAACAAATTTTGGAAGCGATGGCCCCAGAGATAACTGAGTTCTCTGATTACATTCTATAAATTTATAAAACAGACATTTTCCAAGAAGAAACCACCTTAACCATTTCTAATTTCACTAATTAAAATAATGTGGCTAATGCCCATACTAAGAACCACCAATATCCTGACCCTGTTATGTACATGATATAATAAGACTATTATGAGCTATAGTGGATTCATGATAAGAATGAATTAACTATTGATATATAAGTGGGACTTAAAAAATATTTGTATGAATTATAGAATGAGAATAAGTTAAAATAAGATATCCTCATTTCATACACATTAGAATAACGAGAATCACTCAAATTGTCTCTATCCAAGGAATAAGAGGATTCTATAATGGTGATATAATTTCCAGAAAGGATGAATGATCTCAAAAAACAAACACCACCCATTGAGATCCAATATAAATATATAATTATAACCCAAGAAGTTACTTAATCAAAACCAACTTATATAGATGATAATCTATTAAACATTTCCTTTTATGATTTCATTCAATCTGATTTGATTATCACTGTCTATGGTGTTTAATTTTCAAATTGTCTCCATCCTTTCATTTTTACACATGAATTTTAAGAACACACACTAGATGTGGTACACATGAATATTCATTATTTTATTGAACATTCATTTGGGGAAGACCATATAGAGATCCAATTAGTTTATCTTGATTAAATAAATAAATTGGCTTCTGACACAAAACAGAGAATTTTGATTTACACTATTCTTGTTTAAATATTTTTATGTTATAAATACATTATAACCAAACATATGATCTTTTAATTCATATATCTCATATTGAGGAAACATTTGAAAACTAATCTGATGCAGATGTAGAA
Source organism: Viscum album (assembly GCA_963277665.1). Classification (NCBI taxonomy): domain Eukaryota; kingdom Viridiplantae; phylum Streptophyta; class Magnoliopsida; order Santalales; family Viscaceae; genus Viscum; species Viscum album. Next base: position 567,410 of record CAUJRU010000344.1, read on the forward strand.
TCTAAAGATAAGGATATTTCGTAGTTCATCATAAGCCTACCATGCAATCGATAACCAATTTTGAGTGGGTATGTTCTGATTATGAATAATTTTTGGAACTTCCCATAGGGGGTAGTAAACCCCTAGTTCCAATTTGGGGATTATTCCATTATTTATCATTTACCTTCATTTTATAATATTCAATTTCAGTCTTAGAAATTCAAGTTTCATTTTAATTTTACTAGGATTATTCCAATATGAATACCATACCCTGTTATCTTTTTGATATTTAATTAAATGTCCCATTTTATTAATTGACATATTGTCTTTTATAGTTTCATGATGGAACAGGTAAGTGCACAAATAGTGGAGGAGGAGAAAATAATAATCTTTTAATAATGAATTTCATTTTACTATTTATCTATTAAATTTCCATAAATTTTTTCTAAGTTTCTGATCTGATAATTAAACAATAGAATTTCATGACTAGGATTAATTTATTCATAAATCGAGTTATCATTGAGAAATAATATTCTTAGTAATATTTTGATTCTATGTTTTAGATTTCGGTGTTAATGAGATTGAATGATTAAAATGTATAATTGAAGGTGTAATGTAAAGTTTTTATATTGAAATGTTCTCCAATGATTTGAGGGAATAAGTAAATTTATGTAGAATAAATTTCTGTATCATTTTTCATGGTTTGAATTAATGAAATTCATGTGAATTGAATTATTCATTATTCTTTCCATGAGTGATTATACCAAATCATAGTCCCATTACCGAGAGGATTTCATCACAAAAATTTTCCTATATATTCATGAGAATATTTTTGAGTGATATTTGGAAATTTCACATTCCTGAACGTGAATTTAAAATTTTATTTTTTTGAATATGAAAAAACACATCTAAAATGGTTATGGTATATTTTAAAAATAACTTATCCTTAAAATAAAATATTCACATTAATCATTATTTATTCCATAGATACTGTGAAATAACATGATCAGAATGAACTATGTGTTATTCCATTTTATATTCATTCCTACTCAAATATTAGTATTTTTATAATATTTGAATGTAGAAGTGTGGGTGCTAAGGGAATCATTACTATTTGGATGAAATATAATTTAAGGAAAAAATTATGTGGGTTCTACGTTAGGGGATTGAGAAATGTTTATATTCATTTTACTCTATTGTCTTCTTTCTTGGTAAAATAAATAGAAAATTACTAATGGATGAGAAAAATGAAATGAATGGGCAGTGATTTGGTGAAAACCACAAAATCCCATAAAAAACAATTGAATTTACTCATATATGGTTATGTTATGAATGAGATGTCTATTTCATGCATTAATTTTGAAAAATAAAAAAGTGACACATTTATTTTAGAAAAATTTATAATATTATATAAAAATTTAGGATGGTTAAAAACTAATCAATTATGATTTAACATGATCAGGATATTACATTGACTTTGGGGATATTGGAGTTACTAATTTTAAGGATATAATTCAATTAAACACTCATTTTATATATCATGCATTGAACTAATGTGAAGAACCACATCATTGAGCCTTAATTTAAAAAAAAATTATTCCAACTATAGATCATAGAGTCATCTGAATACTTAATTAAATTAATCATGATTTCATGTGTATTTTTTCATTACAATGTGGAGTAATTAGTTCCCTTACAAACATATCAATAAGGTCCATGTATTCATGATATCATCATAACTCTACTTGAATTAATGTCATAAGTTGTGATAAAAATGATTCTAAAGGGAGCCGTATCTCGCATTAATATGTTTAATAATAATTTATTTAAGAGCATGACGGAATGGAAGAATAAGTTCAACCATGTTCTAGTGTGATCGAGAATAATATAATAATTTATTGTTTCATTCAATTATGGTAAATTGAATTGATATTTTACTTGATAGTTAAAATTTTTATTTGAAATTTATGTTTGAAAATTTTTATTACCATGAAAATTAAAAAAAAAGAAAACATTGGTTAACGTTGATTTATTATGTTCAGATTTTATTCTTTAAGAAAAGAATGATTTAAGTGTGGGATTATTGGTAGAGAAAATATTTTAAATTAGTTTAATTTTTTTCAATGTTTTAATCCCAACAATCTATAATCTTAATATCAATTGTAACATTCTATGGTTTCATAATAATTTTTAGATTCATTGAAAAAATGGCCAACTTTTTTATTTTAACTATTTAAATTTGTAATATTATATCTAGAATAACATTTTATATAATTATTCAATTTATATAATTATTTTTTAGATTTAATAAATCTTATTATTAATTTCATTCATTAAGACAAAGAGTTCAATCCAATATTTGGAGGCCCAATGTAATCTCACTAGTGAAGCCTCAAAATATGTGAATAGATCTAGATATTTATTAAGTTGCACAAATATCTCATAAATTGATTGTCTAATGGTTCTACAATTATACATTTAGAAATACAAAATTTTGTGGAACAATATAAATAACATCCAAGAAACTTTTTTCTGCTAATTTCATGGCCCTAAATTCATTATAAAATTAAAATATTGGAAATTCAAAGATTCGGAATGACAAGATTAATATTTCATAAGTAATACAACACGACTATATCTTAACATGTCATATCAGGATAAGAATTTTTTGGAAAATGAACATGTTATTGTTGAAGAGTATTAATTAATAATCCATTCCCAAATTCAGTCATTAAATTGGTTTAAACTATCGAAAAATCGATGGATAAAATCAATAGGATACTTTAATGGGTGATCTAGAATATTATAAATTTCAATAAAATAGTATTTCACCCCTATATTCTATATAAGGTGGAATTAACCAATATTGAAGGATAGTTCCACAATATATATGGAGATGTGTATAAGGGTAATATTTTCCATTCATTTCATTTTTTATTTAATTTTTATTTAGTTCAATTTAGTTTTATATTTTATGTAATTATAATATTTATCTCAAATAACAATTATATAAATTTTAATTTTCAACGTTTTTATCCAACCTTCAAAAGTTTATTCTTCTTCTCAATTATTCCTGTTATTTTAATTTTAAATTCTTTCTATTTATTCCATTTTATTATTTCATTTATTTTTATTTTGTTCTTTATCACTCTCAACCCATTGTTCTTCATTTTTTACTTTATTTTTATTCTTTATATCTTCTATGAAATCATATATTCATGATTATGAGTAATTGATATGAGTAATATAACAGTGGAGTAATATGGAGTTTGGACTTATGTCATTGGGTAATATTTACTTTTACTTAATAGTAAATATAATTTAATGTTGGTGTAATCCTCACTATGGTTGAAAAATATTTAGCTTCATAATCTGTAACCATTTTCCCATAATTGAGGAGGTGGATGTAGACTGTTCTGGGTGATTTCTAAGAATTAATTTAATTAATAATTATGGTTGATTGAGTTATGAACACATATGATAGAGTGTGTTCAATAGGTGCATTTGAAAAGGGTCAACAGAATTCCTCCAAGTAAATTCTCTCAGAAGAACTTCCCTTTTTCTCTAATTACATTATATTTATCATTGAATTATACATTACAATTTAATGTTATCTTCATTTTCCTTTTTCATTTCATTTATTTTCATAAATATACCTTTTTCATAAAATATTAAAAAAAAGTTATTTAGTTGTGTTATATTATTTAAGTGAACCACTAAGAAAGCTCCTCATATAAGACGTCCAAGGATAGCCTCTGTACTGCATTAGGAAAATAAAATTGATTTTTACATGATTGGTAAAAGGTTTGCATCCGTCTACCAAGCCATTGTTGATCTAATAATAAAGAACACTAGGAATTCTATAGTAAGATATGGGATATATACTGGCACCGGGTAGCCATTTAACTAGTAGGGGAGGAATTATCTTAATGTACATGTATGAACACACACTTCCCCAAGATCATATAATGATAGAATATATGTACAATTGACACTAATGATATTAATAAAACTAAAATTTCACATTCAAAATGTGGTAATGTGATTGATAACATAAGGGAAAAATACAATCCCTAAAAAACGTGAAATAATTTCTAACCGACTCAGAAGGAGGGGGATACTTTATAATATAACACAAATATGAACCTCAACCATTATAGTTGAAAAAAATTCTCTATATGTTATCTATCCCCCTATGACCCCATCAAATTTTTTTCATATGCATAAGGCACAACATGTGTAGTAAAATACCATGTGGGTAGATTATAAGAACACCTATTATGACACCCATGACCACTATAGGAGTCCATGAACCCTTCTCGAATAACCAGCTATGTTAGGGATCAAATATTCAATGATACCAAAACCCTACTAGAATATCTATCATTCTAGGAGAACCAATCTATGACAATAGTGGTCATAATGATACCACAAACCCTATAATGGTTAATAAAATTAATGATGTAGGATCAAACCCAAAATAGTATGGATAAACCTATGAACTCTATTTTAGACTCTCCCACAAACATGATATGAATTTATCAAAAATACCTTGTGTGTACAATATAGTACAATGTGGGTATATTTGATACCTGAACATGGTGTGCCAACCTACCCAAACCATGTCACATAGTTCATTACTATATAGATATTAGGTTCACATGTACTCATTCCATGTTGGAGTATAATTACAATGTATACACGGCGCACTCGATATCATATCGCTTGTAGGGTTTGTTATGGTACATAGTGTGTTTTGTTAGCCTATTACTATTTACATTAAAAATAACATGGTCTATTCCCCATAACATATATTTTGGGTGACATATTAAATCATGGGTTTCTACACCCCCAACATGCCACATTTTCCACTAATGGTTACATGGTGTGTTACTAGGATCACATGGCATATAACACAACACAATTTTTAGCGTGTGAATAACATGTATTTTCATAGCTGGCCGGCTAAGTGTCACACTACATTTAACACATGTCACAAATTTTTTGATAATTTATCTACATAGAAACCATTTTGCTACACTATGGGGAATACATGGGGTGTGTTCTTGAAGTAAAGGCTATGCATTCTAGAAATCAATGGAAATTATAGTGTATTTATGTGTTCTCCCACACCCATCACCAATATATCATCAACTAATATCAGATGGAGATGGTATATATATGTTGGCCAAGGTCACCATAACTTGTGGTCTGATTCCAACTATCCAATCCACTTTTAAATCATTCATCATCACACAATGTTGTCGGCACATGCCAAACGAATAAAATGGGGAACTAGACATGATCATGATCCACCTAGGATCATATTTCACCATTATCATACCGCGATCACTCCCTCAATTTCAAACCTAAACTAGTAGTGATGATATATTCTACCACATATTGAATGTTCAGGATCATCCAGCAAGTATTAGTCAAATCAACAGTCAAAATAAATTCCATTGATGAATACGCATAGAACGGGTAGAGGAATCCATGAAACAAAAAAGAGGAATAAACATCAACCAATGTTATTTAGGCCTTAATTTATTTTTTAGAATGAAAATTTATAATATAATGATAAAAAATAAATAAATGAATTCCAAAACCATAGTTTGATAATTAATTTTTCAAATTCAACCATCAATCTGTTAATCATTTTTGATAGATGAATTTATTAATGTTTGTCCTAGGATTTTAAAATTTTATATTTATATATAAATTAAATTACCTAATATGAGTTAGGATGGATAAATGAGGAATTATGAATTCGTTTTGTCATCATTTATGAGATCCTTAAACTCTAATGTTTCTAGTGATCCTCTTGGTATTCTGATTATCGATCCATGACACCAAAGTCCACATATCATCCTACATGATTCCCTATCAATTCATATGTTTATGTTACAAACATTTTTGAATTGAACATAAGTGTGTATTTAGAATGTGTATATTAGGTTATTCTTTAATTAAATAATTAAATGATTATATTTAATATAATTAATTATTTTTCCCATATAGGTGAATATATGAGACACTCGAAACTGACCAATTTAATATCTCAGTTAGGGTAAAAACAACTTTTTAGACTGAATGGAGTTATTAGATTTCTAGTACATGACTCTCTACTATTTTTATTCCCCAATTTCATGAATTTTTTTCATGTGATATAATATATTTAATATTTATATAACATCAAAACTAATCCTCTATAGGGATCAGAATCTAACACTATATCAACTTCTCACTCCCAAAATATTCTTTAATATTTTACAATTTCTTATGAAGATAAAAAATGGATATTTCATTCTCCACACGATCATGTGATTTCAACCCAAAAAGAAAAATCATACCCACAAGTGATGATACAAATATCTCAGCTACAAATCCCCCTCTCATGACATCTCCTAAATGATATCATGCTATGACAAAACATATAACCAATGGAAAAACATTCCCATGAGGTATATTTTATAATATGTACTCAAACACTTCCATGATAATCACACTCAATGAAATGGTAACCCACCACTAATTTTCCATCACATCTTGGTCTGCATAGTTTCAGAAGTTAGGAACATGTCTTCTCAGCTCTTACATGGGGAGAATTCAAGGAATATTTCTAACTATGGTCATAGTGTATAGTGATAAACCAGATAGCTATCCAAAAATAGTAACTATACAAATTGAATAAGATCGCTTGAGATAGCATACAATGTCTAAAAAACAATATATTCATCGACATCGAGAGATCTCTAAGAACATGAAATTATTTTCAAAACATAAGGATTATTTAATTTCCCCCTAAGGAACTCCTATCATCATTTAGTATTCCTCATCCACATATGAATGAATTTAAAAAATTGAAACCATCTTTATCCCACACAATCATCCTAAAAGTGCTATCCCCCTTGGCTATAATATATACAATTGTATCCTATATAGACTTCCACACATGTCCTCAAGTAGTACTATGGTAACGGTGGAGTGGTTGATATTTTGATACAAAAAACCTCAATGGTATATGATCATCCAAAAAATGTTCCAAAGACAACATGAAATCCCAAATAAAATTCTCCAAAACCCATCTGGCCTATGTACCTAGCCAAATACCTAGGGTAAAAATATCACGATCAACCAGAAATGAGAATAAATGGTTCTTACATCCTCTATAGAAACATGAAATGTGGAGATATTCATGGTCTAAAGTGATTAACTAGGGAATTTTATAAATACAAAATATGTATTTCTTAAACAAGTTATCCAAAATTTCCACTATACTCTTCTCTCTGTTTCATTTGAAGTGGGACTACTTGGTGATTTGGTTGATGATCACCCATGTAGCATCATTCCATCCATTTATGAAAGGATTCTATTTCATAAAATAATATACCATCCCATTTCCACTTCTATCTAATAACCTTGTCTTTTACGTACTAATAGGTCATATATCATGAGTTAATCATACAAAAAATTCCATAGAATCTATATCCACCAAACCTAATGGAAAATGATCAGGGTGCATCATCCGGCCTGATAGATTTATTTATAAAATAAATCATCCCATCAACAGCTTCTCATAAAATGTTATTGTTGTCATTTTCCATCGTCATGTTGATGAAATACTATCACCCTTAAAAAACATGATCATGAACTTGTCAAGTAGATATCTCTTCACGCATAACCTATAAAATGATATCCCAATGATGTGCCTCAGTAAATAACTGCTAAAATGGAGGGTTTAATACCATCAAATGGAAAAGATAGAACCATCCTCATCTTTATGTGTCAACATCAAAGTGTTCATATGCTCCACCTTATTTCTCAATATAAATAAATGAATACTTTACTATAATAATATACCAATATGTCAAAACACTCAGGTGGAAAATGAACTAGAGCCACCTCATCCTCTATTTGGTCCAATTTCACACCCTCTTCTTAGAGGAAATATCTCTATTAGTAGACCACATGAACCCCTAACTAATTCATCTAGGGATTTCTATAAATATGGAACTCTTAGTGAATGCCCGGAACCATCATCAAGTGTCTTTTATGTTCCACCTCTTACACCAGGTACACTAGGATGTTGATAAATAACACTACCAATAAAATGTCCATGAATGGTCAATAGATTTAGATCGTATGTATTTGAACATGAAAAACTTTTCAATTTAGTAAAATTTATATCAAGGAGATCAAATAAACCATAAGATATTTATAAATTCATCTATGGTATATCATCGATATAACCTGAAGCTTGAGATAACTTGTCCTAAGGTAAAATGGTTTGAACCGCATCTCCCATAGCCATTGGAATTAGAATCCATAAATTATTTGGGAGGAAACATCCCATAAAAATAATCTCGTCTAGGTGATGTTAGTCCACAACTAACATAAACTCTCATCGGCCCCATGATAAACATCACATGTATTACCATGTGAAAACACTAGGTCTAACAAGGCCCTTACTTTGAAGATTCTCCAATCTACGAGTTTAGATCTCAAAATTATTGGGGGTGTTGAAATATGATATCAAAGATAATAGGTTATCCCTACTGCCAGACTACATATGAAATAAACAATCAATGGGGTGATAAGGATTCAATAACCTTGTAGAAGGAGTCCACATACTGCTCCAATGCCATTAGAAACTAAAATCACCTAGAACCTACTACTCTATTATTCATTATATCAAACAAATAATAAATTGGTTGTACACTCTTATACATGATATCATCATGTTATACCAGGAATCCCTCACTCACAATCGTGACAAAAAATCCCTTAACATGGATTCACTACAACCGTCACTAAAAATACTCAACTGATAATGGATGGTAAATAACTATTAAACCCTAAGGAGTACATCATAGGGACCCACTACTATAATAAAAATCATACATGGGAGGATCACTATCTCCCTCCCAAATCATTGTCCCATTGTAAAATGAAATCTTTTTCCAACAATCCTCTCTATTAAATCATCTAGGCGTAAGGTTTAGTCCATGGGAGAAAATGAATATTCTATGAATTATACTAGGGAAATATAATGAAATGAGTGGCTCATGAAAGTCACAATAAATAATAATTTTATAGTATAGTGACACTAATAATACCATGAATCGCTTCAAAATAAAATGGATCAAAATCCTCCAATGCCTATAGCATCCCATATCCCATTATATATTCTCCATATGCATAGATTGGACTATCAAGGGTGTTGTAGTTTGTAGTAGATCAAAGCTCTAGCCACCTCTTATTGATATCCAATTTCCTCATCCATTCCTACCACCCAATAAACCTGTATTTCTACCCACTTCCTCAACCTGGGTGTTTTATTGACAGTATATCATTCTGTAGTATGTTGGATATGAAAATATCAAACAATATGTCTGTATCCATAAAAATAATAAAAAAAAATCACTAACTCAACAAAATAGGTTATCCTTATGGTCCTCATGATTTGAGAAACAACTTGTCTTATAACCTATGTCACACATATGATGTTATCCATTCAATACCCCCTAGGATGACAAGTGAATACTAATAGAAAATCTCAAAATTCATTCTTTATCCCATCAAATATTCATCCATATCCAATAGAGACATCCATGGCTCAAAAATACTTGATCTATCCATATTAACCACCTAAGGTGGGTTTATAGGAAAATCAATGAGCTACATCACCATGTTTTATCCATATGAAAAGAGAACGACAGCATGACAAGGCTCGTGCATCGAGGAATCATCACCTATTGAGTCATAATCTTGACTCTTCTATATAAAACATGATGGATGTCATCATGGAAACATCTATAAGCCTAAAACATGTACTAATGACGATGAATATAAATGGGGAGATAATTCATGAAGTATATGAAAACCAAAACCAATCACTAAATGACGCATGTACAAATATTTCGACTAAAACTAATACCTATATGTAACGAGTTAATAAGAATGTTATTTGTGCGCTGGTGAATGGATTAATTTATCTCCACACCAATACATACCTTGTAAAAATTCTAATATTGAAACACTTTAACATAGTTTCCATAAATTGAACACAAATATCACATATAGACAAAAAAATCCACACTCTGATGTTATGGTTGAACATGCATTGATTCCATCCTATCAAAAATTGAACCATCAAGGATCACCTATATGATAATGATCCAATAATATAAAACCTAATCCTATATCCAATAGTCCATGGGTTGTAGACCATCATTGAGTAGGATTATAACACACATTAGAGGCATTAGACTAATATATCTGTAAAGACACACACATCTAATAGGATATAAAATGCTCTAAGTAAACTAAAACTCTTACCAATGAATTCATACCTGTAAAATACCATTATGAGAGTGTGGTAAATTACTTGAAAGAATAAGGTCCAAATATTATCCCTCCAGAACTGTAAAAAAAGTCCAACATTATCAAAATAATGGAATTTCTATTAGATGAAACATATGTACGAATCTCAGTCTCTATATCCCAATTATATGATCCTCCTACTCTCAGTACTACCAATAATTCATAAAGAGATCATTTAGTTTCATAATACATAAAATTTGATTCAAAATACCATGAATATTTGATTATATCATTACATATAAGGACTCCCATAAATCACATAACATAAAGCATCAAGAGTAGTCAAGTCAACAGTATATAGATTCTTCAATCAATATTTTAGATGTATTGATAATCAAAAAACAAGATAAAACTCATTATAGACTCCATGTATTAATGAGGACTCATCCACTAACAATCATAGGATTCATCATGGGGATTCAATGTAATGTTCATCCAAGATATCCCACTCCATGAGCTATGATATCACTGATGGAGCTCATCTAAGTGGTCATGCTCTATGGGACTCTCTAAATGTGGTAGACACTAGAAATACATAATATATTGATTCACAAACTATGGATCATTCCCATAGACACATAGGGACACCAATAACACTTATAAAATAACTTTTATGTAGGGGATCATATGTATGACGATACAATGATTCCTACTAGATTAAACTACTTGACAGATGATTGATTCCATATGTATGTTAATCATGAAAGAACATACAATCTTACAGAATGGGGAAAAATTAATGGAATAAGATAATTTCTTCGGTCATAGAAAGGGACACCATGATCAAAATTTGATTATCAACACATAGAGGAGATCATAATTCTTATTTTTTGAGGATGCAATTGAAAAATTAACCCTCCTAGGGATTGAGTCAGGGATCACAATCAAAAGTATTGGTTTTTACTAAAACAGTCCAAGGTTTACCCCCCATACTCAAAACTTGGATGAATTGAGAATATAGAGGGTTCTAAACCATCCTTTAAGGCATGAATGACCTTTCATAATAGGGAAAACATATTATCTCACTATTCTTTTAACATATCATCTCTCACAATATATTAAGAAGCATTTCTGAATAATGCACGACATTTCATATAGCCAATGAGCCCTTACCTGAGTGGTAAGGGCACCTGCTTGGCATCCAAGAGTCCCAGGTTCAAAACCGGGTGGAGGCGAATTTACGGGGTACTATAGAAGTACTGTAGCATGTACTATTTGGAACTATAGCATCTGGACTATTCACCTGATTTGGGCTTTCTGGCCACCGGTTTGGGCCTACGGGTCTCAGGGCCTTTGATCCATCAAAGGCGTTCGGGCCACAGGGCCTTCGGGCAATTGATGACCATGAAGTAGCCCAGTTCACATAGAGCAGGCCCCAAATGAGGATCATATCACTATTAGCAGTCACTAGAAGCAGAGCTAATCGGATTGGAAGAATTAAAGGGTATGGCAACTGCCATCTGGACCAGGCACCGTGCAGCTTTGTATAGGGCAATGCTAGACGATCAGCAATACAAGTGGGGAGCTAAAGGAAACCAATGATGCAGAAGCTGGGGAGGGGCAGTTCTAGTGTGCTGGGCCTACGGGTCATGTATTGTGCATGGTATACCTCTGGGCCTTTGGTTCATGTATTACGAGTCATGTATGGGTTCCCCTTCAACCCTTAAAAGGGGGATTATCTATAATAAAATAAAAAAGAAGGCCTTCGAGCCATTCGGGCACAACATATCCCATAGTGTACACATTATATAGATGTATAACCAAAACCCAGCATATAATCTATCATAGCGTATGTACCATAGGAAATTCCCATGTAATCAATATATCTTTGAGTATCATTGCGATTTATAGTAGATGTACACCACATCACATTGAATTTCGGGGTCAAGCTAGAAATTGACATTTTGTGTCTTCCCATACTCATTTACATTCCAATGTAAATGGAATGTGCTGAATTATACTCTTCATGAAGATCCACATGGGATCTTGGGAAAGTGATAAACATTCATGTTGATATTTCTACAAACAATTTCATTGAGGGCAACATGGAACACATGGTGTGAATCATCTAATGGCTTCCTGGGCATGTACTCCCTTTATACTCAGATCTGACAGGATTTGGGTCACACAGAGTTTTAAAAATGTATCACAACATTAATACATTTCACTTTAGGGATAAAATAGTTCCAAATATAGGGCAATAAATTCCAGTGGTTGTTTATGTACAATCTATGTAGCAAGGAATTTCCAAAAAAATTCTAGACTCTTCACATGATTTTCATTGACTATATCGCCCTCAAATCCACCATTAATATCACATGTGAATAGAGGATCAAAGATTCATGATCTCACCTTCACTGGTGCCCAGAGATTGGCTACCCAATAACCAACAATGTCATCCATTATCAAACCACGTTATCATTGTGTTCCATATAGTGAAAATGGGGAACTCGATTCAATCTCGATCCACCTCCAATCATATTCCATAATTGTCACACCCTGGCCGATCCCTTGACCATAAACACAAACCAATATTTATGATCCATTGGTATATAAATTTTACATATAATGGTCTCTTAATGGGTATTGGTCGAATCATATTTCAAAAGAAATATCAGCAAGGCACAAGTACATAATGGATTGTGTAATCCATGAATCTCAATAGTGGAACGAACCATAAACGTGATTTTGGTTGAACATGATTAGTGGTATTTTTTAATACAAAATGAAGATATGTTGAAAATAAATAAATAAATCAATTCATAAATTTTAGGAATATAAATAATCAACCTCAATCAACCATAAATCCACTTTCCAGTTTGGATTGATAAAATTATTTCATGTTTCACATGGGATATCAAAACTGGAGAAATCCAAATAAATAAAAATTCCCTTCTGTGTGTTGTGAACAATAACACATGATGAATGAATATATATTGTTGTAATTGGTGATATCCTTGAACTATAAAGTCATTATACATCCTGGTGGTATTCTTTTCATCGATCCATGATCCCATTATAAATTAATGATCCTCCATTCTTTCCTCACTATATTGATGTTTTTGTAGATAAAATTTAATAATTTTCAATAAGCATGTATTAATTATGGGTATAGTAAGCTTGACATTAATTAATTAATTAAATAAATAAATATAATTTAATCAAATATTTAAACAATAGTGTCACTCATTCAAATAATCTGACACTGTGAGAGAATAGTTTTTATAATATATATTTTTTCATTGGAATAAATGCGTATTATATTAAATTATACAATATTATACATATATAACATAGAGTTGAAAAAATAATATATTTAATTAATTTAAATCATAACATTATTCAGAGATAAATCCAATTATAATAAGAAATATTACAAGGTGTAAAAACAAGGAATCATTAAAACTATATTGGGAGAATATAGATCACCGCAATATTCTAGATTCATCCTTCTCATGAAAAAAACTATAGAAATGAAACAACAGATTTGTAAACAAATCAACATTATAGGAAATTGAAACATATAAGTATGATATTGATTGAGGTGAATAAAAATAAAGTAATTATTTAGTATTTATTGGAGATTTTTTTAACATTAGAATAGTAATTTGACTATTGTAATAGTGACCTGAAAGTTACTAATAATGGTATAACAATTAATGAATTGCAACCTAACCATTGGGAATTAATAACATGACCATTGATATATTAATTTGACCTAAAAATAAAAAAAATTATATAAATAAAATTTATAATGAGTAATTTATTGAAATATAAACATTATAATTCCAAAAAATATATATCATGATAATAAAACACAAAAAAATGTAAGAAATGTTTTTATAAACAATACATTAATGTATTTCCTAAAAATCATAATATTTGTACCAAAAATTACGATTAACTAAGTCTGAAATTTAATTTGATAAAATGAATATCATTTTTAAATTAATATTTTAAAATTTTAGTGTGTTTATTTTTGTGTAATTTTCTCAACTACATTATATTTTAGGTGAATAGTCAAAATACAGTTTTCTGTTTACTGATGTATCTTAAATTAAATCATTAATGATGTAATAATGGCCTAAAAATTTATAGAAAATTATGTTGTGAAAAAATATATTGAATTTCTTAACAGGGATATTATAATTAAATAAACTTAATTTCTTAATCTAATTATCATCATCCAAAGTCTAATGTCCAATATATTCTGTTATAATAAAAATTGTTCTTTTTTTAACATTCATTTAAAAAAAATGTTGGAGTTGGAATTATAAAGGGTTCTATTATTTTAAACCCAATATTTTTTATTTATATATTATTTATATTATATAAAACACTATTATAATGTATCCATTAGATTTGGTATTATATAAAATATTTTATTCAAAAAATTTCCAACCCTCAAGTATAAGTCACCCATCTCCATCTCCATGGAAGACCAAACAACCAACATTATTATTGTAAAAATAGAAAAAAATCATCTAAATTATTTCTCATAGAATATGGTGGTATTCAAGTGTAATCCAACCACAATCATCAAGGGATTCTTGTTTTGTAAAAGAGATGAAACACTAAGAAGAGGTTATGTTTTCGTCATCTTTTTTTTAAATTATCCTCACCTCATTCTCTTTTATAAAACCCTTATAAAAAATATTATAGTGATAATTTTTTATTATTTAGACATAATATTATTTATTTTAAACTATATTATTTGTTATATATTTGAAATATTAAATTCTCATACACCCTATTCCCTCTCTTGTTGAAAATGTCCTGTTAATGGTCGGGTAACCAACATGGACGATGTTTACAATTATTTCTTATTAAAAAACCCTATGGATGGTTATAATAAATTAATTATGAGATATAAATTTATAAATATATTTATATTATAATTATTTTATTAATTATATATATATATATGACATTGAACAAAATAACCAAATCGAACAATAATTTGAAATGTTTATTGAAAAAATGATATAAAAAAGATTCGGAGCCCATAAAATAAAATTATGATTTATAATAAAATAATTTTAACTGATAAAAAGATATATAATTTTTTATAGATGAAATTTTTAACAAAAAATTATTATTATTCTTGATAAGGAATAGTGAGAAATATTTGTGTATTTAAAGTACGTGGAATATCGAACCCAATGTCTTTTATTTTTAACAATACCCTTTCAAATAATTTTCAATATTGATATTCCTAAAATAATTCTTATATATAAATGACATATCTATACCATTGAATTTAGTGACATACATGTTTCCCCAATTATTTATACACAAAATACATAGATTTTTCAAAATACATATTTTTTCTAAAAAACATCTTTCCCTCCTCTTGAAATGTTTATTCATCATACATGAATGATGATTTTTATGAAATATATGTTCTAAGTTATTTATTTAAGAAAAAAAATATTATTCATGAATGTATTCTTTATCAAATACTTATGAAAACCAATGCATTCCTTGGGTTATTTCATTACTAAGGTTTTGAGACATTCTATATACCTTTGATTATTATGTAAATATAATGATGTGATGGTTGGGATTAGAATTATATTATCCTAAATTGCATTATAAATTCCATTAAATCTCCTCATAAATGTTTTACTTTGTATGAAATTGATTATATGATTTTTCAGAATGATTATATTATATATATGCACCAAATTTATGAATGAAGTTGATGATGGAGTTATTCACAACCATGTGTGGTAGTTGACTACAATGAAATAATTATCCAATTTTATGAATCACCAATTTCATTTCCTTTTCCAAATTTATTCCATAAGTTTATTATGATGATCCAATACTGATGAAATTATTATTATGCTTATTTTCAACCACGTACAATTGATTCATTCCTCGTGTCACTTGTAAGTTATCCTCCCATTAATAGTATTATAGATCTCCCATTTACTTGATATATATCATCCAATGGATACATGTACTAAGGAAAATATGATGGTTTTTATGTGGATAAACATAACTTATTTTAATAATTTTTTAGATTTATTATGTATAAGTGTTGTATGATCCAAATTTTCTAATGATACTAAAACTTTAAATCCTTAAATACATAACAATTATACTGGAGATAATTAAATTGACGAAATAGTCATAAAATTAAAATATAATTTCAAAATAGTTGTTATCAGTGTAATATTTGTTTTATTGTGGAATATGTATTATAAATAATTAATGATAAAATAAGTATAAGTATATATATAGGTAAAATATCATAGAAATTTATTTTAGAAAAATGTTAATCATTGGTATCCTTAAATATTTACTGTTATAATAAACTATCCAATAGAATAAATCATTTATTAATTGTTTGATGAATTAGTTTTTGTTTAACCATTTTTAATTTATAAAATTTTGGAAACTTTTTGATACCATTTCAATAAACCATGTCATGTTAATGAAGCAATTTTCTAAATGATGGCCCTAATGTTGTCAGATGTAGAGTTAAAAACATTATGGAAATTATTACCTAGATGGATCATTGTATGAACTATAACTTGAAACACATGGAATTTATTCCATAAACATATAACAAACATCTAAATATTGTGATCTTTATGTTAAAATAACCACCAATGTTTAGTGTTTATTCTGATCCTCTTGTCATGGAACAATGGGTTAACATAATAAGGGATATCTTTTTCATGCTAAAATATTCTAAAAATGTTATTTTGACAATGTATGTCTATAATTTAGTGAGATATTCTGATAATAGTAGGATTTGACTAATAACACTAGCCACAGACTAAAATTGAAGAGATAGAGTGGGAATATTTTATAAAAATATTTCTTAAAAAGTATTTTCCTTTAACTCTTCAAATAAACATTTATAGTGAATTATAAGAGATGAAGAAAAATAAATATGAATATTTCACAATATATGGGGAATCCATAAAAAATATTTCAACATAGGGCTCTGAATTTTCTTCAACTTTGATGGAAAAATGATGTAATTGTTTTGAACTAAACCCACCGCATTAAGATCTAGTATACTGAGACATGGGAGTTACAAAGAAGTAATTTGATGTTCTCTAAATGTATAAAGTTAGTTTAGTGAATGGTAACATGGGTATGGATATAATAAGAGAATAATTGAGTATAAATAATGTAGTTGAATTGAAAAGGGAGTAATGGGGATTCAACCACCCACATGTCAAAAATGTAGAAATAAGAATCATGGGAAATTCCTTAATGGAATGGAGAAATGCATTAATTACAATAAGTAAGTCCACTATGTTTTGGATTGACAATGATATATAAAGAACCCATAAATTGTGTTAATGGAAAGAAATAATCATCCTCATACACCATGCCAGGTTCAATTCATCACCTTTAGGGAGAAAAGGGAATTATGCAAGACAGTGCACTAAACCACATATCCTTGAGGGTAATCAATATCAGTAACTACCGAGGCCAATGTAGAAAGGGATGTCTAGAAATATAACTATTTCTAAAGAAGAGTTTTAAAATTATGTAAAAAAGTGTACACATCCTATTAACTCTATAATAGAAAATGTTTTATTTGATTATGGTTTTATGCATTACTTTATATCATGTATGTTTTGTAGAATGGTTGAATAAAATAGATGAAACCATCATTTATTGATATATATAAAAACACTTAGTGATGTTATTGTTATAGCCCATGTATGGACTCTTCTCCTATTAAAAAATATGGGAATATTCTTCAATATAATACCCTGATAATTCTCTTCATGGAATCCAGTGCTATAATAAGCATGGATTATCTCTAGTTATATGGTGATCTCATCTATTCTAAAAAAAAATGTATTTTCATTTTATGAAGCATCACATACTACTCTAAAAATGTATGGATGATATGTAATATATATTGGAAAATCCCTCCACAGTGTGAGTGTTAACACCCTTTAAATAAGAATCCCATTACAAAGATAGATGAGTCAACAGAAGGTATCACCCTATTGGAATTTCCCATTTTAGGGAAATACACAAATGTATTTTATGAAGAGATTCCTAAACTTACACAATATCAAAAGGTAGTTTTCTTAATAGATATTATACCAAGATCCACATATACCTAAATATACCACTAAATGATATCCACTTTTGAAATATTGGATTTAAATAAGAATCATAAAGAGAATTTTGAAAAATATTTCTCATTCCCTTGGGAATCATATTATTGTACTCTAGTGCACTATGTAAAGAAAAATAATGAAACATTTCATATATGTATAAACAATCAGGATCTAAAAAAGATCACCCTAGATAATAGGTATCATTTACCAAGTATTGATGATTTTTTAGATTATATATTGGTATTTAAATACTTCACAATGTTGTATCCTGAATCAAGAAATATTCAACTAAAGGATAGGAAAGAGGATACCCATAAGACTTCTTTCATACAATGTACATAAACTATGATTTCACAATTATTCTCGTAGAACATACTAATTATTATATTATTTTTTAAACATATAATGAATTCAGTTTTTGTAGTCAACTTCAAAAAAAATATGGTAGTTTTTAACGATGATATTATAATTAAATCTATGTTCAAGGTGGAACTTGAAGAGAATATAAGGATTGTGTTTGTAACAATAAGGAAAACATATATACTATGTTCATCAACTGAGAATTTTGGAAGTAGAATGTCACATTCATGGGTTTTGTGATCACATGAAAGGGATTTTTTTGGAGCCTTCCAAGAAAAAAGAAATTATGGATTGGACTAGATGTACATGTGTCATGGAAATCAAAAGTTTTCATAGATTAGTTTTGTATTGCCAATGTTTTGAAATAAATTTCTCATGTTTTACTAACCCTCTATAAAATTTATAATGGAATGGGGTAAATTATATATCAATCTATTTTTCAGAGGGAATATTTAAGGATATCAATAAGAGAATAATCACTAATCATGTTCTCCAACTAAAAATAATTAGATATGGTTTTGTAATATATAGTGATTCTTAAAAGAATGTATTGGGTTGTGTACTCATGAAGAATGACCTAGTGATAGCCTTTTCCTCATAACAGTTGAAGATCCATTAGAAAAGCAAGAAGACACAAGATTTGGAGTTTCCATATTTGATCATTCCATACAACATATAGATGAACTACCTCTATGTTGTGATATGCCACATATAAATAGATCAAAAATGCCTAAAGATTCAATTCACACAGAAGGAGATCAACATGCATTAAGGAAGATGATTATATATAATCAATACCTATAATTTCAATATTCACTAACATTCGTGAAAAGATAATATAATACATGATTCCACTATGGGAAAATTTTTTTTTTTTAAGATGCACTATTCGCGATGGGTTGGTTAACCCGACACAAATAACCAATTATTTGTGATGGTAATAGGTGCCCTGTCGCAAAAACATACACGTGGAATGGCATAGTTTGCTCGCCAAACCATGAAAAATTGTATTTGCGATGGGTAGGCACATCCCATTGCAAATGTCGGGAGGCGGTAAGACCTAGTTGCGATAGGGGATCCCCCATCTTAACTAGTTAGACGCCTGGAGGGTATTTGTGATGGGACCCCTTACAAATAACTGGCAGTGATAAAAAACCTATTTGTGTTGGGATGTTGTCCAATTGCAAATATTGTGTCGACAAGTTACTTTTTCTGACGGGCGCCATCACAAATAACCTTTTAACAGCTGACCGTAATTAATGCGGCTGGAGGTATTTGCGACATTACCCATCGCAATAAGGACTAATTTCAATGGGAATCCCAGGACAAATAATCATCTCGCAACTAATCTAACCTATATATACCCCCCATCCATTTTTTCTTCCCTCCCCCAGAATTTATTCTTCCTCCCCTTCTCTAAACACTATTTTTACAGTATAATTTTTAGAGAGATAGTTTTGTTACAAAGAATTTGTGAAGCCGTCTACAATTATAAGAGATCAAGTTTAAATGTATTTATGTTTTATTTAATTTATTATTTATTTCATTTTATATGAATTTTAATTATTGTTGATTAGTTGTAATTTTGTTAGATTCAAGTTGTATGGTCATCTGAATTAATTAGTAATAATTAGTAATAATTAGTAATAATTACTAATAATTACTAATAATTAGTAATAAATATTAATAATCAGTAATAATTAGTAATAAATAGTAATAAATAGTTATAATTAGTAATAATGAGTAATAATTATTAATAAATAATAATAATTAGATTTGAATAGTAATAACTAGAAATAACTAGTAATAAATAGTTATAATTATTAATAAATAGTAATAATTAGTCATAAATACTAATAATTAATAATAAATAATAATAATAAGTAATACATAGTAATAATTAGGAATGGGTACAAATACATATAAACAATTTGAAAAAATACGAAAAAATATGAATAAATAAGATTAAATAGCAATAAATAGCAACAAATTGAAACTAATAGAAATAAATAGAAATAAATAGCAATAAATAGCAATAAATAGCAGTAAATGAAAATAAATTACAATAAATAGAAATAATTAGCAATAATTATCATTAAATTTCAATAATTAGAAAAAATAGTAATAAGATGCAATACTTAGGAATAATTAGAAATAATTAAGAATAAATAGTAATAATTAACAATAATTAGTAATAATTATTGATAATTAGTTACAATTAGTAAAAATTAGTAATAATTTATAATAATTAGCAATAAATATTAATAAATATCCATAATTAGTAATAATTAGACAAAAATATTAATAATTAGAAATAATTTGCAATAATTAGGAATAATTAAACACAATTAAGAATAATTAGCAATAATTTGAAATAATTATGAATAATTAGCAATAATTAGAAATAATTATCCATAATTAAGAATATATAGAAATAATTAAGAATAAATAGAAATAAATAGCAAAAAATAGCAATAAATATCAATAAAATGAAATAAATAGGAATAAATAGGAATAAATAGCAATAAATATAAAAAATTAGAAATAATAAGCAATAATTACCAATAATTAGCAATAATTAGCTATATTTAGAAATAAATAGTAATAAATTGAAATAATTAGCAATAAATAGATATAATTAACAATAATTAAGAATGAATTGTAATAAATAGTAATAAATACTAATAAATAGAAACAAATAGTAATAAATAGTATTAAATAGTATTAAACATTAATAATTTGTAATAATTAGTAATAAATAGAAATAAATGTTAAAAACTAGTAATAATTTGTATTAAATAGTTATAATTAGTAATAATTAGTAATAATTAGTAATAATTAGTAATAATTTGTAATAATTGTTTTCGATGGTGACAGTTTCAAAAGATGATTAATCAACGAAAAAGGGGCTCTTTTGTCCGACAGCTCATTTACTCGCATCTTTCTCACACTGAAATCACAATAAAGAATCTTCTTAGAGGTACGCTTATACATTCTCAATGGTTTCAAAAACAGGTAACATTAATTATTGATGGTTTAACATATCAATTCAGTTTATTATTTATTATATCGATAATTTTTTTAAAAAATTCCATGTGTCTCAAAATGATGATAAAATTTATAATCAATTGTGTATAATGAGTAATCCACCATCAAAAATGGTTAAATCATACAATTCATATGTGGTGAATGGTTTTATATTTCATACACGTGCATATGGGGAATAAAAAAATGAACAATTTAGTATTATTGAGAGTATCACATCATAGGGAAATTGATGTTGATTTTACGACATTCTGGATGAAATTATTGAATTGCATTATTTTGGGAACAACTACATCACAATGTTTAAATGGTGATGGATAGATATTGAGAGAGGCTTAAATGTTCATCTAATTCATGGAATCATCGATGTTAAATATAAAAGTCTTCTTTCAATATATGAACTACTTTTACTGCCTCAATAAGCACATCAAATATATTATGCAATGTATTGTGCTACTACAAGAGACCTGAGAGATTGGTGGGGAATAATAAAAATTAAATCTCAAGAAAATCAGTTCACTCAAATTGAATATGGTTCTGATGAAGTTCAAGGAACTGAAAATTTTCAAAAGACTATTAAAAATCCATCCATTCAAAAAAGATACATGAATATTGATGATGAAACCCCACAATTAAGGGTCGATGGTGACGATGTTGTTAATGATGTTTCAAATGAATTTGAAATGGCAAGAGATGATGAAACTGGAACTCATATGGATATTGATGACGCCAATGATGAATATGATGACACTGGAATCATCAGATATGAAGATGATGATGAAGGTAAACATTGACCTAGTTAAGTACATTTTATAATCATAAATAAAATATATTTATATATAATAGTTATTTTTAACTATATACTAACAAAAATAATTTTGGGTTTTCGATGGACCTAATCTATTTAGTGAGTTGGAGTCGGCTGAGCTACCTTTGGATGATAAGGATTTGGGATCATCTGACCCTAAAGCCATTGGATGTTCAAGGGGTACGTAGAGGGGGTGCGGTGTTGTGTGACTAATGATTTGTAACCCTATCCCCGAGCAATGTCCACGTCTTGGATTCTATCCATGAACACAGAGGTATGGTAACCTGTGTATTTTATGTTTCTTTAATAAATTTATATATATACTAAATGTATTGATTATTTTTTCTTTTTTCACACTTTTTCACATGTAGCTATTGGACAGGGGAGCACTATCTTGTGAAATTATTTTTCTCAGCCATGGATCACATGGGAACAAACTCTCGTTGATGTGAAGCATGGAATTTTCAATCATAAGTTGGTGCATAAATTAATAATATTTATATAGAGATTTATTTCATTAGTAAAAATATATTATAAATTATTTAATGTTTTTATGGTATCCCATCAATGATAGAATGTGTGGCGCTATCCATGAGGCTTGGCAGGTGTCAATGCATGTCCGTTTCCTCCAATTTTTCACAATTTGAGAAGGATAGCCATTAAGAAAGTAGGAGAGATAGTATTTGATGAGGAATGTAGAGACCACCAAACAGAGTACAATTTATCTCACATTTGGGATGGATTACGTTCTGACTAATTGAGTGGTGGATTTCCGAGGAGATCATCATTGGAATGACATAACTGGGGGAGATAAGAGGTGACATATCGAGCTGGTAGCTGTTCATTTAGTACTCATAAAGAGAATCTGGTTAGTATCTTTCTTAAATATTTTATTATAAATTTCATATAAACAGTGTATTTTATATTCATATAGGCAGTGGAGTATCCAACTATTAAGGAGTATGACGGTTATCAGAGAATGTACAATGATCTATACACTGGAGAGATTATAATTGATCGCCAGCGTCAGATTTTGGTCGGTATTATTTCTTTTTCTATTCGAAAATTAACTGAATATAATATTATCAAAATTTTAGTTTCAAATTCAAACTGAAGGAGTTATATGAGGTTGCGACCTCTCATACACGGGCTGAGAGTCAGGCCGAGACAGCTGACCAGACTAGTGCCCGCCACTTCAATGAGGCGGCACGGATGCAGGTGACACAGTATGCCTTCGAGAGGGGTCGATTAGTTGGTATCAACGCTCATATGACTCATGGGACTTATTATTGTACTAGTTTGATGTCGGCATGTAGCACAAGAGGAGCACATGGAGGGGCATCATATTCTGGATCACAGTATCAGGAGAAGTTGTAAGCTCAAACAAAACTTATAGAGAGTGTTTTGATGTAGTAGGAAGATATGCGTCGGTAGCAGCATCATCATCACGAGGAGGACATGTGTCAATGGCAGTAGTAGTAGCAATAGTAGCACGAGGAGGACATGTGTTGATGACAACTGTAGTATGAGCATACGGAGTACATACGTAGTCTGGCCTGTAGTTTAAGGATAGAGTTTCCTCTACCATATCCTCCAAGATACTCCCCCCATTGATTTTTTTGTTATATTAAAAACATTTTAATGGAAAATTTGTTGTAATATGAACTATTTACAGTTTTTTTTATATTGGTACAACTATAGCATAATTTTTTTTATTTTTAAGATTTTTATTATTTTATTATTTATTATTAGTAATATTTATTTTATAGATTATTTATTTTACTAATAATAATAATAATAATATTATTATTATTATTATTATTTTATATTTTTATATTTTTTTTTGTATTTTCTCTAAATATTGAGAATTTAAATATTTTTTATTATTTATTTTTTAAATAATATCAATATTACTTTCTCATTAATCATAATTTTATTATTTTTTAATTTTATTAATTATTTAAAAAAATGGAAAATTTTAATATTTTTATATTATTTTAATAATATTAATATTATTTATTCATTAATCATAATTACATGGTTTTTTCTTTTTTTATTAAGTATTTTCAACATGACCTTTTGTGATGGGGGTTCTTCAAAAATAGATTACAAATATATATTTTGAATGTTTTTTCGATTGGTTGCTTTACCGTCATAATAAATTTGTTATGAAAGGCCTGTCGCAATGGGCTTATAATATATAAGATATTTTTGACGGGTCGACGTCCCATCAAAAATACTTTTTGTGATGGGCCAATCACAAAAGGTTATTTTATATATAATGTATTTAATCGGAAATCTATTTGCAACGGGCCGATCACAAAATATAAAAGTAGCGACACCATATTCAACACTGGGCTACTTGCTATGGAACCCCATTGCAAATAGCCTGTCCCAAATAACAAAAATTCTAGTAGTGTTACTTTATTAGAAAATGACCATCTACTATATCCATTATATATATTTGGAATGTTAAAATAATCATGGTTATGAAAATTTGGATCTTGAAATCATAATAGTAGTAAATAAATCGAATATTTCTCCAATGATTTCCCAACCATATATCTACTGTAAGATCAAGAAGTCACAAATGGATGATCATGAATGTCTAGATAATGTGTAAGATGTAATGGAAGTGAAGAAACTTGAGTTCCACATCGATTATGATGGTTTCATTCAATTTTAGTCTATAATTTTTGGGCATGGATCTACTAAGATAAATACATTGATATTGGATAATTGTAATATTTAATCACTATTCATAATTATTATAAGTACCTTATTTTATCATGATATTCAATAGAAATCATGGTTGGATAACATGAATAAAGAGATATTTGAGTACACCTCCATGTTCATGGTATGTCATCAGGTTAAATTAGAGTGAAAAAATTCCAAAGGGATAAAGAAAACATTACCTAAACCCGTGTAGAAATGGGGGGACATAACCACAAAATTTATCATAGGTATACAAAGGATATCCAAAAGAGACATTACAATTTAGGAAGTGGTTTATCGACAAAGTAAGTGTCCCCACTGCATTTAAATTCTGGATGATTTCTCTCTTGAAAAAATTTCCAAGATATATTTAAATGAATTGGTGAAGCTATGTGGGTTAAAAAATTAATCTTCCCTTGATCATGATCCAAGTATTACATCTATATTTGGGAGAAGTATTAAACATGATATGGGTTCTGAATTTAATTTTAGTACATCCAATAAACATAAAAATGTTATTCAATCTCGAAGTACTATTATGAGTCTACAGGATATGAAAAGATATTTCTGAATGGAATATAAATGGGTATGTGATCAACATCTCCCATTTGTTATTTTAACATACAATAATATCATACAATTGAGTATTATGAGGGATCTATATGAATCACTATATGTGAAGTGATTTATAAAATCTAAAATGTTCTGATTATGTTGGTGAATCAAAGCTACATAGACCTGATCTTGTAAAAGAAGAGATATTAAATTTTCATGACATCCAAAAAACAGATAAATTATACTTATTGTTAGCATATGAGCTATGCTAAAAACTAATAAATAGATATAGAATGTAATATTAAATACAATGTTATCAATCAAATATCATCTTGGAAGAGATTCGCGTGGATTTTAAAGAAGCGGATGCTTATCCTTTAATACATTGTCCCATATGTGATCTTTGATTACATATGAAAAGTTCTCATTGACATAAAATTCCACAATATACTGCTAAATTTCAGATGTATTCCACTTATCGCTCATGAAGAAGAACATTCTATATCCTGCACACATACTAAACCCAAAGGTTTTAAAATTGGAGGAAGACATATCATATAAAGAGAATCTCATGAAGATCATAGATTGTAGAAATAAATCTTAAACTATAAGGAAAATCACATTGTCAATGTCTTTAAGAGGAAACATAAATATAAATTTTCATCATTGTAACCATTTAAAATAATGAAACAAAATTACCCTCCCCTATTCTCAACTGAGAATATGAATTTAATTTTTTCAGATTAAATATCTAAAAGTGGAGAATATAACAACCCAGATAATATAAATGATATTTTTATGATGAAATAAATGAATTTTAACTAAAACTATATAATTCTATACAAATACTTTACCAAAAGGTAAATAGAAAAATTATTTCATTATAAAATACGATTACTATAATCATTAACTAATCCAATGACAAAGAAAAATCATTATAATATGAAGAAAATATATTTCAAAAAAAAAGAATGGAAATATATGTATCTCTCAAATTGGATAGAATCATTTCCCCCGTGATCTACATTATAAAAATTTAACAAAATATTTTTGAGTTAATCAACATTAATAAATTGAAAATAAGGAACCATGAGTGTAATTGACGTGAATGATAAATCAAGGAATGCATTACTTTTTTTATAAGGAAATGGTATTCCATAACCATGTTTTCCACTCAGGTATAGATCATTTAAATTTTAGTATAATTATTTATCTTGGATCAAATATATATTTCCAATGTGTTAGAAAAGGTATTAGGGTAGTTTGGGGAATTTTCATCACCTAGGAACCATATTTTTATTGAAACTATCCACATCTCATGGTTGGCACATGACTTCTGTAACCATGTTGCCTAGCCATATAGATGGTGAAACTTCTGTAAGAACCATATTTCATGGTTTGAACACTGTTTCACTAACTGTGTGGCCTAACCATATGATTTCCCCATCCTCCTAGGTACCCTTGCATGATTTTCACATGGATTGTCAAATAGTGCATGAAAATAGTGCATAAGATAATTTTTGTGTAATTTTACCCTTTTTCAACTTTAATGATCTATTTAAGATTCTACTTCATCTTCATTAAGATTTATAGCCGAATTTGCCTCCATTTCTCACATTTAGAATATTCTGAAGATAAATGGTAGGGATCAATATATCTCCCCCATCCGGGATCTGATCGTGCTTATGTTCATTACGTTGGATGCAAAACGGTATGTACTCGAGTTTGTATGGGCCTTTCGTCTCCACTCTTGTTCTCAGCCTAGTTATAAAGTAGTGAGTGTTTTCCAATTTTCAAAGATATACTCTAATCCAATCTAATTTAAGGGCTAATACATGTTGGGGAGAGTCATTACTGCTTATGTTGGGTGCTAAATAAAACATCCCTCAAGTTCATTGGTAATGGAATTAGTCATGTGGGGCCCGAGAATTTCATTGGGTGTTGTTTATTGAATTTATATGTCATGGTTATACACGTTTTAACCATATCGTTTTTCTCTTCCCAAATAGGTGATTAGTTATTAGTGGTTATTAACACAACTCTATACATCCCATTTATGATGTTATTTCATAATTTTTGTTTCCCTTTTTGACACATTTCAGCCACCACTCGGGTGTTCTTTAGCTTGACCTTTCTTGGGGAAAGCATTTCAATATTAAATGGTTTCTTTATTTTTTTTATTTAAAAATGAAATGTGCCATGTTTTTTCACAACTTGACCCTCCTAAGGTTAGTTATTCCAAATTATAATTAAATCTGAAATGGGAATTGGAACGCATAAAAAGTACATGACTTGGCCTTAAATGTATATGAATAATGTGGTTTCATGACCATGGAACCTATTACCATGTTGATGGAAGTTAGTTTAGTGAATATTACTTAATAATATGATTAAATGGATTAAATGAATGGTTTCTTCATACATGAATTTTTCACACTAATGAAAGGAAATAGTTGAAATGATTGGACTTACTGATTAATTGGGACTTGATTAAATGGTTTCATGGTCAATTAACCATGTCACAATATTGAAATGTAATGGGATGAACCAAATGAATTATATATGAATTCATTATAAAAATAAGTGTCTCCTTATTTTTGATCCCATTGGATTCCCTAGGGAATTATTTAAGCACTCAAGGACCCCATTCCAAATTAATGGATACATCTTGCATAGGATGAGACCCACATTGAACCATATCCTTGCCCTATATTTGGATGCTCAGTATGTCACCATAGGATATCTCAACTAGTACTATAGGATTCCTTTTAAAAACTCCTTAGATCATGTATTGAAATGTTGGTTCCATGGATAATGCCATTGAGCTCAGTCTTTGGAAAGCCATGTTTTACCTTGGATGAAATAATTGAACTCGGTTGGAATATCCTTTTGGATTACCTTGGACTATGATCTATAGATTACACTTTTATCCCTAAATAAGATTTAGTTATTAATGAGTTCCTGAACCTTGAGGAATATTTCGCCTTGGTTATTACATTTGGACTTCCCTATTAAATATCATTATAGGTTTACTTGTTACAACATGAAACATACACTATTATAAACACGTGACATATTATAAACTAGAAACAATCAAATAATGAATTTGTTAAATGTTCAAACCACCACCAAGGGCTAAAGAGGGTATATGGGTATTCCTATAAAATATATTGTTTTACATTAAAGATTCAATCTTGAAAACTATTATATTCCATTACATGGGATGAATGTTATAGACATCATTTGTGGTGGCCCACTAAGATAAATCCCACACACTACTAAAGCACCATTTTGTACCCATAGTAGATTACATGAATGCATGTATTGATAAAGGGAAGAAAATGACATCAAACACTTTATTACTTTCTATTTATGATGGATCTTGATATTAGAGGACCAAGTTGGATTTAGGGATTCTTGGGATAGGGTTTTGATTCCATTATAATTTTTGTGAATCATGTTGTGTCTACTGCATTGTATCCATGTTTTCATGTTTACTAGTGACACCATATATCATCATTAGTTTTTCCAGTTAATTCAGTGATTATCATCCATGTTATCTATTACACTAGTCATCTTCAACTGTTTATTATAATGCTTCCTCTATTTACCACTATTTATATTTAACCATGGTGCTAAACCTAGATAATGAGGGAATAGTCTCTACATGGATAGACCCTAGGCCCTCGCAGCTAGTCAGTAGCCTCTGGCATTCCAGGAGGTGTTCTTGAGGATAAGTGGACCATAGGGCTCGGGGCACCTATTAAATAAATCTTGGTCTGGAATGTCACAAATTGGTGACAAAGGGTTTTCGTTCCTTCGATTACAATTTGGATATGGTATATTATAGACCAGTAATGCTTGGGGTTTAGTCAAAAGTCGTTCTTAGGTGTCATGAACCCATGTTCATGTTAAAAGCCATATTATCCAAAATATAATTGTAGTTATTTTATTCCTATTATATTTTACATTATATCACCATTGGGGGATGCCCATGCTATTCGGTGTTGTTCATTTTTATTCTGATTGAGATTCTATTTTATCATTGACCCCATGATATATGGGCTTGTAGCATTGTTATATGAAACATTATTAGCACTTAGGATTCACATTTCATTAATTTTTCCATGCCATATAGGTATATTACACTACGTTTGAATTACTTGATATGCTAGTGATATTTGGGAAATGATGTGATTGTTAGATTTTGTTTTTATTACATTTAATTGTGATTGAGTGATTTCCTATCTCAACTCATGAGGTGTCTGTGGCCTAATTGGTTGGGATGAGTAATTTTCTGAGTCAATCCATCATGATATAAATAAATGGGTTTATTTTTCATTGATTAGGTGTGTGGAAACTAATTAAATGTGAATGTATATCCACTAAAAAGTAAAACATGAATACTAAAATTAATTGGTTTTACATCCTTATCCATCCTTCTCATGTTTCGGAAAGGTAAATGAGTGGACCTGATAATTGAATTTAAAATTAAATGAAACATATACTTGAGAAATTACAAAAAACATTCCCTCTAAGTGGGTTGTTGGTGTAATATTCTTTGTGTAGTGAGTTTTCTTATTTTCATCTTCTGCTAGTGATGATATCTATTTTATTATATTCAAGTTATAAGGCATGTTATTTTCAATTGTATAACAATGTTTCCACGATGTCATCATATCGTATGCTAAGAGGGCGGCGATGATCAAGCTCCAGACATGGTGGGACCTGACCCACTATACTTACCTCCATGAGTGCCACATGAGGCACCACCTACTATACCTGATCTAGGAACTAATGCCCATGTTATTCTATAGTTTCTGATATCTGACATATTACTTGCATGGTTCAACACCAGTTAAATGTTTGATGGATAATATTACTCTAGAGTTCTAAAAGCATCATCCTACCAACTTATCGGGGGATGGAGGTCTTCAAGCTACTAAGACATGACTGGAGTCAATGATGACTATATTTGAGATATCTAGAAATGCCTCCAAAATGGAGAGTCATTCTGTCTGCAAACATGCTTTAGAATTCAGCCTAGAGTTCGAGGTATGTGGTCACCCTTGCTGATTACCCTCAAGACATGACATGTGATGACATCAAAACAATTTTCTATGAATAATTCATTCCTTAGATGATGAGATAATATAGATCTAGATATTTTAGGCATATTGATTAGGGTTCTATGCCAGTTATGGAATATTCAACACCTTTTATGGAGTTACTGTATCATATCACCGCATCTAGCCTGTGATGGGTTTTTCATTATCGATGTTTTGATGATGGGATCTAGTAAGACATCCATATATAGATGAATTTTTTTCCTGCCAAACATTTCTGAAATTGTCAATCAGGATCATATCATTGAACGTTACCGAAGAGACAAAAACGGTACTGAGTTTAAAGAATCAATACCACATAAGTTCATTTGTTCGTCCGGAGATCTGAAGTGTTATCTCGAAGATTCTCATCAATGTAGTCACAACTACATTCTCTTTTTTGATTGATCTCTAGTGTGTAATAAGTTTGGATGATGGGGGAATATAAAGAACTAGTGTGATATGGACCCACTGGAGTCCTAGGCTTGTGGCTGTGTGGGTAATTCATAGAGGTTACGGAAGACCCTTCAAACCCCTTTGAGTGGAAAACGATCATAACCAGCTCCACCTTCATGAGGGTGTTCTTTGGTGTCACGTCAGGTGGGATGCTTGAGTAGCATCAGAATGCCTTGATGAGGATGATTTCATGGTCATGGTAGACATAACATTGATCAATATTAGAACTAGTATAGCTATTTTAATCATGGTAGTCTAGTTGTTACACAAGGTCATGGTTTAGGTCAGTTTCATGCACTTCTGCTGATACATGAGGATTAGTCTATGGCACATTATATAGTACAAGGTTCTATCCTAGTATCCTCTACTATATTATCTCATTTATTTTATTTAGGTTCTTCACACTCATTGTTAGATGTATCTATTGTATAATATCTCAGGTTAGAGATACATTATTAATACAGTGTAAAGACCCTAGATACACTGTTTGTGGTACAAACATAGGTGATATATCAATATAGGTATATTCCCCTTGATTCAATAATGACCTAATAATTTGTAATATATATGGATAAGAAAAAATATATTTTATTTTTTAATTGTTTTATTAAAATAAATTAAACTAAATTTCAATACCTAAAAATCCTTTACCATTGTTTAATGTAAAATGTATTTCCTTAAAATATTATTTTTTCCAACTTTTCTTTTTAAAAAATGAATTATAATTATATAGGGTATTAATGTATGAAACCCAATAAATTTTATTTATATTTAATTTTTTCTCAATAAATTCACCAATAAAAGGATTAATTTTGATATATTATTTTATTTAATATTTTATTCAAAAAATACCCCTCTCTTCAAGTTTATATAACCCAAATCCATCTCCTTGAAAATGTACTCCATCCACCATTTCCAAAAAAATATCTAATGAATTATTTACTCATAACCATATTTGAATCCAAAGGGATATTTTTATTTAATTTGTGATGACTAAAACATTTTTTGATGAAATTTACTCTTGATCTGATTAAATGTTTTACTATGTAAAATGGTTAAATAGGACATATTAAC